>WUAM01010367.1:0-79226 GCA_024336885.1 Actenoides hombroni | reverse complement strand
CGGCTGGAAGGCAGGCGGCCGGGGCGCCGACCCAGCAGGGACAGCAGGTCTACCCCCGGCTGGAAGGCAGGCGGGCGCGCAACGGAGGGGGGGCGCGACAGCCGCCGCGGACGGCAGGTCTACCCCCCCGCCGGGGTCGGCAGGTCTACCCGCGGCTGGAAGGCAGGCGGCCGGGGCGCCGACCCAGCAGGGACAGCAGGTCTACCCCCGGCTGGAAGGCAGGCGGGCGGGCAGCGGGGGACGCGAGCGCCGCCGGGGACGGCAGGTCTACCCCCCCGCCGGGGTCGGCAGGTCTACCCGCGGCTCGAAGGCAGGCGGCCGGGGCGCCGACCCAGCAGGGACAGCAGGTCTACCCGCGGCTTGCAGGCAGGCGGGCGGGCGGGCAAGGGGGGGCGCGAGCGGCGCCGGGGACGGCAGGTCTACCCCGCCGCCGGGGACGGCAGGTCTACCCCCGGCTGGAAGGCAGGCGGGCGGGCGGGCGGGGCGCCGAGACCCAGCGGGGACGGCAGGTCTACCCCCCCCGCGGCTGTGAAGGCGGGCAGGCGGAGAGCGCGAGACCCGGCAGGGACGCCTGGTCTACCCCCCGGCGGGCAGGAAGGGGAAAGAAAAAAAAAAAAAAAAAAAAAAAAAAAAAAGAGAGGCGGGGGCAGAAAGGAGGCGCGCGCCTCCTCTCCCTCCCCCTCCCTCCACCGCGCGGTGGAGGAGGACGCCGAGAGGGGAAGAGTCCCCAAAGCGAGAGGGGGTGTGTGGTAGGGGCCCCCCCCGTCCCGCGGCCCTGCCGCCGCCGGCAGGCCGCCCGCGGCGGGTGGGGTGGGGGGGCGAGCGCGACAAAAGCTTGTGTCGAGGGCTGATTCTCAATAGATCGCAGCGAGGGAGCTGCTCTGCTACGTACGAAACCCTGACCCAGAATCAGGTCGTCTACGAATGATTTAGCGCCGGGTGCCCCACGATCATGCGGTACGCGACGGGGGAGAGGCGGCGCCGCATCCGTCCGCCCCTCCGGTCCCCGACCACGAGCGGCGCTCCGCACCGGGCCGGCCCCGCGGGGCCGGCCGGCTATCGCGAGCCCACCGAGGCGCCGGCGGCGCTGCGGTATCGCTACGTCTAGGCGGGATTCTGACTTAGAGGCGTTCAGTCATAAGCCCGCAGATGGTAGCCTCGCGCCAGTGGCTCCTCAGCCAAGCGCACGCACCAGGGGTCTGGTGGCACCTGGATGCCCAGGTCCCCTTGGGCCAGGAGGTCCCTGGGGTGGTGGCACTCACGAGGGATGGGACCCGTAGGGTGGTGGCACCCATGGGATGGTGGCACCCGTGGGGTGGTGGCACCCACGGGGGATGGGACCCGTGGGGTGGTGGCACCCATGGGTTGGTGGCACCCGTGGGGTGGTGACACCCACCCAACCGGGTCGCTTTGTGTCGGAAGGTCGTCGGGGCGGGGGATGGTGGCCCCTGCCCCCCATGCCCGCTGTGAGAAGAAGGAAGGAACCGAGCTCCAGTGGCTTCGAGCAGGGGAGGGGACAGAACCCGGCCACCCACGTCCCTCGGGGTGTCCCCGAGGGGCGGGGCCGAGGGGCGCAACCCGGACGCCTGGGGCTTCTCCTGGACTTCTGGGTGCCCTCCCACCACCAACCACCACCAGTCGATGGTTGGGCTTGCCGGTGACATGTGGCTCTTCATCTTCCTCCTCTTCCTCATGCCAGGTAGGGACCTTCCCCGGGTGGCTGGGGCGTCATGGGTGGGGGAGGGGAGGGGCTTCCTCTGCTCTTTCTGGGGTGGAAGGAGGAGATAGAGGGGTGGTGGTGTCCAGGCGTCAAAGGCCACCCAACCCCTCGGCCCCACGGACCTCTGGGGTTGAAGGTATCTCCAGAACATCGCCATCCATGGACTCTTGGGTCTCTCAACCCAACCACCCGGGTCCCAGGACTCCCTGGGTCTCCAAAACCTGTGTCCCCTGGGAGCTCGGAGAAGCTTCTGGGGCTGAAGGACCTCCGTGGAACATCTCAGTGCCCAGACACGGAGGTCTCCAGCCACCCAGGTCTCCACCCCCTTGGGTCCCCTGACGTCAGGGTCTCCAAACCACCTTGATTTGCTCAACCATCTGGGTCCTGGTGAAGCTTCTGGGGCTGAAGGACCTCCGTGGAACATCTCGGTGCCCAGACCCGGAGGTCTCCAGCCACCTGGGTCTCCACCCCTCTGGGTCCCCAGACGTCAAGGTCTCCAAACCACCTCGATCCCCGCAAACGTCTGGGTCCTTTCCACCTTTTCCAGGCTCCTCGTTCCTCTGCCCGGAGGTGGTGACGGCGCCGAAGGAGCTGGCGGTGGGGTTGGGTTCCTGCCTCTACATCTCCTGCAGCTACAACCTCTGCAAAGCGGGACCCGGCGCCCAACTCCAGCAGCTCCGGTGGCTCCATCGTCCTTCCTACGTCCGGGACAAGCAGGACTTCGTGGGGCAGGAGGTGGCCCGCTTCTCCCGGCCCACGGCGGGCAACTGCAGCTTGGTCCTGCCCCGGGTCCAGGTGGCCGACGGTGGCATCTACGGCTTGAGGCTGGTGGCCAAGTCCGCCGGCAAGAACGCCAAGGAGCTCAAGTGGATGCACAACGTCAGCGTCAGCGTCCGCGGTAGGGGACGGACGACCCCCAGCTGATGTGGCAGTGTTGGGTCATAGGCTGGACTTGATGATCTCAGAGGTCTTTTCCAGCCTCAGTAATTCTGTGAGCGGTGGTGCTTTTGTTTTCGTCAGGGCTTCCTGCCCACCCTGAGCCATCAGCAGGGGCTGGTCAAGGAGCGGCAGGGGGTCTTAAGGTTGGAGCGTTCCAGTGCAAAACTCCAGCAGTAAGCCACACATTCAGACAAAGATATATTAATGACACATAATACCAGCCATTCCAGGGACATGCCAACTCTGAGGGGCAAGGCTCGTCAGAGAAAGGAGCAGAATGATTTCACATAGTAACAGCTTTCATAAAGTAATAGCCCAGACTGCAGGCAAAGTCTTAACCCAACTCATCCCAGCATTAATCACTGCCCAGAAGACATGGTAGGACAACAGTGAAGCCAGGAAATTAAAAGAGAAGTGCAGAAAAGCATGAGACACTATGAACCACAGAAAAGACATGAAAACTTTTTTTTTTTAACTTCCAACTTTCCCAATGTTCTGATAAGGAAACCTTAGTAATCTTGTATCAGTCAGAGTCAGACACTAACCTGTAGAAAATGCTGAGGATTGTTGCTTTTGCAAACTGTAGAATAAGTGTAATCTTTTTTTCTAAACTTGAGGAATAAAAGAGTTAAGCTGCCTCATCAGGAATCGTTTGCCAAAGACCAGAAACCTTAAGTGGTCTTATGGGAAACTGAGGCCTAAAGCTAAGTCTTACCATAAAAGGAAGATAAAGGACAGAAGTGCATAATCGCCAATCAAGATGTGTTAATAGATAAAGGGGCAACAGTTAAGGGCTATTTAAGATGAACAATAGTAACTTAGAAAAATACTGCATTTTGCTCAGTAAGCTCAGGAATATTAGTTTCTCCAAGGGGAAGCAGGAACCTGCAAGATATGCAATTACAAACTATTATGGACTGTTATGAAGAAGGCACCTCGGTTGAGCCTGTAAACCTTGGAAGTACCTAATTCATAGGGAAACAAGGGAGGGACTTCTGCAGACAGGAATAGGGTATAAATGCTGAAAACTCTGACCAGAGGTGTGCCTACTTTGATAGGACATCCGCTCTTGCAAGAATGTATAATAAATTGCTTCACTAGTACATCTACTGCGAGTCCTTTCTTAGGACCTTTGGCATTTCTAACAGCTTGGAGGCTCGTCTGGGATAGATGTCATCACCATGAGGGACTCTTGCTGCCGAAGGATGGGGAGACACGTTGATTTCAACAGCCTTGTGTATCGTTGACAGGGGTTCCAGCGGTGGATTGACCAAATCCCAAAACCAATTTTAAAGGTAGACCTAGTGAACCAGAGGGGAGGAAAGTAGACACTGTCATAATGACCAGGAGACTCTGTGCATGGACCAAGGTAAGAAAATGGGACATTAAGTATTACTTTGGTGGTCAGGGCATTCGATCAAGAAGGTTCAAGAAGCAGTTCTTGACAAATGGGTGAATGACCCTCACCGCATGGACAAGCGCTTGCTGGCACTTGTTTATTTAGCCCATGCTTCAGATGTTCTGGAGAACGCTTTTGCCCCCCTTTTGGATGAGCAGTATGATTTAGCCACAAAGAGAGTGCGACAGCTTTTGGATTTAGACCCTGAGGTTGAATGTATGAAAGGCAACACAAATGAGGTTCTGTGGGCTGTTGTAGCAGCTTTCACAAAATAACTGCATTCATACTGACTCTCTTCTTTCATGTAAACCAGTTATTTCTCTTCTATTGGCTATTCATGCTTTCTGTAATTTGTATCTTCTTACATGATAAATCAGCTCTTGTTTAATGGGAATTATGTAGTGTATTCCTTCCTTCTCTGTATATCTTTATATAGGATTCTGCTGGTACAAGAGACCTTCCTGTTTAAAAACAACAGAAAAAGGGTTTACTGCCATATTGGCATTCTATATCCTATTCAGTTTGAGTTATCTGAAATACTTTGTTTAATCTATTTTTCATCTGTTATTGAAGTGGTTTATCATGGAATGTACCTCAAGGAGGAAATGTGCATACAGTTGGATCACTAGTCTTAGCTGACACAGATGTGTGCATGCATCAATACTTCTGCAGTACAATACAATTCATAACAGATCAAAAAAGAGCCTTTTAAAATGACCGAAGCTTCATGTCAAAGTGTCTGTCAGGACATTTTGTACACAGACATTGTTTCAATTATATCTAACAAAATTACTTTAAAAGCAGAAATGACATCAAGCAGCTTTGTCAATGGTTCCTGTAAAATGCCCTATAAATTTTACTTTTCATGGAAGTCTCTTGTGTACTTATGTTTTCATTAGAACAATAGCTGAGTCATAAGACTAGTGTAGAAAGGTTCAATTGTTTCATAAACCAGTTTTGGGATGGGATACATTCCATTATATTGTATAAATAGTTCAAATTGCATATTAACAACTGCCCCATCTTAGTATTTTGAAAGATCTACTTAGTTGTACACTTGGTGTCCCTTATTTGCTATCAGCCATTGCCATTTGATAGAAAGAAAGGTATCCTATAAAGAGCATATATTTCAAAGCTGTTTGTTTCTAGTGTCTACAGAGTTTACCATCCAGGTATTCTCAGTCTATGCATTGCCTTTGATAATTAGTATATAAAAAGAGACCACTTTCTATCAGCATTTGTACTTTTTTACTTTTTTTTTTTTTATTCTTTGTTTTTTGCTCTCTTTTATGGAAGAGGCTTGTGACCAGTACAATTCTTGAGTGCAGTTTTTAATTTTCACAGTATCCTAGAATACGGAGTTGGAAGGGACCTCAAGGATCATCGAGTCCAACCTTTCAAGGTAAATAAAAAAAAAAATAAAAAAAAATCCATAGTTTAAATGAGATAGCCCACCTCCCTCCCTCCCTCCCAATACTTTTTGTAAGGGGCAATCATTATTGTGTAGTGTTCCCACAGGGTCCTCAGCAAAGCTGTGCAGAAGGGAGCAACAGCTTTTTGTTAGTACTTACTGTATTACCTCCCCAAATACTATTCCATGATTTTAATTTTTTTTTCACACATTGTTGTCTAATTTCATACTTTCATCAATCTAATCCCCAAATCCTTTTTACATGCACTGTTCCCAAGGCAGTTTTTCAACATTTGGTAAATTGGCATTTAATTTCTTCACTTTAAGCCTATCCCTTTATTTTATTACATTACTTCCCTTTTGGATTGTGTTTTCTGTTTGTCAATAACATTTTGACTTCTGACATCATTCACAAAAGTGTTGATACAATTTTTTTTATAACCTTGAAAAATTTTAAATATGAGTCTCTGTCATCATTAAACTTGAAAAATCCAAAGAAAGTGATACAGGGAAAGCTCCACTAGCACTCTCCTTGAGATGCTCTTGCAGTTACATACAAGGCTTTGATATCTCAAAAACTATGCATCCTAACAGTAGTGATTACACAGCTTCCTTTTAAAATACCTGTTTATGAGATCTTCATTTAGAAAAATTTAAATACAATATACAAAAGGGATTATAAGCTTTTTACTGGTTCATTATGAACCCAAATTAGGAAGTATCTTTTGTAAAACAAACATTTTGGTCACAGAAGTAGAATTAGGAGAGTAAGTAGAATTAAAAAAGTAGGCAGAAGTAACAGGTAATGAATCCTTTAAAAAATAGTCCATTTCAACTGAAATCAAATAAATCAGGAAACCATAAGTATCTTCTTCTCTTTGCATTAAATAAATGAGAAAACTAAAATTTTTATGAATATCTGTGTCCTGGTAAGAACAGAACTAATTCTGTTCAGTAGTTTTACTTTTCAGCTGAGTTCTTCTAACTAACTGCACTTTCTGAAATTAGCAGCCTGTTCTCAGAGACATTGTTTGCTTCTAGCAGGGATAACACCCCATGTTTAGAGTTACTACCAAGGCCACTGCTGGACCTTGTGTAACACATTGAGGGATGCAGAAACTGAAAGGCTGCAGGGAGGAGTGGACAGGCCAGGTGACCCTAACCTGACCAATGAGGTATTCCAGCCCATATACACCATATTCAGTATAGAGCTGAGGGATCCAGAGGGTCTGTGGCTCTTCTCCCCTTTTGGACTGCTTTGCCAGATTTGCTTAGCTTGGCTCATGTCCTCTTTTGGTTCTTTCCTTGGAGCACCCAAGGATGCCTCTGTCCGTTCTGCCTTCGATCCGGTCTGTGTGTTCCTGAATCCGGTATCAGAATCCAGCTCCTGAACACAGCTCCCTTCTGCTGCAGGGCCCAGTCTGGGACTCCCCCGGTGCCTGCTCCACAGCATCAGTGGTGACGGTGATGTAATTACCATACCCTAGGAGATGGGTGATCACTGACCAATCGCCCTATGGGGCTAGGGTATATAAAACGGGGTTATAAATTAATAAAATTGCTTCTTTTGCCTGCTCTTGCTGAATTTGTGTGTTGCTGCATCTCCCTGCTCCCGGTATTAACAGTGACATCCTCCCTCTATCTGGAGGCAACTCCTGTTGGGTATGAGAAACAGATATCCCTATAGGGATGATGTTGTATAAAGCTGGGGAAGTGGTTTTGTATATATTTTTACATAACTTATTATTATTATTGTTTCATTAAACCTGTTTAGCTTTCCTTTCCAATCTCTAAGTCTATCTCCTTTATTCCCTTTCTCTTCCCCATTGGGGAAGGAAGAAGGGTTAGAGAGCTTCTTTCATTTGTCTAGTGGCAGGCCCAGCCCTAACCCTTAACAGATTTACTTTCCCCCAATGTGGGGCAACACCAGAGCTCTGATAGATAACCTGAATAGCTTGAATTCCAGCTTCTTTTGATGCTGCCCAGGATTCAATTGGATTTCTGGGCTGCAAGTGCACATTGTTGGCTCATGTCCAGCTTCTCCTCCACCAGTACCCCAAGTCCTTCTCCACAGGGCTGCTCTCTATCACCTCATCCCCCAGCCTGTATTGATAATGAGGATTGTCCCAACCCAGGTGCAGGACCTTGCACTTGGTCTTGTTAAACCTTATGAGGTTCACCTGGGCCCACTTCTCCAGCTTGTCCAGGTCCGCTGGATGACATTGTCCCTCTGGCATATTGAACACACCATTCAGCTTGGTGTCATCTTGCAAACTTGCTTAGGGTGCCCTCAATCACACTGCCTGTATCAGTGATTAAAATATTAAACAGCGCTGGTCCCAGTATGGACCCCTGAGGGACACCACTTGTCACCCATCTCCATATGGACATCAAGTCATTGACCACTACCCTCTGGATGCGACCATCCAACCAATTCCTTATCCACTGAACAGTCCACCTGTCAAATCCATATCTCTCCAACTTAGAGAGAAGGATTTTGTGGGGGACTGTGTCAAAGGCCTTGCACAAGTCCAGATAGCTCACATCCATAGTTCTTCCCTTGTCCATTGATGTAGTTACTCTATTGTCGAAAGCCACTAGGTTGGAGGACTTTGCCCTTTGTGAAGCCATGCTGGATGTCTCGAATCACCTCCCTGTCCTCCATGTGCCTTATCAGAGTTTCTATGAGGATCTGTTCCATGATCTTCCCAGGCACAGAGGTGAGGCTGACAGGTCAGTAGTTCCCAGGGTCCTTCTTTCTACCCTTTTTAAAAAGGGGTGTAATGTGTCCCTTCTTCCAGTCCCCAAGCACTTCACCTGACTGCCATGACTTTTCAAATATCATAGAATCATAGAATTGTCAGGGTTGGAAGGGACCTTAAAGATCATCTAGTTCCAACACCCCTGCCATGGGCAGGCCAATTTTATTTTTTTTTTTTTGGTTTGTTTCCATCTAGACAAATAAAACCCTTTAGAAGGGAAAATAAAACCCGGCCGAGCCCGGTGCTGGCACATCCCCAGCTCAGCTCCGGTGTCACGCTGAATATTTCACGGCGTGGGTTTCAGGGTGGCAGGTCACGTCAGCGTCTCTTTGTGCTACGAGTGGGGAGAACAAAACAAAAGAAAACAACCCAAACAAAGCAAATAAAACACATCCGAGTTTCTTAAACATGAAAAAAAACAAAAACCACCCCAACCCTCGTGGGTGTCCCTGGGGTGCGTTTCCCCCCCGTACTGATTCACGCTCCGGTGCCAGGAAGTACAGCCGGGCACCACTCACACCCAGCCCGGAGGTGGGATTAAGTCGGGCTTTGGTTAATCCCCTCCCAGCAGCCAGGCTTTATAAATCCCCTCGTGCCACCCATCCCAGCACCCAAGGGTGCCCTAGGGACCTCGCCACCATGGCCCAGCAGCGCCGCATCCAGCTCTCCACCCAGCATCCCACCAACACCGTCTGCGTGCTGGGCACCGAGCTCTCCCTGGATGTCTACGGGTAAGTGATGCCGGCGGGGAGAAAAGAAAATCTCCTTTGTTTTATTTATTTATTTATTTATTTTTTGCTTTTATCCCATTAACCAAGCTGATAAAAATAGATCGGAGTTGAGCGGGGGTGATGCTGCTGCTCGGGGTGGTTTTCCCAGGGGATGTGGAGCCCCGGGAGGATGGGGATGCTCCAAATCGCCACGTAACAGCCAGGCCCTGGCCCCTCCAAGGGGGATTTTGCTGGTTTTAGGGTGCAAAACTCCCCTCCCATGAGCTTGAAGCGCTGCCCGGGGGCTGACGTTCACATCCTGGCTGGGGGCTGCTGCCTCCTCCTGCAAGATGGGAATATTTCCCTGTTTGAGAGGAGTGGGGAGAGTGAAACCATTGCTGCACTGCCGGCTGGGATATCCCCTCTCGGCACCAGGTGTTTCAGTCACTTCCTTGGCCCCAGCCAAAGTTCAGTCGTCTTTCAGCAGCAGGTTTTATACTTTTTGCTTCCTTAAAGCCCAGCTCAAGCAGCAGCTCGGGCTTTTTTCCTCTGTTCACCCAAACCTCCTCGCACCATTGCTGCCGACAGCATTCCATCCTCTCCCGCTGGCCCCTGGGGGTGGGTTTTTTTTCCTCCTCCTCCCTGGGGATGGATCCAATCTCCACTCCCCGGGGCTCTGGATTCGTGCTCCTTGGCCCACGGCCCGTGGCCTCTTGCACTGGGGAGGAGCACCGCGAGCTGCAGCCTGCCCGGCTGTCACACTGCAGGGGATGCGACCGCTCAGGGCTCGCTGCCGGCGCTGCCGCGAGGCGAAGCACAAATATTTGGGGAGGCCACACAACAACAAAAAAAAACCCCAAAACCCACACCTATCCACTCCGGGTGATGTCCTACAGAATCTGCTAGAGTTCCTATAGCATCATAAAGAATGAGCAGGTTTTTATGCTGGTATTTACTAAACGCGAAGACCAAAGTATCAAGTATATATGCAAGATAAGGAACAAGCTCTGTGCAAGCCTCCTCTTCTAGAGTAGCAAAGGCACTAAGATAAAAAAAACAGGTCAGTTAGTATCTTGGAAAAAACCAAAACAAGATGAACCCGAAGTGCTCGAAATTACCCATTTCTGTTTAAATGTAAAACTGTATTTGGTCCTCAAATTCATCTAAGCTATGTTTTCAAAATGGTACTACTGAGATAATCTATTTTGACTGAACAAGGATTCAGTTTGTGATGAACAAAATTTGAAATACTGCCAGAAAACCTGTTATGTATATGCAGGAAGCCCCCACCAAGAAAAGCATTATGGTACACAAGTTACAATATACTAACTGAAACGGTAGGAACCCTAACAAAAGCTGTTTACTTAAGTAAAAAGTGTCCCACTAGCTGTAATGTATGCTGTAGCTGCACTTAGAAGCCCTAGTGCTGTTATGCCAGAACACCACCAACATCAGCCTGTCCTCTCGGCAGTTCACTACACAGAAAAACAGGTACAAAAAGACATGGAAAACTAAAAGCAATGACAAGGCATGAACAATCTTAGCCAGTCTTGGTCAAAGCACACATTATGGCATCATGGAAACTTTACAAGTTGTCTATCAAGTGTTTGAACAACAGCATTAAAAAACCCACCCAAAACAAACAAACAAAAAACCCCACACCAGACATGTTGCTTCAGGGAAACATTAATGGAAAAATGAGCTATTGAAGACTTACTGGCCTAGACTGTGCCAACAAGATTATTACCAGGCTGTCCCTGCACTAAAATGCATGCAGCACTGTGTGCAGTAGGGTGCTAACATACACAAAAATACCTTTTTCTTAATACAATGCAACTGTGAACTCTAAGTGGATAGCATTCTTATTTTATTGATCTTATTATTATTATGAAGTATTCTTTCAGAAAGGCATACGATGTTAGCAGGAAAATATATTTCAGTGAAATACCTTTTTGGGTGTCACCAACTAAAGGAGCAGTTTCTTATCAGTACCAAAACGAATGTTAAACATCTGCTATGATACAGACTTTACTGACGAAAACATACAACATCATATTATGACCAATTTTCAGTTTGGTAGATATTAATGATCTGTACAACTATTCATTGTGGGGAATGCAGCTTTTTGCTCCTCTCCAAGAAGGATCATTATATTTCCTTGCAATTTATAAAGCTCATATTTTTGACTTGTTTTGACTTGTAACAGCTCTACATTCTCCTTAAAGTGGAGTTTCTCAGATAGCTTATTTTTTCAGCTGCAATAGTAATTTTAAGTAATCTCTACTCTAAAGAAAGCATTTCAAAGTATGCTATAAATCAGAGGGCTGCCCTGGGTGACCCTGCTCTGGCAGGGGGGTTGGACTCCATGCTCTCCAGAGCTCCCTTCCAACCCCTACCACTCAATGATTCTATAATATTTATCTGTGGCTTGGACAGTGAATAAAATAAAAACCTGACACTTTTCATTTTCCGCAGGTATTGGATAAATACAATCCTCCAGACCACTTTCTTCCAGAGTCGTACACTTGCTTCTTTCTCCTGAAGCTGCCCAGATATTCCTGCAAGCAAGTGCTAGAGGAAAAATTAAAGTATGCCATCCACTTCTGCAAGTCCATAGACACCGACGATTACGCCCGGATCGCGCTGACGGGAGAGCCGGCGGCTGATGACAGCAGCGACGACTCTGATAATGAAGATGCAGATTCTTTCGCTTCAGATTCGACCCAGGACTACTTAACAGGACACTAAAACCCAGAATCCAGCTGAGGGGCGGCGATCCCAAGCGCTGAGGCAAAAAAAAAAAAGCTCCCAAACCACCAGGAAGCCAAGGACAGTTGAGGGGTCTTGGGATGCAGAAGACGGAGTCAGGGGGGTGGTGTCTTCTGAAGGTGGGGAAAGCGTGTTTGCAACTCACAGTAGGACTTAAGGGTTAAGGCATAAACCATCAGCTTAAAATAAATGGCACAGCGTATAGGCATTTAACATTTATTTTAAGAGCTGAAAGTGACTCCCCCCTCCCCATAATAATGCTGCACTACGTTTAGAACCTTTGTGTTTACTGAAGTGTTGTAAATGTTTCTATAAATCTGGTGGTGCAGCGTCCAACAGGCAGTGAAACCTTCCAATTGTGGGTGCAATCGTTGGGTTTGTTTGGGGTTGGTTTTTTGTTTGTTTTTCTTGGGTTGTTTGTTTTGGGTTGGTTTTTTTTTTCCTATTAAGTGTTGTGTTCTGTGCATCTTCTTGATTGTATATTGGAAAGACTGTGCAACGACTGAATGGCATTATAAATATTTCCATTAACTTTACTAGAAGTTTGTTAAAAAATTTTTGGAGATGGAATTAACACTATTCCTTTAAATCCCTCTACAGATAATAAAAAATGGCCAATAGTTTCACCTCCACCCCCAGTTTGTATATTTTAGCTTACGCTTTATTTATCTCAAATTTGATACCTTTCTGTGAACAGCAGCCCAGTTCTAATCATGGAAAGTGTACTGTATATAATTTGTGCCATGTAAATGCAAAAGTTATAATTTCCCTCCAAATAAAAGTTCTGCCACAGAAAAAAAAAAATTAAACTGTGTATTTTTTTTTTTAATAGTAACACAGCTGTAATGTGGGTTGAACAGCTCTCCTCCCCCTCTACTCTGCCCTAGGGAAACCACAGCTGGAGGATTGGGCCCAGTTCTGGGCTCCCCAGTTGAAGAGGGACAGGGAAATACTGGAGAGAGTCCAAGGGAGGCTGCGAGGAGGCTGAAGCGTGCCCGGCCGGCCTGGCGGCGCTGGGAGGGCTGGGAGCGGCCGAGAGGTGCGGGCGGGCGCTGACCGGTTCCCTCGGGCTCAGGGTGCGAGGAGCGGCTTGTGCGAGGTAACCGGGGCAAAGAACCCGCCCGGGCTGTGCCCGAGGCTCGGCGGTGTTCGCAGGCCGGCGGCAGTGGGTGGCTGCGGCTCAGGGCAGCCCAGGGCAGACTGTGTCGGCTTTGCGGGTAAACGTCTCGTCGGGGCTTCCTGGTCCTTGCATTTCGTTCAGTTGCTCACGCTGGAGCTTGTGCAGGCGAGTCTTAAGGGCAGTCTGAGTCTAAGAGGATGTCTTTGGGCTTGGCAGGGCCGTGATCGGTTGGACTTCATGAGCTGTGTTGGATCCAGGTCAGCTGCTGGACGTTCCTGTTTCTGGGAATGCTGTGCAGAGCTGCTGAAGCTTTCTGTGGAGCCAGCTGAAGCACAGCGTGCCTCAGCCTGGTGTCTGCCCTGCGTGGCTTCTGCTGGATTGTTTCCAGGCTGGAGCTAGCCCTTGCTGTGCCGTAGCTGTAGGACTTTGGATGGAGCATCGGATGAAAAAAGCCGTGATAGGCTTTTCTTTCAGTATGAAGCTGGCTCTGCTGCTGCCTCAGTGATACACTTAATCTGTAGCGTAACTTCCAGCTGGTAATTAAAAGTCAACCATAATGGTTAAGATAAGATTTTTATGATCGCCGTTATCTGCTTATACTGTTCAGTTTCCTTCATCTTTGTGTGTTGTGGCTTATCTTAAATTCAGGATGCAGAACAAGATGGGTTTTGTCGAGAGCCAGGGCAATTCACGTGCCTTGCGTTGCTGTTTTCATAATAAACTGCTTGTAAAAATGCACAGAGATAGTGTCTCCCTCAACTGCAAACCTACCGCCCTATCAGACTCTGCCTATCATCTCTTGGTTTCTTCTCTTATCACCTCGTGCTGTGATAACTCTTCCTCGTACAGTTCTGCAGTCCAGTTGTGGCCACCCAACCGATCTGCAGGTGCCTTCTGGCAGCCCTGTGTCTGGAAGGGAGCAGAGGTTCAGTCAACAAGCTGTTAGCGTTGCTGCACAGGGTTCTTCTGCAGCTTTCACCTCCCTCTCAGCTCCTCCAGGCGACCCCGGCCCCTCGGTGATTGCATTGCTGGGCCGTGCGGCAGATTTGGTCGGAAAGCTGCCCCTTGCCCGTCACGGGTGTAGGTGATGGCCGAAAGAATTCCTGCGTGATGGGTGACTGTCACGGTTCAGGGTCAGGGCAGCCCCTCAGACCTATAGCAGACACTCTCTGTTAACCCCCCTCCCTCCCCAAAGGGGCAGAGAAAGGGAATAAGGGAGAGAGACTGAGTGATTAGAAAAGGAAACTAGAACAGCTTGAATGAAAATGAAAATAATAATTATAAGATGGAATATATACAAATCTATACAAACCAAGAGGATTTGCAAGGGGTCTTGATCCTGAGCGGATAATTGGGGCTACGGATAGCAGTGGAGAGCTTATGTTCCTCATGAAATGGTAAGTCTTACCTCGGTGGTTCTTGTCCATAATAATGGAGGGCAGACAGTTGCACTTAGGCTACTGAGACAGCTGCATTTCAGGAATAAGACAGAGAAGCTGGTAGTCTGCTTATTAACTTTGTATTCGAAAACACAAGGCTTCTGTAATCAGTTAGTACTCCTTCCCTTTTCCTTCACAAGCCAAACTAGCTTTAGTTTCTATTGGTTCAGTTTTACAATAGAAGTTGGAAAGTTAAATTCTGATAAAATTTGGAAAAATAATTGCATTTGTGTGGAAAAGCTGGATCTTGGTAGTGTTCTTGCTGAGGGAACGGCAGGCAGAAATCCAGCTTTACATGTTTAAGCAGAATCCAGCTGCTGGGTAGCTTCCCACTGCCTTTGAGAAAAGCATGATTTTTTGGAGGGAGTCAAACAGTGGTCTCCAGAGGAGTGATTTTTCATGTGATGTGCCTGAACTGATGAGGATTAATGCTTTGGAAAATTCTGTCTCGCTTCTGCCTTTTCAAATTTGCTGTAAATTTTATGTGAAATTTAGAAGAGTTTGCAAAATATAGATCATGGCTGAGTTTCTGTAGTAATAATTGGCAAAATCAGACACAAAGGAAACATACAAAAAAGGTTTTTTTTGTTTAGTTCAGTTGCAGTTGATTAGTTTTTCATAACCAATTGCATCAAACATAGCTATGAATATGCACGCACAAAACTGGCTTGTAAAGGCAGTGTCCCACTTTAAAAAAGCCTCTGAAGGATGTCAGATTGGTAAGTGTGTTTTATGATGCCAAGACAGCATCAGGAATAGCAGTATGAAATATGACAAGTAACTTGCATAACAGTAGGTATAATTTGGATGTAAGTGCCACCTCTTAAGACTGTTGCTATTGATTTTTTTAAAATCTCACTTTGAAGTTTTGATTATGCTTTAAAAGATGAAATTAGCAAAGTCTTACTCCTTTCATTACATCCCGCAATAGGTAACTGTATAAATGGTTCCCTTTGAATAGCGTTTTCCTTTCAAATGGGGAAAGAAATGGGAATGAAGATGCAGCTATGAAACCTTGCCGTTAGCATGGAAATTCTTGGTAGCTATGGTGAAAGGTATACTGAAAACTGATTTCTAGCTGATGTGCTTTTCAGAACTTATGACCTATCAAGAGCTGCTACATTTACTGAATTAACGATTGTGCATTTTCTTAAATCCCACTCTCTTGTAAATCAGGAAAGACTCTGATGAGGCAGATCTGGTACTGGCCAAAGAAGCGAACGTGAAGTGTCCTCAGATCGTAATCGCCTTTTATGAAGAGCGACTAACTTGGCATTCTTGCCCAGAAGATGAAGCACAATAATTGTATTGTTGGTGCTGAGGGTGGTGAGAGCCTGGCCCAGGCTGCCCAGAGAGGTGGTGGCTGCCCCATCCCTGGCACCATAGCAGGGGAGGTTGGCTGGGGCTCTGAGCACCCTGCTCTGGGTGCAGATGGCCCTGCTCCCTGCAGGGGGGTGAACGAGATGACATTGGAAGGTCCCTCCCAACAAAAACCGGACTGTGATTCTATGATCTGTTCTTTACCTTAATTAAAAGATCTCTAACTGGGCCAAAACACCATCAGCCTGGTGGACACGGAAGCGTAAAGTAATTCAGGGATGTCCACAGCTCCAACCCCACAGCACAAAGATTCAGCGCCCCTTTTACAGAGCGGCTCATCCCCTCGGATCAGATCAGAAAAGCCTGGAAAAACAAGAGCCTGCTTTGGTTTTTGCCTCCCCACAGCCGCCCGGGCCGGAGCAGAGCCAAGAGCCGAGTCAGCTCGGTGCCAAACCGGCACCGCTGATGCGCCAGCCTCGCCCCAACCGCCCGGCACGACTGGCCGGGGTCAGGACGGCAGCATGGCCACGGCCCGGAGCCAGGAAATCTCTGTGCTCGCTGTTTTTATGTAAAGCCAGAAACCACAATAACCGTGCGTGACTCCAGGGGCAGCGGCACCCACGGCAGCCCCGGGCCGGGCGGCAGCTCAGCAGCCAGAGCCGCTCTGTGCCCGGGGTCAGGAAGGTGATGGAGAATCACCCACCAGCCTTGCCCGGGGTGAGATCCTTTGCCAAACACGCACCCGGCCCAAGGACTCGCTTCCTGCTCTGGCCCAGCTGATGTTTGCAGGACCCACAGCCGGCACAGCCAGCCCACCGCAGCCAGGCACGGGGTCACGCTGCCGGGCGCGGGGTCACGCTGCCGGGCACGGGGTCACGCTGCCGGGCCAACCAAGTGTGCCTAGAAACTGCCACCTTCCCCGCAGTCGGCTGGACTCCCCGGCAGGACAGACGCACAGCCCAGAGCTGCCACACCGACAGCCAGAGACCTCGCAGCACTTCCTGGAACCAGCCCGTAGCCAGCAGATCTGAACGGCGGGAGCCGGGTGAGCGGCTCACACGCCCTGCAGCTCCTGCGTGACCTCGGGGGACGGCCGATGACACCCAAGTCAGAGGACACCGGGCCAGGACTGGGGGCTCGTTCTCCCACGCACCAAACGGCCTCCGCTGCAGCGCCCCGCTGCCCGGCACGACGGCCGGCACCCCGAGCAGCCAGCGTGCTGCGACACGGAGCCACCACCCCGCTGCCACCCACGGCCCCTTCGTGGTGACCCGGACACCAGCCCGCAGCATCGGGCCCCGGCCACCACCGCACCGCAGAGCTGCGCCCAGGCACGCTGGGGCTGGGGTGCTCACAGCCGGGGTTCCCCTGGGCACGCTGGGGCTGGGGTGCTCACAGCCGGGGTTCCACTGGGCACGCTGGGGCTCTAGAAAGGTGCTGATCACACACCCGTGTTGTGGCTACTGCTGAGCAGGGCTCACACAGCACCAAGGATGCTTTTCCACCATTGCACCTGCAGTGGGATGGGGTGGACAAGATCTTTCTTGGGAGAGGACACGACTGGAATAGCTGACCCAAACTGACCAAAGGGATATTCCATACCATATGACGTCAGCTGAACTATAAAAGCTAGGAAAAGGAGGAGGAGGGAGGGCATCTGCTTGTCCTCCAGAGCAACTGCTACATGTTTGGAGCCCTGCTTCCCAGAAAAGGGGCCAGACATTGTCCTGCTGATGGGAAGTAGAGAATAAATCTTTATTTTCTTTTGCTTCTGTTCACATGACCTTGCTTTGCTTTTCATTAAACTGCCTTTGTCTTAACCCATGAGTTTCATCTTATTTTCTTCCCCCCAGTCCAGCTGAAAGGAGGAGGGAGGGGGAGTGATAGAGTGGCTTGATGGGCACTTGGCATCCAGACAAGGTCAAACCACTACAAGTACAAACAAAATCCTGCTTATTTACACACCTTTTGTATGGACTGCAGTGTAGAACTGAAAAATTTCAGGAAGGAGCATTCAGAACTGTGGGAATATCAGAATGCACTTTACCATTGACTTTAGCTGGAGTAACATCAACCACCAAGCACTTCAGAAAACTCTCACTTATGAGGTAAAAACAGACCAGATCTTGCTGACAGAGTTCCAAATTAATCCAAGCCCTTGATATGTATTAACATCCTCTTTTCAAATGGAACTTCCTACCGCCCTTTGCTTTCTGATCTTTTCAACGGGACTTTGACTCCTAATATAAAACTTTTGTCCTTAATTTACTCAGCTGTAGAACATCCATGCATGTTCTGAAACTGGTCTGGAAGTAGTTTATGTAAATGTCCATTATGAACCTCCATAATGTAATTATTTTCCCCCCCTCTGTGTCACTGCTGATGAGTGTGCAGCTGGTACAACAGTACCAGGGCTACTTCAACAGGAGGGTATGAAAGCCAGTGACAGTGTAAGGCAGAGATGGACATTGGTAGTTGACTGGAAAGAGCTCCCTGTCTTCATTCCTTGGACAGTGCCTGCTGGCTTACATAATTTTTTACTGGATAATGAAATTAGTTTATTTGTAAGCTAAAATATTTTAGAATTAATTCTGTTTCACCATGTTTCTCATTCACAGAAATCCAGGTAGTTAAAATTGTCCATCAGTACAGCAGCCTTTGCTTTGAAGAACCTTAACATTCAGTCCAGGAATTTGTTGTTGCTAGTGTCTGTGCCCCTTGGGTATGAAATATGTCCCTTATTTCCTATTCCTTACTCAAATATCTTCTATTGCCAAGGTACCTTTGTATAAGCAGTCACGTTTTCAATTGGGTCCCAGGGAATTATGCCATCTCATCCTTGAGGAAACACAAGATTGCAGATTAGACACATTTTCAGCCCTCACAGTTCATATCAGCCGTAAATAGACACAAAGAAGATGAGCTGCTGGCTCACATCAGAGAAATGTGGCAAAGGGAATTTGTAGAGGGACTGCTTAGTAACCCTAAATTGGGAAAAATAAAGCAGATTTTGGCTTTAGGAGATGAACACACTGGGATGCAGTTCCTTTTCCATCAGTGTCACTGCAATGGACCTCATTCCTCATTGCCTGGCAGTTGATGCAGTCCTCCAAAATGCTACAAAATGTAAGTGGGTCTGAAATCTCCCCTTACACAGTCCAGTAGTAATATTTTTCATACACTTAGTATTCACTGCAGCACAGCTGTCATGGACACCATCTGCAAGCTTTGTTTTCTCTGTGGGAAACCAAGACACAATGAAAAATAAATTTTCCAATTCACAAATCTACTTTGTGACCAAGTTAAAAATAGGTGAGAACATCTCCTACCTCCTCTCTTACCTGCAGGATGGCCTTGCATTCAAAGAAAATTTATGCATGAACAGCTAGTAATTCAGCAGTCACTAAGCCCATAGTGTATTCAGTTAAACCTCAACTAAAACATCTTTAATATTTTGAGGATACACAAAGGTTTTCCTTTTCAGAAAGCAGACAAATCAAGTTCAGTTAAGATCAGTATCAACGTCGCTAGCCTCTTTTTTAATTCCTCCCCATCCTCTATATACTTACAGAATACTACTGAGGGATAATGACATACTAATTGTATATGTGTTGCAATATAATAACTCATTTGGGGATTTAAAATGGCAAAGGGATTATAAATCTAGAGACAACTCTTTTGGTATGGCCAGCTTGATGTTTATTTTGGGGAAGGACTTTTGATCTCCCTGTTTTGGAGTGCTGTCCTCAGAACCCTGTCACTTCATTCCCTGAATCTAAGGTCAAAGGCAGGCAGGTCTCTCTCCTGGTGTTTAATCTGACTTTTTTATAGGGTCATCTGCTGGGTAATAGCAGTATTCAGCAAAAGAAATAAAGCCAAATTTGTCATCAATCTCACTTTTGAGTTACTAAGTCAAATCCAGTGGATTCCCACCTGGACATATTTTCTATCACATCACAGGGGATACCAATGGTATTTAATGCAGGTCTTGTGCTGAGCACTGCAGATTTTGATTGTATTGAACCCTAGGAGACTTTGGAGACATTTCTTCTTTGATCCAAACCATCAGAATATAGTTTTGCATAAAAAGAAAGGGAGAATACCAGCTGATATGATGGGAGACAGCACAAGGTAGAGAACAGGTCATGAGAAGACGTGCTAACTCCAGCTAGTGTCTTGTAGACATCTCTGCATGTGTATGTCCCCATCCATAAAATGGAAAGATTAGTAATTCTCTGTTTTACAGAGAGTTAAGGAGATAAATTAATTACTGTTTGTGAAGCTGACTGAGATTCTGAGATGAGTCCTTTTCATTCAAGCTGTTCTAGTTTCCTTTTCTAATCGCTCAGTCTCTCTCCCTTATTCCCTTTCTCCTTCCCTTTAGAGGAGGGAGGGAGGTTAACAGAGGGTGTCTCTTATAGGTCTGAGGGGCTGCCCTGACCCTAAACCATGACACCAGACTTTTTCATCAGGGGAGGACACACTTTCTTTGACCTTCCTTTTCTGATTGACACGCCTATAGAAGCCCTTCTTATTATTCTTTGCATTCCTTGCCAAGTTCAGCTCCAGCTGTGTCTTGGCCTTTCTGACCTCATCCCTACACAACTGGGCAGTGTCCCTGTGCTCTTCCCAGGATCCCTGTCCCTGCTTCCCTGGCCTGTGCAGTTCCTTCTTGCCCTTTTGTTTGACCAGGAGGTCTCGACTCAGCCATGCTGTTCTCTTGCCTTCCTTGCAGGATTTCTTACCTCTGGGGATTGAGAGCTCTTGTGCTCTATGGAAAGTGTCCTTAACGATCTGCCAGCTCTGCTCAGCTCCCTTGTCCCTGTGGGCTGTTTCTCAGGGGGTCCTATTGACTAACTCCTTGAAGAGCTAGAAGTTTGCTTTCCTAAAGTTCAGGCTCCTGACTTTACTCCTCGCCTGACTCATATCCCTCAGGACTGTGAATTCCACTAGTTCATGATCACTGCAGTCCAGCCTGCCTCCAATCCTGACATCACTGATTAGCTCACTTGCGTTAGTGACCCTCAGGTCCGGTATTGCATCCTCTCTGGTAGGGCATCTATTACCTGCCGTGAGAAGTTTTATCCTCCATGTACTCCAGGAGTCTCCTGGATGGCCTACAGCTTGCCATGCTACTTTTCCAGCAGATGTTGGGGTGTTAATAACAGTGGTGTATTGATACCAAGTGACTCACTCAGAAACAATGCTTTTGGGTTCGTAGTTTAAGTATCTCAATTAATGAATGGCTATATTGCGTTTGCGTGGCAAGGTTTTAGTAGTGGGGGGGGCTGCAGGGGTGGCTTCTGTGAGAAGCTATTAGAAGTTTCCCCTATGTCCAATAGAGCAATGCTAGCTGGCTCCAGGATAGACTTGCCACTGGCCAAGGCCAAGCCAAATAGTGACAGTGGTAGTGCCTCTGGGATAACATATTTAAGTGGTAGAAACTGCTGTGTAACTGCCCTTGTTTCACTGGAACAGAGTCCCAAAGCAGTCATGGTCTGCAGTTTGGAGTCAGCCAGGGCAGCTGCCTACAGGTGTATCCCAGACCAGAAACATCATGTGCAATCGGGTTAGCATTACTACGCAAAGCCTGTAGCAATACTGCATCATGAGTAGCTGATGGCAAATTAGAACTAGCCATAGCCCTCTGCAGCCTGTCTGCAAAATGTAAAAACAGTTCATTTAACTTTTGTTTAATGGTCATCCATGGTTAAACTCTGCCCTTGTGTTTATTTAGTAGTGTTGCTCCTTACCTAAACCATTTTTATAATAATTTTTACCTTCAAGGTGGAGCTTGAGTGACTCTAGTCATAAATACCTTTCTTATGGTTGGTGTAAATTTCTCCCGCTTCACTTTTAAAGATATAGTTGAAGAAAATTTACTGTGCAAACTCAGTGAGGGGTGGTCGTACCTTGGAGGTGGGTAGCCTCTGGGATGGAGGTGTGTTTTGGTACTATAATGACATTACAATGAGCAAAGTTCGTACAAGGCCAGTACTTTGTCAAAAACTGGCAGACTGTTGGCACAGGGTCGCAAACGGGCAGCTTATCAGCTCTGTAGTAACTTCAAGTTCCCACCTCTGTTGTAACTTCACAGGGTCTAGCCGTGCTGCTTGCAAGCAGTGTTGCTTAGGGAACTGTTATGAAATGGATTCCTGGCATACCAGTTGTGTACTACTCCTGAAAGTTTCTCTGCTGTTATACCTTTCCTTATGTGTGAACGATGCTGCAGCCTTAGTATGATTTTAATTTTTAAGTCACCTCCAGTCATTATTCCACAGGGATACATTACTCCTGGGCTTAGAGGAAGAGGTCCTTGAATACTGAGCAGCTTTCTTGGGCCTCTCTCCCCTTCAGGGCTTCATCCCATGGTACTCCACTAAGCAGATCCCTGAAGAGGTCAATGTCTGCTCTCCTGATGTCCAGGGTGGTGAGCTTGCAGCGCACCCTCCTTGTTGACCTGCGAATCCTGAATTCCACCATTTAGTGGTCATGGCAACCAAGGCTGCCCTTGAGCTTCACATCACCCACCAGCCCCTGCTTGTTGGTGAGAACAAGGTCCAGAATAGCACGTTTTCTTGTTGCTTCCTCTACAACCTGGAGAAGGAAGTTGTCTTCTCATAGATACATTCCAGGAACCTCTTGGATTGCTGGTGCCCTGATGTGCTGCCCTTCCAACAGATATCAGGCTGGTTGAAATTGTTCATGAGGACCAGGGCTTGTGTGGTGGGTTTACCCTGGCTGGGACCCAGGTGCCCACCAATCCCTTCTATCACTCCCCCCAACCTCCGTCAGCATGGCACGCAGGGAGAGCATAAAATGAAAAGAACTGTGTGTTATGATAGATAAAGATGTTATTCTCTACTTCTCGCCCGCAGGTGATGTCAGGCCGAGTCCAGGAAGCAGGACTCCAGAAAACGTAGCGGTTGCTCGGAGGACAAGCCGAATGCCCTCCCATCCTCCATAGAATTATAGAATCATAGAATTGTCAGGGTTGGAAGGGACCTTAAAGATCATCTAGTTCCAAAACACCTACCAATGGCAAGAACACCTCCCACTAGAGCAGGTTGCTCAGAGCCCCATCCAGCCTAGTCTCAAAAACTTCCAACGATGGGGCTTCCACCACCTCCCTGGGCAACCTGTTCCAGTGTCTCACCACCCTCATGGTGAAGAAATTCTTCCTAATGGGGGGGGGGGGGGGGGGGGGGGGGGGGGGGGGGGGGGTGGCGGGGGGGGGGGGGTGGGGGGGGGGGGGGGGGGGGAACCAAAGCCAAGAGAGAAGACAAAAAAGAGTTCTGCAAATGCTCTGCTGTGGAGCACTGTCTCCTGAGAATTAGCAGAAACTCACTGCCCTAAAAATTTATGAAGTGAGCTTGCACAAATTTTTGGGAAGTGCATGCAGTCAACTGAATCCTGCTTAGGTAAAGAGCAGGGAAGAATGTCCTGCAGCTAACAGAGCTTTTCCATTACTAACAACAATTTCAAGTTACGAAAAGAGAAACTTGCAGATTCAGAAATTCAATAACCTCCTCCATATGTCTGAACAGAAAAGAACTAGAACCAGAAGGAAATTAAAATTATAAGTGTTTCCTGTCTTTACTTCAATATTTGCAACCAGAAAAAGGCATTACAAAACAGGGTACAAATCTTTTCCTACAGGCTGCTCATGACATCTACAAAGCTTACATGAAACTATGCAGGATGAGCCAAAAGTAAGTTCAAGGCAGATGCTAATTTAAGTATGGCAGCCACATATTGCCATATTGAGCCTTTTTGTAGAAATCTCTACATGCAGCAGGTTCATTAAGGGCAAATGATGGAATGAATACAGGTCTATAAGAAACTGTAATAAAAGTAGTGGTGGAGGCGGGGCTGTCATCCAGGACAGTATGCATTACGCTAAACAGATAAGGTACAAAACCATGAAAAAATAATTGATTTCTTTATAGCACAAAAAGACTTAGCTGTAGCCTTTTCAATACAGTGTCAAATTAACAAATTTTAGTCAGGACAGGGACTTTTCATTTCTCCTTATAATTTAGACTAACAAGAGGAACAATAAATGTACTTTTAGTCATCAACGACAGAGTAATACACAACTGCCATTGCCTCAGTGGGCATGTTTAGCAGAGTTGTCCAGTTTGTAAGATATCAGTAAAATCTTATTACTATATTCCCAACCTCAATTCACATTTTAAAAATACAATGAGAACTATCCACAAGTAAACACACTTTACATTCTCATTAGAATGGATGGATTTTAGAAAGTAGCCTCTAATTCAACTGCTTTCAGTCATACATACACAGATACCAGTCACACGCATATGTATTCATAAAGAAGGTATATCTTAAGGAAAAAATTACATGCAGCTATGCTTCATAAAGAGATCCTTAATATATATAATACTAAAGGCATTCTAGCATTGTATCCAAAGCCATCATTTAAGGTTCATTATTGAAAAAAATATATAAAATAAACATCATTGTGTTCAAAAAGCTTTGTTTGATCTAACAATCATGCCAATATTCTAATTAAACAGTTCAGAGGCTGCTAATAATATCTCATTAAAATGATGCTATAAAAGTTGAGTCTGCTGTGGATTAAGATACAGTTGGATTATGTAAAATCTAGTTGCAGATGGCCCTGCTCCCTGCAGGGGGGTTGGACCAGATGAGCTTGGAAGGTCCCTTCCCACCCAAACCACTCTGGGATTCCACAATTCTGTGAAAATCAAATGAATCCAGGATAGTTCCCCCACTGCCAGCTACTCCTCACAGACAGGCTGACAGGGATATTTCAATCCTTAGCACAAAGGAATCTTACTCAAAAACTGCAGGTTGCTCTCAGCTGCTGGACTGTCACAAACCCATCAGGTTTAACACCTCCAAGTCGCTCCCTGCCCGTCACCCCTGTAGCTGTCAGTCCCCAGGCACAGCCCAGGTTCCTGTGCCTGGAGTTACTGTAGTTCTAAACTACCTGCTGCTGAGAGCAGGACAGACGGACGCTCAGCTCACCTCGTTGTTGTGCAGCGTCAGGCAGAGCTTGCACTCGTAGGAGCCCAAGTGATTTTTCATAAAATAAGGGTCCTGGGAAGAGAATGATTAAAAAGTTATGAGCAAAATAGGCAGCAAAATGACAGAATAACCCAAAGTCGGGCGAATTTTTCCTGTGCTGGAAGAACTGAGTTTGTAGATTTAAATTAAAAGCCCAAGGCCGCTTCTGGACTGGGACAAGAGCCAGAAGCAGCAGCTCTGCTGACTGGTGACTCCACTGACAACATGGATGAGGGAAAGGCTGTGGGTGGTGGTCTACCTGGACTTCCCTAAAGCCTCCGACATGGTTTTCCTCGTGAAAAAAGCTGGCTGCCCTAGGCCTGGGTTGGCACAAGTTCTGCTGGGCAACAGGGCTGAGTCCTGCCCTCGGGCCACACCAACCCCAGGCAACGCTCCAGGCTTGGGGAGGAGGGGCTGGAAAATGTCAGAAAGGGACCTGGGGGGGTTGATCAACACCCAGCTGAAGGTGAGCCAGCCTGTGCCCAGGTGGCCAAGAAGGCCAACAGCATCCTGGCCTGGGTCAGAAAGAGTGTGGCCAGCAGGAGCAGGGAGGTGATTGTCCCTCTGTACTCAGCACTGGTGAGGTCACACCTTGAGTACTGGTGAGACATCGAGGTGCTGGAGTTGGGACAGAGAAGGGCAACGAAGCTGGTGAGGGGTCTGGAGAACAAATCCTGTGAGGAGCAGCTGAGGGAACTGGGGCTGTCCAGTCTGAAGAAGAGGAGTGACCTTGTCACTCTCTCCAACTGCCTGGCCAGAGGCTGTAGAGAGGCAGGCACTGGTCTCTTCCCACAAGTAACCAGTGACAGAACAGGAGGGAATGGCCTCGAGCTGCACTGGGGGAGGTTTAAACTCGACTTTAGGAAAAGGTTTTTTCCCTGGCAGGGTTGTCAGACACTGAACAGGCTGCCCAGGGAGGGGGCTGAGTCCCCAGCCCTGGATGTGTTTAAAAGCCATCTGGATGTGGTGCCTGGGGATATGGCTGAGTGGTGGACAGGGTAGAGTTAATGGTTGAAACGAGGACCCAAGTAACATTCTTCAGGAGCACACTGGTGATGTCCGGGTCTGGGAAGAAGGACACAGTCGTGGAAAATAGTGTGCATCAGGCGGTGCCCTGCTTCAGAAATGAGCTGCTGGCACAGGTGAACCCAGAGGTCATTTCCAGTCTAACTTCTATGATTCTGTGTGTGCAGGAATTATCTTTGGCTCCGAAGTAAGGGCATGTAATGAGAAATGAAGAGGTAGGGGCAGTTGTTGATGTTTTAGAAGGCAGGGAAGCATCTGAAAAGCGTCTGGTAGGAAATGGGACCCACACTGTTAGAAATGCAAAGGTCCTAAGAAAGGACTTGCAGTAGATGGACCAGTGAAGCAGCAATTTATTATAGGTTCTTGCAAGAGCGGGTGTCCTAACAAAGTAGGCACACCTCTGGTCAGAGTTTTCAGCATTTTATCCCCTATTCCCCTCCGCAGAAGTCCCTCCCTTGTTTCCCTGTGAGTTCGGTACTTCCAAGGTTTACAGCCTTACCGGAGGCGCCTTCTTCAGAACAGCCCATAATACTTTGTAATTGCACGTCTGACAGGTTCCTGCTTCCCCTTGGAGAAACTAATATTCCCGAGTTTACTGAGCAAAATGCAGTGTCTTTCTAAGTTACTATTGTCCATCTTAAATAGCCCTTAACTGTTGACCCTTTATCTATTAACACATCTTGATTGGCAGTTGTGCACTTTTGTCCTTAATCTTCCTTTTACTGTAAGACTGAGCTTCAGGCCTCAGTCTCCAGTAAGACCACTTAAGGCTTCTAGTCTTTGGTAAACGATCCTTGATGGGGCAGCTTAAGTCTTTTATTCCTCAAGTTCATATGAAAATGATTATACTTATTCTACAGTTTGCAAAACTTCTGCGGATGGGAATAGGGGATAAAATGCTGAAAACTCTGACCAGAGGTTTGCCTACTTTGTTAGGACACCCGGTCTTGCAAGAACGTATAATAAATTGCTGCTTCACTAGCACGTCTGCTTTGAGTCCTTTCTGAGGACCTTTGCATTTCTAACAGGAAGGTGCCTTGCTGGACCTCTTGTTTGTGAACAGAGAAGGACTGGTGAAGGCTGTGGCAGTTGGAGGCTGTCTAAGAAATAGGGACCATGAAATTATTATAGTTCTCTGTTCTTAGAAATGTTAGGAGAGGGGGCAGCAATACTGACACTTTGGACTTTCAAAGGGCAGACTTTGACTTGTTTCGGAGGTCACTTGATAGAATCCCTTGAGAGTCAGTTTTGAAAGATGTAGGAGTCCAGGAAGGCTGGACATTTTTTTAATAAGGAAATCTTAAATGCGCAAGAGCAGGCCATCCCCACGTGCCATAACACGAGTTGTTGTTGAAGACCAGCCTGGCTGAATAGGGAGGTTTGGCTTAAAATCAGGGAAAAAAGGAGGGTTTATGGCCTCTGGAAGAAGCCTTTCTCCCTTTCTTTCCTTTCTTTCCTTTCTTTCTTTCTTTCTTTCCTCTCCCCCCACCTCCACCCCCCACCCCCCGTTCTTTTTTAACTGTTTCTGGAAGCTCGTTCAACTAAACTGGAGAGTGCAAGAGCATCCCCTGCAGGAACATTTCAGCCCACATTGATTTTCTCTTTTCTACAATTTTTTTTTTCCCTGCTAATTTGTATTCAGCTTGCATGATGCACAGTAATTGCGTCTAGAGAATTAGAGAGGGATGGCTATTGCAGGGGTAATAAAAATACTATCAGTGTTCTAAGCTGGTAAAAGGATTGTGAGTTTCAGTCAGAGGATTTAAAAACACATGCTGAAATGTATACCCAGTTATTTTTCTGCAGCACTACTTATAGATGTATTTTTCTTTGGGGTTATAAATGGATTGTTTAAAGCCAGTGAATGTTACTAAATAAGCTAACTGTAGAACTCTCTGAAAAAGTATCTTCAGGTTTGTACATGATAACATATAAATGTACACACATGCATGTATGCATTCTGAAGTGATCAAGCCTTGAATTCAATGGGAACTGTAATTCACTGACTACAACAGTAATTGCTTTTTGCTATTTTATACCACTATTGTATTTTTTCCAGTATGTGCTTTCTGACTTAATCTCACCAACTTTATTTCAAGGAAAGGGAAAAGAGGAAAGTATCATCATGAAATGTCAACATATTACAGACATGACCAAAAATTCTGACCCGAGTGTTGCTTCAGTGAATGATTGCACAAAAATGTAGTAAACATGGACAGCAATTTTCAAGTCCTGATGCAAATGCTATGAATTTTATAATATTCTAAGGGTAACATCTTAATAAGCACTGATATACTATGAAAAGGTTTAGTAATCAATTTATTTTATAAAAGTCAACAATAAAAATCAGACAAATTATGTATTTTGTTTTCTGGAGGTGTTGATATCACCTGTACATATTCTACCTGTAAGAACTAAAATGTAAATCTGTAAATCTGGTTTCAGCATAAGAATCCAGAAATAAATTTGAAATATTTCACCTTATTTCTGTAGAAAGAGCCATCCTCCCAATCTAACTGAAACTACAGATCCTCTGAAATCTGTATTCATGCAAAGAACAAGAACCAAATTACTAAAATTACTTCATGTTGGTTTAAGAAGGAGAAATCATTGTGGAATCAGGTATTTTTGTCTCCTTGCCCTGAGCACATTAAGTTCTATATACAGAACAATATTTGCATTTAATGCTCCTCAACAGAACAATGTCTTATAAAGGGCCATGAAATGGAATCCAGTGAAATCTACAGGTTGTTTTTTCTTTTTTTTTTTTCTTTTTTTTTTCTTTTTTCTTTTCTTTTTTCTTTTTTTCTTTTTTCTTTTTTCTTTTTTCTTTTTTCTTTTTTCTTTTTTTCTTTTTTCTTTTTTTCTTTCTTTTTATGTCATATTAAACTGTCTTTATCTCAACCCACGAATTTTACTCCCCCTCCCCCAATTCTCTTCCCCATCCCAGGGATAGGATGGGTTAAACTGCCTGATGGGTTAAACCACAAGTCCTTTTTGGCACCCAATGTGGGGCTCAAAGGGTTGAGATAGCAATGGATCTGACCAAAGCATGTTACAATAAAACTGTTATAAGCATTCATTATATTAGTTTAATAGTCACTGGTCACAATGTCGACTTATTTGCTCTGAGTTTTTGTGCTTGTTCTCAGAGTTGTAATACCTCGTTGCTATATATGTTTCTTCTGTTTATCATCTCTGGGGGCTGGGTTAAGGTTATAATTTTGTTGTACTTTATAACACTGGCTTATGATATGATAAAATTACTGGTTGTGAGACTAATCTGGTATTTGTACTCAGCATTGCTGTCATCTCTGTACTTCAGGAACCATCTCTTAAACTATTAATTACACCTTTTACCTTTTCTGCTTGGGGACCCAATCTATGAAGGAAATACCTTTCTCCATCTTCCCCTTCTCCTCTAGGCTAATTACAATAGGTCTTGAGGATTTTGAATATCCTTGGGATGTCCAAATCAGAATGTTCCTACTGCTATGCCTCCTGAATGTGTTTCAGGTCTTTAGTGTTAAATAACTATTTAAGAATACTGGCCAGAGATCTGCCCTGAGGCTGGATAGTTATGAGTGGCAGAATGGGGGGGAGAGTATGGGCAAGTACCTAGGACAGGGGTCACCTCCAATGTTTTGGAATGTCACCATTGAACAAATGCAAAATCCTGGAAAACTAGTAAAATATTTGGGAAAAAAAAGTATGCTGTCAACCTGGCAATTCCAGAGACACACAAATCACTGCAATGTGCTGGTGCCTGGCCCATGCTTACCAAGCCTTGTTCAACACTGTTCAGTACCCTCAAGGGAGAAGAGAAGGTCTCTGGATCTGATGACAAAATGACAGGCACTGCAGCTATTCCAACCCTTGTGACAGGCACTGCAGCTGAACCAGAGAACTATCCAGTGCTGGTATCAGTTGCCCCTATACACAACAAGAAATCATGAAATTCAGCTCGTTTAGTAAAAGATAAAGGAGTTTCTTTGAAGAGGGAAGAGGAGGAAGAAGTAGACAAGGCAGACTACTCCAAAACAGGGCCATCAAGAGAAGAAGAGGAGGAAGAGAGGCAGCTGCTGCTCCTCAGTGAGGGGAAAGAACCCAAAAACCAGGTGGCAACCACCCAATCTCTATCCCTGAGTGAGATGCAAAATGTATGAAAAGATTTCAGCTGTTGTCCAGGTGAGCAGATCATAGAATCATAGAATATTAGGGGTTGGAAGGGACCCAGAAAGATCATCTAGTCCAACCCCCCTGCCAGAGCAGGATCACCTATATCAGATCACAGAGGAACATGTCCAGGCGGAAGATGAAGGAAAAAAGGAGGAAGATGGGGAGAGGAAGGAAGAAAAGGAAGGAGGAAGATGGGAGAAAGGAGGAAGATGAGGAGAGAAAGGAGAATAAGGAAGGAGGAAGATGAGGAGAGGAAGGAGAATAAGGAAGGAGGAAGATGAGGAGAGGAAGGAGGAAGATGAGGAGAGGAAGGAAGATAAGGAAGGAGGAAGATGAGGAGAGGAAGGAGAATAAGGAAGGAGGAAAATGAGGAGAGGAAGAATAAAAAAGGAGAAAGATGAGGAGAGGAAGAAGAATAAGGAAGGAGGAAGATGAGGAGAGGAAGGAAGATAAGGAAGGAGGAAGATGAGAGAAAAGAGGAAGATGAGGAGAGAAAGGAGGAAGATGAGGAGAGGAAGGAAGCAGAGAATGGAGAAAGGGAAAGGAGAAAGATGAGGAAGCGAGAAAGAAAAAAGACGAGGAAGGAAAAGGAAAAAAGAGAAAGAAAGAAGATGAAGAGAAAAGAAAGGAAAGAAAAAACCAAGAAAGATGAAGAGAAAAGGAAAGAAAAGAGGAAAGAAAAAGATGAGGAGAAGAAAGGAGGGAAAAAAAAGAGAAAGGAGGAAGAGGAGGGGAAAAGAAAAGGGAGAGGAAAGAGAAAAAGGAAAGAAGATGAAGAGAAAGGAAAGAGAGAAAGGAGGAAGAGAAAAGAGAAAGGAAAGAAAAGAAGAAAGAAGATGAAAAGAGCGAGAGGAAGGAGAAAGAAGAAGGAAAAGAAAAGAGAAAGGAAAGTAAGGAAGAAAAGAGAGAAAAAAAAAGAAGGAAAAAAAGGAAGAAAGAAAAAATAAAAGGATGAAGAAAGAAAGGAAGTTGGAAGATGAAGAGAAGTGGAAGAAGTAAAAGATCGGAGAAAGAAAAAAGACAAAACAGGGGGAAAAGGAAGGAGATGGAAAAAGGAGGAAGGAGATGGCGGAAGGAAGCAAGAGGAAGGAGATGATGGAGGAAGGAGATGAAGGAGGAAGAAGATGAAGGAGGAAGGAAATGAAGGAGGAAGAAAATGATGGAGGAAGGAGATGGAGGAAGGAGATGGCGGAAGGAGGAAAGAGGAAGGAGATGATGGAGGAAGGAGGAAGGAAATGATGGAGGAAGGAGATGGAGGAAGGAGACAGAGGAAGGAGGAAGAAGATGATGGAGGAAGGAGGAAGGAGATGGAGGAAGGAGATGATGGAGGAAGGAGATGGAAGGAGGAGGAAGGAGGTGGACGAAGATGGAGGAGGAAGGAGGAAGGAGATGGAGGAAGGAGATGAAGGAGGAAAGAGATGAAGGAGGAAGGAAATGATGGAGGAAGGAGGTGGAGGAAGGAGGAAAGAGGAAGGAGATGGAGGAAGGAGACGGAGGAAGGAGGAAGGAGATGGAGGAAGGAGATGATGGAGGAAGGAGATGATGGAGGAAGGAGATGGAAGGAGGAGGAAGGACCAAGCCCAGTCCCACCCCAGTTTGTCCTCCCGGGAGAAGCCGAGTCCCCAGATCTTGGTCCGTGTCCTTCTCCATCCACCATCCGGCTCCGGAAGAACCTCATGGTCCACCAAGTGTGAAGCCACCAGAAGAAGTTCTTGGACCCGGTGGACGTGGCTTTTGGAGCCTAAAGCCAACAAAGCCGCCGAGTCCCAACCAAAGCTTGGAGCTTCGGTTGAAGGTCTTCCCGTAGGTGGGACACTCGTAGGACCCAGCAGACGTGGCTTTTGGAGCCTAAAGCCAACAAAGCCACCGAGTCCCAACCAAAGCTTGGAGCTTCTCACTGGTGTGAGACCCTTGGTGGACCACCAGGTTGGAGCTTCCGTTGAAGTTCTTCCCGCACTCCTCACGTGTGGTCGGCCTCTCCACCTCCAAGCTTCGTGGGGTGGGTTTGTCCCACCTCGGCTTGGCCTCCCCGTTGACCTCCTGCTCCATGAGATCCTTCAAAACAGCTTCTCTGGTGAGTTTCTGCTGGTTGGGGTTCTCCATGCTCTCCAGCCCCACCTCAGCACCTGCTGGTGGAAGGAAGGAGGAGAGGATGGGGAAGGTCCTCCCAGACTCATCTCCAGGAGGATGGAATCATCACCGGGCTGGAGGATGGCAGAGGAGAGAGGATGAAAGGTCACGTGAAGTCCTCCTCACCTGCCTGGAGATCTCGGAGCATCTCCTCTTCCTTGTGGCCACCTCCGTGATCTGGCCAAGGTTTGGGAATGGGAAGTCCTGTTTTGGGGGAGGGGAAAAAAACCACCAAGCTGTGAGAGTGGTGGCCAGGTTGGGTTGTGGGTTCCTCCTGCCTAAGTGTGTCCCTCTGGGAAGTCAACGGGCAGGACTCCACCATCTTGTGTCCATAAAACCCTTGAGGTACGGCTCATGGAACCTTCAAACCACCACCAAACAGCCCATGAAACCTTCAAACCACCAACAAGCAGCCCATGGAACCTCCAACCCACCACCAACCAACCCATGGAACCTCCAACCCACCAACATAAAACCCATAGAACCTCCAAACCACCAAGTACAACCCATGAAACCTCCAAACCACCACCAAACAGCCCATGAAACCTTCAGACCACAACCAACCAACCTGTGGAACCTCCAAACCACCAACAAAAAATCCACGAAACCTCCAACCAACCCATGGAACCTCCAAACCACCACCAAACAGCCCATGAAACCTTCAAACCACAACCAACCAATCCACAGAACCTCCAACCCACCAACATACAACCCATGGAACCTCCAAATCACCACCAAACAGCCCATGAAACCTTCAAACCACAACCAACCAAGCCATGGAACCTCCAAACCACCAACAAAAAACCCATGAAACCTCCAACCAACCCATGGAACCTCCAAACCACCACCAAACAGCCCATGAAACCTTCAAACCACAACCAACCAAAAATATTGAAAGAAAGGAGGGAGACCCGCTGTGTCTGATAACATTTGAGCAAATGACTGGTCAAGGTCCGTTTGTGAATGTACAATTACAGGCTCACCTACCTACAGAGGTTTTACAGCTAATAGGGCTCTTTGGCGCTGTCAGCCTTGCGGACTGTCCCTCAAGAGGGTAAAGTGCAACCATCTTATACTCAAATACGGCAGGGCAAGGACGAGCCATATATGACATTCATAGATTGCTTGCGAGAAGCCCTAAATAAGGCATTTGTTAATGATGAGGCTAAGCTTGCAGTAATGATGAATCTTGCCGTAGAAAATGCTAATGCTGATTGTAAAAGAATTTTATTGGCTTTTCCAAAGGAGGCAACGTTGGTTGAGATGGTAGAGGCATGTAATAGAGTGGGGTCTACAACCCACCAGATGGAAATGCTTATGGATGCCTTTGCGGCGGCACTTAATCCAATAGTGGGGTCCCGAGATAAGAAATGCTTTAGCTGTGGGAAACCGGGACATTTTAAAGCGCAGTGCAGAGGTAAAGAGAATTGGGGGCGGGGAAGAGCACCAGATCAGATGACATGCAGCCGCTGACAAAAGCCTGGTCATCAGGCAGCTTAGTGCCGCTCTAAATACCACCAAAACGGCGCTCTTCTGGGGAAACGGCCAGCAGAGCGTGCCGTCGCCTCGCGTGTCGACACAAATGAGGGAGAGCAGCCAGGCAGCTTGGCAAGCCTCTGAGCCAGAACCGCAGGGAGCGCCGGAGGGGACATGGAAACAGCAGTAGAAGTAACGCTGTGGGACACAGAGATCCAGTCTGTGCCCACTAATGTTAAAGGACCCTTAGGATATGGCTTGAGTGCACTTTTGTTAGGTCGATTGTCAGCAACAAAGAAAGGACTGTTTGTGTTACCTGGAGTTATTCATGCGGACTTTACCGGACAAATACAGATTATGACGTGGACTCCCTCCCCACCAGTTAACATACCTGCAGCCAGTCACATTGCTCAGCTAGTGCCTTTCACTGTGCAGATACATCGGGCCTTAACAAATGAAAGGGGGGAGGGTGGATTCAGTTCAACTGGACAGCCAGAGATTTTTTTTACCTTAGACATCAGCCAGCGAAAGCCAACAATGAAAATAAAGTTTATTCATCCTCACAGTCACAGCCAGCCGAAAGTTTGGATACATGTCATGCTAGTGGACACTGGAGCGGATGTGACAATACCTAGCCAACATACTTGGCCACCGACCTGGCCTCTTACCAATCCCTCTCATGGACTGATGGGAGTGGGAGGAATTTCTACAACACAACAATGTGCGGTGGTCCTTACATGTGAGAATCTGGACAGGTTTCATTGTTCTGTGCGACCTTATGTAGCACCTATACCCATTAGTTTGTTGGGACGTGATGTGCTAAGTCAAATGAATGTTACCTTGTCTAGCAATGCTCCACAGCTTTGAAACCCCTCCGGGGATCACGGGGACTCCATCACTGCCCTGGGCAGCCTGGGCCAGGCCTTGACAACCCTTTCAGGAAGAAACTGTTCCAACTGTCCAAACTAAACCTCCCCCGGTACAACTTGAGGCCGTTTGCTCTTATCCTGTCGTGTGTTCCATGGGAGAAGAGACCAACCCCACCTGGCTCCCAGCTCCTTTGAGGGAGTTGTCGAGAGTGAGGTGGTCTCCTCTGAGCCTCCCTCCTTTTCTCCAGGCCGAACAACCCCAGGTCCCTCAGATGCTCCTTGTACGACAACAGGGGAGGCCGACATACACCTACATGGCAAGGATGCTGAAACACTTGATTTGCAGGAGATCAATGGAAGCACAGAGACTTCAATTAGGAGGTGGCATCACTGACGCCAAACCGCACTTAAGACAGCTCGCTGCAGTTAAACGCCGTTCTTCCAAAGCCAGACCTCCTCCCCACTGACCAGGAAGGAATGAAACTCACGCTGGAAACATTGCTAACCCATGGGCTGCTGCCTCCCGAGGCAAACTGCACACCCCCCAGTAACACAGACAAAATAACAGCCCTCTTTCTTAGGCTGCTCACGATTCCATAGAGCTTGTCAGTGCTCCTCACGTTGCCCAGGTGTTTAGAACTTGAGTTTGACAAGTGAAAAATCTCTGCTGTCCCCTGGGACTAGTTTCAAACTCATACACGAACAGTGAAAGATCCCTGTTTTGTTGTCTTGCTTTAAACATACCGGTCAACAATCACACACACGTCCTCAGCAGGTGACACAACTGGAGAAAGGCAAAAATCAAACAAAGCAGAAAATGCTTTCCAAATATATATTTTTTTTTTAAACTTGGAAAGCCCTTTAAAGCTGCCACTGACATAAATAAGGACCTGTAGCTTTTCAAAAAGCTTGTCAGCTGTGCATATAGTGAAAGAACTATAGGGGAGATTTAGAGCACAAAAGAAAATAAAACAATATTCAGGAAGCTGTACTAAGGCGTAGCTTCCCACTGATGTCAAAATAACAGCACAAAAGACCGTCACAAAGACTGATGAGGAAAAGGAGAACAGTAACAGTAGTCTTCATCAAAACGCTACTTAGAACCCTCCCGAAAGTCGCTATGCCCATTAAAATCAGACATAGGAACCCAAACCCTTTAACATGCTTCCAAAACTACTTCCAGTACAGGAGCAGCAGATTTATGAGTGTCAAACTGTGCTACCAACTGCATCTTCCAGACCCAAAGTCATCTTCTAGTCCCTGACAAGCTCTTAGATTTAAGACACACTTTTAATTAAACGAGCATGGTTTTCTCCTAAGGTACAGAACCTCCTTAGAAAGAAGTTGGGCCCAGAGCCTAACAATCTAGTTCATAAAGATGAGGTCTGTACTTGTTGCTAAACCCTACCTCTGGTCAAGGAACATAAGTCATGATACTGCCTGTATCAAATCCAACTTGTGAGGCTTTCATGTGTACAATAATGTAGTTGAAACAACCTACTGAGTAAGTGTAACAATCAAATATAATAATTTAAATGCAGATGAAATAATTAGAAAAAAGTATCAGGTTATGCATATAATTATTTTTCATTTTGAATAATCATTATATTTCATAAACATAGATCCTTTATGAGTCTTTGATCTCTACCAGAACACTGTGACAGATTTTGTTTTTGTGTTACTCCAGTGACTGTTGTGCAGCTACATCAGTGACATATTTGGTCCCCTATGGGACTCCTTTAGGATCGGAAGGGTAGTTGACTTTATATGATCATATGCATTTAGCTGTGAAATTTCCAGGTTTGTAACGCTGTGCCACATTATACAATGTCATATACATATATATATATAGTACCTGTGGGTGTTTATGGTAACTGCTGCAGACTAACAGGCTTCTTATTGAGAGTTCTGTACACAGGGATTGATTTGAACTTTCCTTTTCAGTCTGTGTATATGTGTTGTTTTCAGTAAGTAATCTTTAGAATGCAATCTGAATAGTAAAAAAATTTGAGATTTTGAAGACAAAGAAGTGGAAAAGTAGAATAAGAAAAGCAGGTATTTTGAACAGCAAAGTAAGATGAAGGAGAATGTCCTCAGTAAAACTAATTGTTAACACAAATTAAGTAAAAATTTCAGACAAATAGCTAAAGGAAAGAAAATAAAAATAGCAACAAAAAACAAACACACAAACAAAAACCAACCAAACAAAACAAACCAAATTAAATTATTAAGTTTGTTATAATATGCATACTGGATTTCACCACTGCAGTGAGCATGCTACAGAGATCCAAGATCTTTATCTGATGTATGATCTTAAATACAGCAAGATTTTATAATTTTTTTCCTTCTACCTATTATATTTTTATTATATCTTGCAGATGAACTGGGATTTTAGATATATCACTAGAAGGGGGAAAAAAATTCTGAAGTGTCTCTGCTCTTTCTTTCCCCTTACCCCTAGAAAGTGCTGGTATAGGTTTTTGAAGGACTGAGATGATATAATGAAGTAATAGAATCATAGAATACCAGGTTAGAAGGGACCTCAAGGATCATCTAGTCCAACCTTTTGAGGTAAAATATATATATATATATATATATTAAATGAAATGGTCCAGCACCATGTCAAGATGAGTCTTAAGAGTGTCAGTGTAGGGGAATCCACAACTTCCCCTGGCACATTATTCCAATGTTTAATTGTTCTCATGGTGAAAAATTTTCTTCCGGAGTCCAGTTGGAACCTCTCCAGAAGTAACTTGTACCTATTACCCCTTGTCCTTTTATGCGACTCCTTGTAAAAAGGGAGTCTCAATCTTCCTGGCAGCCACCTTTTATGTAATGGTACATGGTAATAAAATCTCCCCTCAGCCTGGGCGGGGGGCGGGGGGGAGACCCCCGGGAACGGGGCTCGGCCCCGGGGGCTCCCCCTTTGCCATGGGGCCGGGGCCCGGGGGTACCCCCCTAGCAACGGGCGACTCCCCTCTTGCGGTGGTGCCGGCCCTGGGGGCCACCCCCATCGATAGGGGACCGAGCCCACAAGGGACCCCCACGGCGGTGGAGGGGCCGGGACCACGAGTTCCAGGTCTGGTCCCGCTGTGGACCCCCGGGCCGCGGCCCCCCGGCCTGGCTGTCGCTGGCTGTCCCTGGCCGTGGCCTTCGGGTGCTGAGTGGCGCTGTCAAGACGGAGGAGGCCCCGGCGGGCGTCGGAGCGGAGGCGGGAGCTGCCCCCCGGGAGCTGCGTTGCCTGCCCTGGTCGCTGTGCTGGCCTCCTGCTACCTGAGGGACCACCTCTCCAAGGGTGACTATCGCTGCTCGCTCTCCCGAGCCCCGCGATGGGAGGGGAGGCTTGGTGCGGAGCAAAGGGGCACGGGTGGGGGGAGGCTTGTCTCTGCTTGGAGATGGAGCAAAGCGTACTTGATCCCTAGCCCAGAGGTGTGCTGGGCCGTGGTGGACTCCCAAAAACGTCTGTAGGGTGAAGAGAACAACTGTGACCATGGCCACCAAGGCAAAATGACCAGCGCTATGGTCAGCTGCACCCCAGCCCATCTCTGTGGACATGGGGTTGTGGCGTGGGCTGGGAGAGGACCTGGCACCAAGTTCCTGGCCCCAGGTCCCTGTGGGTGACGGAGAAAGTCAGGGCAGGGTGGGAGCTGTCAGGGTGAAGGGCTGGCTCTCCTCAGTCCTCTGCTTTGAATGTTTTAGGACAAGTACAAAGGTTTTGGAGTTGAGAAGGGATTGTTACTACCCTGATAAGCCCAAGGTTTCTCACAGGGTGGTTTATGTCCACCCTGAGGTGGGAAGTAAGCATTTGGTGGGTGGCCACAAGCCCTTGTTGCCACAGTGTTAGGTTTGGGTCTACAAAGGCTGAGCAGAAGTGCTGGGAATAGTCATGGGGATCTGTTGGGGCAAGCTTCGTGGGTTTGGGTTGAGTGGTAACCATGGGTTTGGGCTACAGCAAGTGCCATTCTCAGCACTTCTGCAGCACTTTATGTTTGAGAGTAATCAGGGTGCAGTGTGATGCTTGGCCTCTCCTCCCCAGGGTGTTTTCAAAGCACCTCCCTGCTGCAGGGCAGGAGGTCCTGCAGACTTGCTGGTGTTACTGGACAGGGTGGTGTTAGAGCGGAGATGTTTGCTGCTCTCCTGCGTGCCAGGCACAGAGGGCATCAACCCTCAGACCTTTCCCCACAAAACGCTCCAGGCTGAGGCAGGGTGGTTGGAAACTGCCTAGCTGAAAAGGACCTGGGGGGGTTGGTTGACCGACAGCTGAAGATGAGCCAGCGTGTGCCCAGGTGGCCAAGAAGGCCACCAGCATCCTGCTGCCGGTCCTTCGGTCTGCAGCAGGGCACTGGTGCAGGGAGGTGAGACTTGGAGCACCCCAGTGTGGTACCCAAGATCCAGCAGTGGCCTTGGTCTGCACACCAATCCTTGGCAGTAACTCTAACCATGAGGTGTTATCACTGCTAGCAGCAGACACTGTCTGTGAGAACAGGCTGCTGACATCAGACAGTGCAGTTAGTTAGAAGAACTGAGCTGAAAAGTAAAATTACTGAACGGAATTAGTTCTGTTCTTGCTCAAACCAGGACACCTCATCATAAAAACTTCACCAGACCTCCATGACTTTTCAAATACGACGGAAAGTGGCTTTGCAACTTCGTCCACTAGTTCCCTCAGGACCTGTGGATGGATCTTGTCCAGTCCCATGGACTTGTGCACCTTCAAGTACATTAGATGATCTCAAACCTGGTCTTCTCTTACAATGGGCAGATCTTCATTCTCCCAGTCCCTGTCCTTGCCTTCTGCAGCTTGGATGGTATGGTTAGAGCCCATACCATTGAAGACCGAGGCAAAAAAGTTATTGAGTACATCAGCCTTCTCCATATCCAGTGTGACCAGGTCCCCCGTTTCCTTCTGGAGAGGGCCCACATTTTCCCTGTTCTTCCTTTTGTCACTGATGTATTTATAAAAACTTTTCTTGTTACCCATGATGTCCCCGGACAGATTTAATTCTATCTGGGCTTAGCTTTCCTAACCTGATCCCTGGCTCCTTGGACAACTTCTTTGTATTCTTCCCAGGTTACCTGTCCCTTTTCCACCCTCTGTAGGCTTTCTTTTTGCAACTAAGTGTCCAGGAGCTCTCTGTTCATCCATGCAGGCCTCCTGGCATTCTTGCCCACCTTCCTCTTTGTTCTAGAGCCCTGACCCATGGTATTCCACCAAATAGATCTTAGAAGAGGTCAAACTTAACTCTTCTGAAGTCCAGGGCTGTGATCCTAGTTATTTCTTTATTTCTTCCACACAGGATACTGCACTCCACCATCTCATGGTCACTACAGCCAAGGCTGTCCTCAACCTTTGCATCCCCAACAAGTCCTTTGTTTGTTAATACAAGATCCAGCAGTGCACCTCTCCTCTTAGATTCTTCTACCACTTGTATCAGAAAGTTATCCTCAATGCTCTGCAGGAATCTCCTGGACAGAGCATGTCTAGCTGTGTTACCTTTCCAGCAAATATCAGGGTGGTTGAAGTCCCCCATGAGGACCAGGGCCTGTGATTGTGAGGCTGCTTTCAGCTGTTTGTAAAAGGCCTCATCAACCTCCTCATCCTGATCAGGTGGCCTGTAGTAAACACCCACAACAGTGTCACCCATGTTAGCCTGTCCCTTAATTCTTACCCATAAGCTTTCAACAGGTTCTTCACCGTCTCCTAGGCAGAGCTTGGTGAATTCCAGGTGCTCTTTCACATAAAGAGCCAATCTACCGGGTGACGTCCCCGGGGCAGCGGGTGACGTCCCCGGGGTGCTCCTCGGTCGCGCCCGGGCCTTGTGCAACGTCGCTGGCCCTGCACATTCCTCGCCAGCCTGGCAGGGACTGGTTCCGCTGGCCCGGCGCTGAGCAGGGAGCTGGATGTGGCTCTGGGCCTTGCTGGTTCGCCGAGGAAGCGGGACCATCTGCACCGGGGGCTGGTCTCCCACCCTCACACGCCCTCTTCTCTGCCAGGCTCCTTCAGGCCCCTTTTCCCCTCGTTTTCCCCTCCCTGTAGCGCGGCGGCCGCCTTAGGAAGTGTTCTCAGAGGGGTGGCCGGTCCCAGTGTGGCAGAACTGGGTTTATCTGGTGGAGGACCCGAAGGACTCGCGTCGGCGGGTTTATCGGCGCGGCACCCGCGCCCTCAGCCGTGGCTTTCAACGTCCTGGCATCTCCCGCGGCTTCTAATTGCCTTGTTTGTGTGAGGAGAGGGCCTTCTCCTCCAGCCGGGCGTTGATAGGCATCGCTGCTTGACGGGCGTCCTTCATCTCTCTTAATTGCCTTTAATTAGAGCCGCTTGTCCAGTAATCCGCTTGTTATGCAGCCGGGCCTTCATAGTTAGAGGGACAATTCATCTGGCCTTACGTATCCGAGGTGGTTCCTCCCTTCCAGGGGTGCTGGTTTCTCTCCACTGATGATTGAAGGCACTTTGGGATGACCTCAGACTTAAATGTCCCACCTTACAACCTTCTGGTAGCCCGTCTAAACCCTTAATGGCCCATCCCCACCAGCAGTCTCCTCCTCCTCCTCCTCCTCCTCCTCCTCCGGATGCAGGGATGGTTTAGCTCGGCAAACCCCGCCGGGTTTGTTTCATTCCCAGCAGAATTAATCCCAGGGGGTCTGGTGGTGCTCAGCCAAGCTCCAGCATGAGCCAGTTCATTCAATGGTTGCTCTTTCTTCCTTCAACGAAGCAAAGTTCCGCTCCGGGAGGGAGCTCAGGGCTTTTCTTCCAGCTCGTGTGTCCAAGTGGTTGGGACACAAACAGACTGGTGCAGGAGCACTGTCCCATTGCAGGTACCGGTCTGACACCAGTACCAGCTTTTCTGTAGCTTGTGGAGTTCCAGTGACACTCGTGGGTCCTCCCTTGGCTGAGGGCTCTGTGGGCAGGTGAGGAGTTTACAGGCGCTGAGCTCAGGGGGCTGCTAAAGCTTGTGAGGGTGTGAAAAATTGGTGTTTTCTGGGGCTAAATCCCTGTTTTCAGAAAACTTCAGGGACTGGGACGTTCCCTGGGGGCTGCAGGAGGTGAGAGCAGCTTCTGCTTTATAAAGTCATAGAGTTGTTTGGGTTGGAGAAGACCTTGAAGCTCAGGGAGTCCAAGTTCCCTCAGCACTGCCAGGGCACCACTGCCCCCTGTCCCTCAGCACCACAGCTCCACGGCTTGGAAACCCCTCCAGGGGTCACAGAAAGGCAGGACTCTCACCGAATATTGTGAGAACCTGAGAAAATCCCTCTGCTAGCAGCTTTTCAGCATCCACACTAGTATTTGTTAAAGTTGGCTCTGAGTGCCCTCCAGCATCTCATATTCTCATATGTAATATTATAGCCTTGGGTTCCAAAAACCTGAAAGTCAAAACCAAGAGTGTTCCCAGGTTAGATGTCTGGACACTACATTACAAACTGCTCATGGTATATGTAAACGGTGTGCATTTCTTATGTATTTTGACAAAATGCTCAGATGTCCTGTAAGTGAATTAGCTTAAACACCTTTTCCATAGGACATATATTCAGGAGTTACTGAAACTTATATTTCAAGATCACATCTATTTCTTATCATAAAACCCAGACAGCCTCTTTACTTATACACAGATTTCTTCAAAAAACATTTTATTTTTGCTAAGACATCAAAACCAGGCTTTTTGAATCCCATCTCACTGCTGTCAATCCACAAAAGGACAGAAGATCCCTGCCTGTTATTGATGACAGTTAAAAAAAAAATCCTAGGATGCCGCAGGGTTTCCTTATCGCCTCCAGATACGCATACACCTTGTTACTTCAAAGGGTAGGGCAGAGAGTGCTCAAACACATCTGTTCCTCCTAGTTATTTCAAAGATGAAGCTAAACGCTTACCTAATCAAGACACATATAGCTCTACTGAGCAGAGCAAATTCAGTTTGAGTCCTTGTCTACTATTGCCATTTTTCAAGGAAAAAGAGTACAAGTTACATTAGATGTCTAAAACTTGAAGACACCACTAAACTTGGTATCCTGCAAGGATGTGAAATATCACTAGGCGCAAGTCTATGGTCCTTTTCTTCTGCCACCACCAGTTCTTCATAGGACATTAGATCACACAACTGATTGATACCAGAGATTTAAAACAATTCAGTCTCTGTTGAAGACTGACTCGAAAACTGAGCTAACATTATATCTGCTGTCTGACAAGTAGATAACACTTAATCATTCCTAATCAGAAGAACCAACATCTGCTATCCTTTAACCAGGGACACGCTTGAACAATTAGTCCTTGAAGAAGACATTTATCAGGATGCTTTAGGACATTTTTCATGTATTGCTAACTTGGTAGAAAAACTCAAGATCCATGTATCCTTAGCTGAACTGTATGTAAATTACTAACCACTAATTGTGTTACCAAAACTCCAGTAAAATAAGAACTTTCTAACACTCAGCATTAGAAAGCAGGAATTTCTTTATTGCAGCACCAGATGCACAGGGGATAGTTCCACCTATCATGCATACCGTACCTAGCACCCATCCAAGTTTATATCCCCGCCTTTACATACATAGGCATTAGTTTTTCTGGAAAGATTATTGAAAGGGGGCCTCATGATTAATGAGGCCTTGGGATCATGATCTGTGGGAATGTAGTCTTTGCATGTGTCCTTGAGTCCTCTTTGAAGTTCCTGACATAACACTGCTGGTGTTTGGCTAAGAGAGCATGCAGTGAGGTCACTAATTCAGCAGCTCTGCCATCATCAGCTGCAGAAAAGATCTGTATCTCAGGTTGCTGCCTTACATCTTCCACACACTGGAAAGTTGACCAGAACCAGGCTTTTAGGTATCTTCTCTAGCTCACTGAGGACTCCTAAAATCATTAATAGAAAAGTGCTAGTAGATTGGATGCAATACAAATATATAGAATTCTCTATTCACAGCTGGGGGCGGGGAAGGGAAAGAAAAAAAAAAAGGAAATTTGTCATGAAATGCTGTGGAAGAAGTACATTAATGATGGCAAGTCCTGGCCTTTCATTCCAGGGAAGAGCCTATAAAGCTCTAATTCTATTAAGCGCTTGATAATTTCAGCACACTTTCTTATGTCAAGTTGTAGACTCCTGCTGAGATTGTTAATACCATTTTTTTAATAATCTTTCCAGTGAACCCTGAAGTGAAATGACAAGGTGAAAACGTTGGTAAGATTACTGGTTTCCAGAGAATATTTTGGTAGTCACTAGAAAAAAAATATTGAATAACTCTGTCATTTTCTGGACTAATTTAAAGACAGAGATCCTTTAGCCATGGTCAGCACTTAAACCTGTCTGAAATGGTTCGGTGGATTGTTTGCTTCAGAATTCCTCCTTCTGCCTTTATACTGTTTTGGAGCATATGTCAAACTGCAAACCTGCCTTAAACTCCTAGCTCAGCATTTCTAATTCACCCTACTGGAAAAGAAACCAAGAAACCATTCTTTAAATCACAAATAGAAATATTATATGTCTAATGTGACGTAGATGTGTAGATAAAGTCAGGTCAGATCTTTCAATATCTCAAAGAAAGCAAATAGCTGTTTATCTACTTTGAACGCAGCTATCTCAAATATGAAAATGAACAAACAAAAGCAAAGAGGAGAAAAGAAAGAGGAAAAAAGAGAAGAAAAAGGAAAAAGAGAAGAGAGAGAAAGAGAAAAGTGAAAGAGGGAAGAGAAAGAGAAAGGGAAAAATGGCTTGTCACCTCAGTTTTCCTTTCCTCCACTATTTATAAAGTGAGCATAGGTTAAATAACTTCAAGTGAGACTTACATAACTTTAGGCTCCTATGGTGAAGTAAAAGAATCCCATTCTAAACTTCAGTTTCTCAATTCTCTATCTGGTGCACTGGGTTCATATGAGGGAATTATACACTGATTAAAGCAAACTCACAGACTACTAGTGAGTCACTGATATCTCCTCCACAGTGCTGGGCCTGCTAAAGCCAAGGGCTTTGTTACATTGGAAGTTGGGACCCGGTCAAAATGGAAAGCTCTGTAATGAAAAGAAAGGATCATTTCTTAAGTGCTTCACAGAGGAAAGAATTCTAAATCCTTTTCTTGCCTTTTAAGGAGCTGAAAGATGCTTCAGGGGTGCTTTGTGTAGAGAGACGGGCACCTCCGGGGTCTGGACGGGCCGCCCCCCGCGCTCCCGGCCAGGAGCTGGCCCCAGCTGGGTGCTGTGGGGCAGGAAAGGGGCACTTGTGGGGCAGGAATCAGCACCCCCCCCCAGCCCCCCAAAGCATCCGGGGCTGCCCCGTGGGGCTCAGCGGCCGACGCGCCCGAGGGAGCTGTGGAAAAAAGGCGGGAAAAGGAAAACAGGTGAAAAAAACGAGGTGAAAATGGGAAAATTCTGTGAAAAAAACAGCAGAGAAAAAAAAAAGGCGGGAAAAGCAGAAAAACGCGAGCAAATTGGGGAAGCGGAAAATTGAGGCCCAAGTGGCAAAAATCCGTGGGGAAAATCGAGGCCAAATCGGTGAAATTCTACGACAAAGTGGCGGAAAAGTGAAAGCCGAGGCCAAAATTCAGGAGTTTTGTGGAAAAATATGTGGAAAAAGTGAAAATCGAGGCCAAAATGAGGGAAAAAAAAAGGCAAAATTCTGAGGGGGAAATGCGGGTAAAGTGAAAATTGAGGCAAAAATTCTGAGATTCTGTGAAAAAAGAGGTAGGAAAAGTGAAAATTGAGGCCAAAATGAGGAAAAAAAAAGAGGCAAAATTCTGAGGGGAAAATGCGGGAAAAGTGAAAATTGAAGCAAAAATTCTGAAATTCTGTGAAAAAAGAGGTAGGAAAAGTGAAAATTGAGGCAAAAATGAAGCAAAGTTGGCAACGTTCTGGCGAAAAAAAGGTGGGAGAAGTAAAGAAATGAGGCCAGAAAGATAAAATTCTGTGAAAAAAGATACGGGAAAAGAGAAAAATGAAACCAAAATGATGAAATTTTGTGAAAAATCGGATGAGAATAGTGAATTTTGGGGGGGGGAAAAGGCAGAAAAAGTGAAAAATGAAGCCAGAACAGGGAAATTCTGTGAGAATAAAGGAAGCAAAAGTGAATAATGAGGCCAGAATGGTGAAATTGTGTGGAAAAAAAGGTGGGGAAAGTGAAAAATGGGGGCAAAAATGGTAAAATTTGGGGAAAAAAAAGTGGGGAACGAGACTGGAATTGTGAAGGTGTGAGGAAAAAAAATGCACAAAAAGTAAAAAAAAAATGTGGTCAAAGTGGCAAAATTCAAGGGAAAAAAAAGGCGGGAAAAAAGAAAAATGAGGCAAGAATGGTGAAATTCTGTGAAAATAAAGGAAGGAAATGTAAAAAATGAGGCCAGAATGGAGTAATTTTGTGGAAAAAAAGGCGGGAAAAGTGAAAAATGTGACCAAAACAGCAAAATTCAGGGGAAAAAACAGGTGGGAAAAGTGAAAAATGAAGCCAGAATGAAGGAAATGTGAAAAGTGACAGCAGAACAGTGAAATTTTGTGGGGAAAAAGGTGGGGAAATTGAAAAATGAGGCCAAAATGGTGAAATTCTGTGAAAAAAAAAATGAGAATTATCTTAGACAGACCTAATACTTTATAACTTTGAATAAAGACTCTGGGTTCACTTTTAGTAGACAGTAAAATGTTCCAGCGGTGACCATGGCTGGGTCCAGGGCTGCGACAACTAGCTGAGTTCGCCTCTCGAGCCCGGACCGGGGGACCAGTTCCCCGCAGCTGAGCTCGCCTCTGGCCCTGGCGGAGCTCCCGGCCCGCCCCTCCTCCTGCCCCAGCGGCCCTGGGCCGCGCTCGGCCTGTTGGCTCCCGACGGGCTCCTGTCCCGGGCGGAGGGGTGACAGAGCTGCCCTGGCAGCACCTCCGCCTCGTCAGCCTCGCCCGCCAGAGCTGCCGGCTCCGGGCCGGTCCCTCCGCGCCTCAGGAAACCCCTGAACGCCGAGATGGCCGCTGCGCCCCGGGCCGGGCGCGAAGCAGCTGTTGTTAGTTCCTGGTGACAGGATCCCGCCAGGAGCAGCGGAGGAGGACGGCGCAGCTCAGTGGGCTGCGGACAAGGGCCCCGAAGCGGTTCCTCCGGTCAGCCCCTCCGAGCACGGGAGCCATTTCCCCGCGGCAGCACGGCCCTCCCCTGCGCGGGCAGCAGCGCCCGGGATGGGCTGTCTGTGCTCAGAGCCCAGCGCAGGGGGGCAGCGAGGTGCTGAGGCTGTGCCCCTGAGTCGGACCTGCCTTCCAGCCCCAGGGAAGGGTTCCGGATGGGGCAGATGGCAGCTGCTGCTGCTGGCGGTGCGGGTGGTGGCTCAGCCCGTAGGCAGCTGCCCGTGCCCTGCTCGGAGCTCGGCTCGGCTGGTGACAGCCGGCAGCGCCCGCCAAGCCCCGACCGCCACCGCTCCCGGGCCAGAGGCGAGGAGAGGTGGTACCGTGCCCGTTCCCGTGGGGCCCTGCAGAAGATCTGAGGGCTCCTGCGGGGCAGGAGGGCACGGGGCGAGATGCACCGAGCGGCCACCACCGCCGCCTTGGCCCCAGTGCAGTGGTTAGAGAAGGAGAGGGAGGGACACCGACTGCCAGGGCAAGGACGGCAGGTAACGGGGCACGGGCAGGCGGGCGCTGGGTGGGAAACTGCTGGGCTGTTGGCCTGCCCCGGGGCTGGGCTCTGTGCCTGGGGGTGCTGGTTCTCCTGGGAGGGAGCTATGGCAAGGGCGGGGAACAACGGGCCGTGCCCAGTGCCAGGAGCCATGCACCCAACTGGTTGTGTTTTCTGGCTTGCCAGGAGCAGCCCCAGGGCTGGGGAGCTGGGACACCAGGCAGAAGAGGCTCCAGCAGGTGCCCAAGGGCCATCGGCACCCAGCGCTGGCCAGCGGGTAGGAGCTGCTGCAGCTCCAGGGCAGGCACCCACTCTGGGGAGAGCAGGTAGGAGTCTGCAGGCTGGGAGAGGCCATGGGGAACAGGCCTGTCTCCTGCCCTCCCTTTTGCTGGGCTGCCGTGGAGACGGGACGCTGGGAAACGCTAGTTGGTCCCGTCCGCTTAGCTTCCCAGTGGACTCCCTAGGATTTCCCTGCCCCTCTTGAACTGGGGAGATCAGAACTGGACACAGTACTCCAGATGTGGTCTCATCAGTGCAAAGTAGAGGGGGAGGAGAACCTCCCTTGACCTGCTGGCCACACTCTTCTTTCTGCACCCCAGGATATCATTGGCCTTCTTGGCCACAAGGGCACATTGCTGTTCCATGGATAAATTCTTATCCACCAGGACACCAAGTTTACAGCAGCTCAACCGCTCAACCCATACTGATGCATGGTGGTGTTCCTCCCCAGGTGCAGGACTTGTTGAACTTCATTTGGTTCTCCTTTGCCCAACTCTCTAGTCTGTTCAGGTCTTGCTGAATGGCAGCACAGCCTTCCAGTGTATCAGCCCCTCCTCCCAGTTTCACATCACCAGCAAACTTGCTGAGGGTACGCCTTGTGTCTTCATCCAGGTCATTGAAGAAGATGTTGAATAAGACTGGACCTAGAACTGACCCCTGGGGAACACCATTAGCTACAGGTCACCAACTGGACTCTGTGCCACTGATCACAACCATCTGAGCTCTGTTGTTTAGCCAGTTCTCAACCCATCTCGCCGTTCAGCCATACTTCCTGAGCTTACCCACAAGGATGTTATGGGAGACTGTGTCAAAAGCCTTGCTGAAGTCAAGGTAGAAAACATCCACTGCTCTCCCTGCATCTACCCATTCAGTCACACCAGCGTAGAAGGCTGTCAGATTGGTCAAAGATGACTTCCCTTTAGTAAATCCATGCTGGCTACTTTTGACAACCTTCAAGTTTGCAGATAATAAAAAATGAGGGGGAATGGCTGATACACTAGATGTTTGTGTTGCCATTCAGAGGAACCTGCCCAGGCTAGAGAACTGGACCTGGGGATCCTTATGAAGTTCAACAAAGGGAAAAATGCAAAGTCTTGCATCTTGGGAATAGTAGCTGCATATGCCGGTACATTCTGGGGGCTGACCAGCTGGAAGCAGCTCTGCAGAGAAGGACCTGGGGGTCCTGATGGACAACAAGCTGACCATGAGTCAGCAATGCATCCTCATGACAAAGAAGGCCAACAGCAGCCTGAGCTACATTAGGAAGAATTTTGCCAGCAGGTTGAGGGGGTTTTTATCCTTTATGTAGCAGTAGTGAAGCCACATGTTGAAAGCTGAGTCCAGTTATAGACTCCCTGGTACAAGAAAGATATGGACTTAGTGGAGTGAGTCCAGCAAATGGTCACAAAGTTGATTAAAGGACTGGAACATCTTTCCTAGGGGGAGTGATGGATAATCTTTTTGATTTTCTAAGGAAGTGTGCGTTGATTTTCAGTCTTTCAGGACACTCTGTGTGACCTTATTACCATGTACCAGTACATAAAAGGTGGCTACCAAGAAGATGGAGACTCCCTTTTTACAAGGAGTCACATGTTAAGGATAATAAAAAATTATTTTATAAATACATTAATAACAAAAGGAGGGTCACGGAAAACCGCCACTCCTTATTGGATGAGGGGGAGAACATAGTAACGGAAGATAAGGAAAAGGCTGAGGTGCTTAAAACCCTGTTTGCCTTGTTCTTAACAAAAAGACCAGATATCCTCAGAACAGCTGGGCTCCTGAGTTGGTAGGCAGGGATGGGGAGCAGAATACCCTTCCTGTAATCCAGGAGGAGGTAGCTAGGGACCTGCTGTACCACTTAGATCCCAGCAAGTCCATGTGTCCAGATGGGATTCATCCTAGGGTGCTGAGGGAGTTGGCAGAAGAACTGGCTAAGCTGCTCTCCATCATTTATCACTGGTCCTGGATAACCAGGGAGATCCCAGATGACTGGAGGTTGGACAATGTGACTCCCATCCACAAGAATGGCCGGAAGTAGGGTCCGGGGAACTATAGGCCTGTAAGCCTGACCTCAGTGCCTGGCAAGGTTATGGAGCGGATCATCCTGAGTGCCATCACACAACATATAGAAGACAACCAGGCAATCAGGCCCAGCCAACATGTGTTTAGGAAAGGAAGGTCCTGCCTGACCAATCTCATATCCTTCTATGACTGGGTGACCTGCCTAGAGGATGAGGGGAAGGCTGTGGATGTGGTTTACCTCGGCTTCAGCAAAGCCTTTGACACAGTCTCCCACAGCATCCTCCTGGAAATGCTGGCAGTCCACATCTTGGACAGGTGCACCCTTCGATGGGTTAAAAACTGGTTAGATGGCCGGGCCCAGAGAGTGGTGGTAAACGGTGCTGCATCCAGTTGGTGTCTGCTGACCAGTGGTGTACCCCAAGGATCGGAACTGGGCCCAGTCCTATTCAACATCTTTATTGATGACCTGGATGTGGGGATTGAGTCTACCCTCAGTAAATTCAGGAATAGTGTGGCCAGCAGGACTAGGGATGTGATTCTCTCCCTGTACTCAGCACTGGTGAGGCCTCACCTCGAGTACTGTCCACAGTTCTGGGCCCCTCACTTCAAGAAAGATATTGAGGTGCTGGAGCGGGTCCAGAGGAGACAACGAGGATGGGGAAGGGACTAGAAGGAAAGTCTTATGAGAAGAGGCTGAGGGAACTGGGGTTGTTTAGCCTGGAGAAGAGGAGACTCAGGGGGGGCCTTGTCGCTCTATACAACTACCTGAAGGGAGGTTGTAGTCAGGTGGGGGTCAGGCTCTTCTCCCAGGCAACTAGTGACAGGAGAAGAGGGCATGGCCTGAAGCTGCGCCAGGGGAGGTTTCAGTTGGATATCAGGAAGCACTTCCTGACAGAGAGAGTTTAATTGTGTGGGGTGGCTGACACGCTGGAGGGATGGGATGCCATCCAGAGGGACCTTGACAGGCTGGAGAGGTGGGCCCATGCCAACCTCATGAAGTTCAACAAGGCCAAAAACGAGTTCCCGGACGAAGGCCGGGAGGCCCGGCTGCAGTGCCCCAAGTGCGTCTTCGGCACCAACTCCTCCAAGATCTTTGTCCAGCACGCCAAGATGCACGTCAAGGAGAGGAAGGACCAAGGGGCCAAGAACGTGAACCTCTTCGGAACGGTGGGCGGTGGGGAAATCCGGGACGGCCCCGTCCACGGCGCCTACAAACCCTTCAGACCCAACGAGCACGTTGCCCAGCAGATGCCGGCACCGCCCCACGGCAGCGCCAAAGGGCTCAGCACCTGCATCCTCTGCAGCTTCCCGGCCCCCAACGAGAACATTCTCAAGGAGCACATGAAATACGCCCATTCCCACCTCTCCTGGGACCCAGAGGTCTACGAGGAGGACCCCAATCAACCAGGCACCAGCAGAGACGCCTACAGCCCGGCCAGGCTGGGCCGCTTCGCCGAGGCCGATTATTTCGGCAAAGCCGAGCGGCTTTTCCCTCCCCCTCACCGGGAAAGCGCTGCGCAGTACGAAGGTGGCCACGGTTTCGCCCTGAGTCACCCCAGGCTCAACAGAAGCAACGGGGCTACCAAAAAGGACTTCCAGGCCTCGGGGTTTCACGCCAGGAAGGCGGCTCCTTACGCAGCCCCCCACAAAAACCTCGGCTTCTCGGGTTTTCCCCCTGCTAAAGCGTATTCCCAGTTTGCGCTGCACCAGCTGAAAAAAAAAGCCTCGGCTCAGCACCTGGAAGGAGAAGGTGACGGTCTCAGAAGCCCCCCCATGGGGCTGGAGGAGCTGAGGCACAAGTGGGTGTTGGCCAGCGACGCAGGGAGCGTGGAAGAGGAGCTCGCCATGAGCGCGGAACTGGATCTGAGCGAGGGCGGAGGCCTCAAAGCCGTCGCTGTCCCTCAAGCCGCCTTGGACCTGAAGAGGACCTTCCGAGACACCTTGAAAGCCACGGATTCGTCGATAGCTACGGAGGAGCAGCAGCAGCAGTTGCGGAAGATGGTCCCCATCGTCCTCCTGGAGGAGGTGAACCCGCACCCCAAGGCAATGAAGCGGCCCCGGGGGAAGCCCTTCAAGAAGAAGACGCTGCTCCCTTCCCGGGACTTCCTGATGGAAGAGCCTCTTCCTTTGGATATGCTCTTGTTGGACGCTCCGCTGGAGGGTCCTCTGGAACTCGACGACCTTTTGGACTCCGACTCGCCCATGCTGAAGAACGAAGAGAGGAAATGTCCCTACTGCCCGGACCGGTTTCACAACGGGATCGGGCTGGCCAATCACGTGCGGGGCCACCTCAACAGGGTGGGGGTGAGCTACAACGTCCGTCACTTCATCTCGGCGGAAGAAGTGAAAGCTATTGAGCAAAAATTTTCCTTCCAAAAGAAGAAGAAAAAAGGTAGTATGTATTCAATTCACCGTGTTTTTCTATTTCCTTGTCCTCCTCGGTGGGTTTTGCTCCTCCCACGATATCGAGGCTCTCAACAGAAAGCTCAACTTGTGAAGAAACAAGTTACCTACTTAGGTTATGAAGTCTCAGGAGGACTTCGGGAACTAGGGAAGGAATGGAAGGAAGCTGTCTGAAGGATACATGAACATCAAATGGTAAAAGACCTCCACACATTTCTGGGAATGACAGGTTGGTGACAAGTATGGATACACAACTATGGAATTTTAGTAAAACCTCTTTATGAACTGATAAAAGAAGTATCCCCTGATTTAGTTTGGACTTTGGAGGCAAGGAGTGCATTTAAGCAATTGGAAAAGGAGCTGATGGAGCCTCTAGCTTTAGGACTTCCAGACGTCACCAAGCCATTCTGGCTGTTTCAATATGAGAGACAAGGTACAAGACATTAGGAGTACTGGCCCAAAGGTTGGGACCATACAAATGGGCTGTAGCCTACTTCTCCAAGCAGTTGGATGAAGTAAACAAAGGATAGCCAGGATGCCTGTGGGCAGTGGCTGCAGTACTCATGAACATCCAAGAAGCCTGGAAGTTGACTCTGGGTCAAAAGATTACAGTGCTCATCTCTCACACTGTATCTTCTATATTAGAACAAAAAGGAAATCCTTGTCTATCTCCATCCCGATTTTTGAACTATCAGGACATTCTGGTTGAATCTGATGATGTTAAGATTGAAGTAACTAATATTGTGAATCCAGCTTCTTTCATCAGAGGACAGACATCTGAACCACTGGTACATAACTGACTGGAGACCATGGAAATGTTATATTCCAGCAGATCAGATCTAACAGAAGAGCCACTGGAAGGTGCAGAAGAATCCTGGTGTAGGGATTGATAAGAGTAGGACAGAAATAGTTGTTAGCTAGAAGTAGCTATGCTAAGGCTTGCAAGGCCAAAAAACAACCGACACTGCCCTGACCTTGAGGTGATAAGACTAAGGATGTGAAAAGCAGAGGACCTGGCAAAACAGGAGGATAAGAGGAGAAAAACAGGGTGCTGAAGGAGGAAAACCAAGAAAATCGACAGCCAATAAAAAGTGTTTGAAGTGCACATGGACAGACTCTGGGTTTGAGTGTGGGGCCAATTAGAAGTGACCTGGGTACATGATCAGTGTTGTCTCATGTATAAATATAGCCTGTTGCACTTACTAAAGCGACTTTTGATTACAACCATATTGGCTGTGCTGTTAGAGTCCGTCCCTGCATGCTACATCCTGGTTCAGAGACAGAAGCAGTTTCATCCGACAAGGGAACCATAAGGCAGGATATGCAGTAACAAAAACAGACAAGGTGTGGTGGGTCGACCCTGGCATGGCACCAGGTGCCCACCAAGCCCTTCTATCACTCCCCCCAACCCCGTCAGCACAGCACGCAGTGGGAGAATAAGACGCAAGGAGCCGTCAGTTATGATAGATAAGATGTTATTCGGTACTTCCCGTCTACAGGCGATGCACAGAATGTTAGGGGTTGGAAGGGACCTCGAAAGATCATCTAGTCCAACCCCCCTGCCAGAGCAGGATCACCTAGAGCAGGCCACACAGGAACATGTCCGGGTGGGTTTTGAATGTCTCCAGAGAAGGAGACTCCACCACCTCTATCGCTCTGTTACGATGTGTGACGGGGTTCCTCTTCCATGCAGTGCCAATCTGATCCAGGGGAGTCTTGGGGTGAGTATGAAGAGTTAGGCTGGGTTCTTGTTTGCTAGGGCTTGCTTTGTGCCTCCAACACTGTCAGGGACACCTGAGCTTGAGCAGAGGCTATGAAATGGGTGCACAGAAGCAGTCAACTAATTAAAGGCAGAAAACCCCCTTTTATGATTTTCCTTTTCACACGTTTTGAAAGAGAAGGAGCCAGGTTTATCCCCGACACAACTTTTACACTGTTAACAAGGTGGCTGACGACACCAGTGCAGTGAACCACGGAGAGAGGAATACCAGAGGTAACTGTCATTAGCAGGTATCACCAGCTCAGCAGGACAAACACAACCCACGGACCTTCCTATGGTTACAGGCCACTGCTGTCCCTGAATGCATGGCATTAGGGGAAGAATTTTACCAAACTTCTATGTTGTGATCAGGCTTTGGGTGTAACACCCTGTCTCGGATAAACATTTCATCTGTACCATGTGAGATGGCCATTTGCCTTTGGTCCTTTGAGAAACAGTGACTGGTGCTATGACATGACATCAGGTCTCTGTAAAGCAAGTATCTTAAAATTAGTTTTATCTTAAAATTGACTATAGATTAATTTAGGGGAAAAATAAAAAGACCCAGCTTGCACACTGTAACTAAGCTGATGTGCTCCTGGAGTGCTGCCTTCTCTGTTCTCCTTTCAGAGCATCTCCTGGTCTCTGCTCATCTCTCAGGGAAGCTCCCTATTCATTAGCCTTTCTGAGGCTAATTCAGCTCAGTGATGCCTTAGCACAAAAGCTTGCTTCCATCTCAGACCATACACGTACCACCAGGCTAAACTACCTCAGGTGATATAACTCTGGTTCTGAAAAGCTGTGATGGAATAACATGATCCCTAAAGCAATTTAGCTCTGCCCCAAGCAGGGCTGGAAGAGTCAGGGCTTCATTTATCATACCTGCAAGTACCTTATCTTCCAATACCTTGCTGGTTGCGGCATGCGGCTGCCGCAATGCTCCTGCCGGTTTGGGATTAGAGCCTCCCCCCTCTGCTCAGAGGCTGAAAGTTAAAGCTTGGCTTGTTCCCAGCAGGCTGGGCAGGATGATGGCGAGAACAGTCCTTTGTTTGGCAGTTAGCTCTGTTCAGCCTTCACGTCATTTGGTCACAGGCCACGTGCTGAAACCAATTGCCTTCTTCCTCCTGAGACCATGTGCCCACCCAGCATGGGAGATCCCCAACCTGCCTTTGGCAGGTGAGGCGTTACCCCACTGCTCTCCAGTAGATCCCTGTCTCTCTTGAACTGGGGAGCCCACAGCTGGATACAGTATTCCAGCTGTGGTCTCACCAGAGCAGTGCAGAGCAGAGGGGGGTGGAGAACCTCCCTAGACCACAGGGAGGTTTTCTTAATGCCCGCCAGGAGACCACTGGCCCTCCTGGCCACAGGGGCCTGTTGCTGGCCCATGGAGAGCTTACCACCTACCAGGTCTCCGAGGCCTTTCTCCATGGAGGTGCTTTGCAGCAGGACGACCCCTAAGCTGTACTGGTGCCAGTCCTCTGATTTGTTCCACCTCCAGTACACACGCCCGTGTTGCAGGCTGCCAATGACGAGCGGCGAGCGGCCCATCCCGGTAAGGACAGCAGCTGTCCAAGCTCTGCGCGTCAGCCGGGAGCCGAGTCCTGACAAAACGCTTGGCTCGTGGGGTACACCCAGCCAGGAAATGTTCCGAGAAGGATCGCTGCGTTCTGCCTAACAGGGAGAGGACACCTAGAACATTTTCCGAGGACCCCACGTCAGGGGCACAAGGCAAAGGAATCAGCGTGGTGTGGAGCGCGGGCTTGTGCTCGGCGCAGCGGGGCAAGCGCGGTGCGGGGCAGGGCGGGCGGCTGCGGGGCACTGCCAGCGTGCAGCGGGGAGTTACCGGGGGCGGCACAGGAGCTACCCGCCCCGCCCCCTTCCTTACCCCCCGACCCCTTCGGGTCCCCTCGGCACCCTGCGCCTCGGTGTCGCCGCGGCCACAGCACCGCTGCCTCCCGGCCCTTGTCGTGCGGCCTCCCTCCCGCTGGGACGGGCCGAACCTGCTCGGCCGAGGCGGCGGCAGCTGCTCTCCCCGCTGGGCCGGCAGGACGCGGCGGCGCTGAGGGGCCCCGGCCGGGAGGGCCGGAGGGCGGGCCGGAGGAGGCGGCCGCGCCCCGATCCGCCCGCCCCTCGGCGCCGCTTGGCGGGAAAGGCCGCGCTTTGGCGGGCTCGGCGGAGAAGCGGCCGGCGCACGGGGCACGCAGGCGGGCGGCGGGAGCCTCCTCTGGCCCGTGGGGAGCCGTGCGGGCCGCCTCTTGCCCGCTATGCCAGCCGAGGGGGAGATGTCGAGCGCGGCGGCGGCCGCCGGACCAGAGCCCGGTGAGGCGCAGTACCTGCAGCAGGTCCGGCACATCCTGCAGCACGGCCACAGGAAGGAGGATCGCACCGGCACCGGCACCATCTCCGTCTTCGGCATGCAGGCGCGGTACAGCCTGAGAGGTCGGCACCCTATGCCCACAGACATCTTACCTTCTAAGCATGAGCAAACATCAAAGTTGGGGTTTTTGGACTACGCGAGTACTTTGAGTACTTTGCCCAACAACCAACGCGGTGACGTTCCATTCTCACAAAGATGGTTTACCACATTACGATCGCTCTGACAGACTGCACCGCATGCGCATTCTGCAGGAATAAAAATAAAGGAAACCCCTAAAACCTAACAATAAAAACAAAAGAAGCTAAAAAAACAAATAAAAAACCCTAAAACCTGCATTAAAACAAAAAAAAAACCCTAAAGTGTAAGATTAATACCAAAACACCTAAAAGGTGAGATTAAAATTAGAAAAGCTATAACCTAAAACTAAAACCCAATCCAACTGTACCATATAGTAAAAAAAAAAAGCTAAAAGTTAATATTAAAAACAATACAAGCAAAATCTAAGAGATAAGCTATTAAAACCTAGAAACAGTAAATCCTATAATTAAAACAAAAAAATGTCAAACCCTATTGTTAAAACAAAAGAAAGCAAAAACCTACACATTAAAAAGAAAGTACCAAAAATCTGAGATAGAAAAAAACCTAACAACTAACATTAATAACAAAAAAATCCAAAGCCGTAGATTAAAAACAAAAAAAGCTAACACGTAGTAATAAAAAAATGTAAAACCTAATGTTAAAACCGGAACAAACTAAAACATAATAATAATAATAATAAAAGAACCTAGATAAAATGCAATATTAAAAATAAACAAGCTGAAAACTAATATTAAAAGCAAAAAATCTGACATAAGATTAAAAAAAAAGAGCTAATATCTAATGTTATTACAAATAAAAAGGCTAAACCTAGTATTAAAAACAAAGAAAAGCTATCGCCTGAGATGAAGAACAAAAAGAGCTAAAACAAAATATTGTAAAGAATCAGCTTCAAGCTAATATGGAAAAGTAGGTAAAAGCTAATATTAAAAAGAAAAGAATCTAAAACCTAGTATTTAAAGAAAACCCCTAAACCATAATAATAAAAAAGAGGCTAAAACCTAACATTAAAAAGAAAAGCAAAAACCTAGGATTAAGCATTAAAAAAGGTAATACCTAATATTAAGTACCACAACACTGTAAGCTCTTATTAAAAAAAAAAGCTAAAAGCTAACGTTGAAAACAAAATAAGCTAAAACCTAAGATTAAAACAAGAGAGAGTGCAAGATTTAGAACCACAAAATTATACCCTAATATTAAAAAACAAAAGATACAAGCAAATATTAAAACCAAAAAAAAAAGCCCTAAAAACTATGATTAAAAAGGATCTAATGCCTAAAATTAAAAGCAAAAGTATCTAAAATGTGAAACTAAAACCAAAGACACCTAAACCTATTCATAAAAACCCAATTAGCTAAAACCTAAGCTTAAATACACAAGAAGCAAAAACATAAGATTAAAACCAAAAGAGGATAAAAACCAATATGAAAAAACGAATAAACTAAGAACTAATATTTAAAAACAGGAGCAGCTAAATCCCAATACAAAAACCAAAAGAAGGTAAACCCAAATGTTCAGAATACAATAAGATAAAACCTAAGATGGAAAACAATAAACCTAAAATCTAAAAGTAAGAAAAACAAAACAAACCTATTAGAAAAAAATTATATAAATCTAGGAGTGATGGCGGCTCCGTGGTGGCGCTGGGGCTGCTGGGGCTGGCGTGCTCCGTGCTGGCGCTGGAGGCTGTAAGGAGAAGCAGGGAGGTGAAGGCACCAGTGAGCCATGGGACAGCCCCAGTGTTGACCAGCCGGGGCTGCTGCTCCCAGCAGCGGGTGCCAGCACACGGCACACCGCCGACTCACCAGATAGCGTGTCCATGAGAGCACACTGAGGGTCTCCTGTGGCAGACCTGCATTACAAGACAAGAGCAGAGCAACTACATCTAATCAAAATCATTCTGGAAAGATAAGGCAGCTTAAATATTGGACTAAATGATGTTGGTGTCCGAGTGCTATGGGTTTGAAAAACAGCACTAAAACCACGTACAGAACATTCTTACTCTTGTACTCTACCTCTAAAGAGCCAGGCGGGCCCTCCACAGATCTCTGGTGCTGAAAGGGCCAGAAACCAATCAGTGCAGGTTTCTAGCCCCCTACGTTTGTGTATAGGCAATAAACACAGCTATTTGGATCTGACCAGGCTCTTGTAGTTTCTCCACACAGATTTGTTTGCCTGAATAGCAGAAGACTTGAAATCTGTGACTAATTATGATGGTTTACCCTTTTGGCGTGCGTGGGACTTGAAGCGCTTTGCTGAACAGAGGGGGATCCTCTTCCTCAGTTATGCAAAAAACCAAAGTGCAATGGGGACCTGACACATCTCATGTGAGCTCTGTCCCAGAAAGACAACAGCCGTGGCCCATTGGTGGGGCATCCTAACAAGCAGAGCTTACCCACCTTTAACCCAGGAGAGATGTTTGAGTTTGTTTCTGCCTGGTAAGCTCAACAGAGGGACGGGTTCATCCTCCCCTGTTTGTTAGCTACTACATTAGTGGAGAAAGACTGATCTCCTCTGCTCTGTCGCACTTGGCATAACATTGTTGTTTTCTGGTGCTGAAACAGTCATCTCAACGACCAGACTTACACAGCAAATGCTTGCGGAATTCAAACTCAAAATGTATACCCCCTAAGCTTGCCAGACAGCAAAATTTGTGAAAGCAAGCTTGAAAGAAACACAAGTTGACCAGAACGGTCTGTTTAAAATCCAAATTAGTTATCACAGAAAATGGGTTTGTAGCACACGCCCAGATTTGGGTGTGTGCTACAAAACAACAAAAAACAAAACCCAACAACAATAGTAATACCACCTAACTTTCCTCAGCAGATCTCAAAAGCACTTTACAAAGAGATTAAGCATCCTTAGAGCAGCTGCTTCACAACAGGCACTTTTTCACCATCTGACTGGGGAAAGTAACCATCTAACTTTGACCACCCGACTAAGGAAAGCTTCCTGATGCACCAGACAATGTCTCAGGCAAGACCACGAGGCGCTAGCTGACAGAAAACTGGCAGCTTTGCCTTTCTTTGCTGTGAATGGAAAGGTTTTCACAAGTTTCTTCCTTTCTGTCCCACCCCGCCCCCCCAACGGGACCTGGAGTGGAAGAATTTGATGAACTTTTGCTTCCAGTTCCTTAGGCACTCTTGGCACTTCACATTGAGTCCCCCTTCTAGTTCTAGAAGGGGACAGGACACTTTGCCCTTCTTCCCCCTCACTGTCACCATCCCCAAAAGGAGCTGTCGGAGTTGGCGATGAGGTGGGGGAAGATATTGAAGGGCATCCCAAGTCTCCTCATCCTTTCCTTTTTTTTCTCCAGAGTCTGACTCCTCTTTATTTTCTCTCCTTCTAACTACATACATTGCTGTTGTTGCCACCCTTAGCCATATTTTCCCACATTCTCTATCAGTGGGTCCTTTCTTGGTGTCATTTAAATATAAACATAAACACTGGCAAAGTTTAGCATCTTTTGACCCGAGAGGAGGCCATCTAAATCCTTTCTGTAAATTATATTCAGGCCATATAAACCAGCAAAACTTCACCATTGCTTCCTTAGTCACCTCTGGGGGAATGTGCAGGCTATCCCAAGCTCTTAACATCCTCCCCAGTGGACTATCCTTTGGTACTGTCAGACCATCCTTTTCTTTTTCTTTCACATTTTTTCTCCTTTTCCCTGTTTTTATTGTTCCCCATGTTAGTTAAATTCTGATCGCTAAAAGGTTGAACAATTTGGCAGAAAATACCCCCCCTTGTGTTCCAGCTTATCCTCAGATGTCAGAGGGGCTGGGGGCAGCTGGGCTTAGATTCTGAGTGATGTCCAGTTGTCATTACCATTAATCAAGACAATAAATCTAGATCAATCCACCAGAGCATTAATCGAGATCCAGTAAAACAGTGTGAGTTCGGAAAGACCAAATTATCACAATCCAGATGGGAACTCAAACCCCTAATTCAGACTGGGACTCAAACCCCTAATTCAGACTGGGACTCAAACCCCTAATTCATATGGGGTCTCTCAAATTGCCAGAGGGTGCAGCCCCTCTTTCATCCCAGTTTCCCGGTCGCATACGACCCTCCTCTTTTCCCCACTGGGAAGGTACTAGGAAGGTACAGGATTCCTGAGCTGCCTGTTATATATCCCCCCTTCACATGTAAAACCCCTACATCATGCATCCTATGTTTCATTAACTCCACTTTATGCCTCCCCTAGGAGGAGAAGTTAATATGTAAAAGTCTATTAAGCCTGCACACTCTTTCTGTTCAAAAGTTTACAAATCCTCTAAATTCTGGGGTCTCAACTGGTTTCAGCCAACCCTCACTGACATTCCCAGTCCTAACTGGTGTTCTTTGATGAAATATTGCCACTCAGGCCAGCAAGGTTATCTCCTTGTAACATTGTAGCATCTTCGTTTGTAAAGACATCCTTCTCTGGATCTTCTCACCATCTACACCTGGAGCAGGGTGCTCAGAGCCCCGGCCAACCTCCCCTGCAGTGGTACCAGGGATGGGGCAGCCACCACCTACAACTAAATGGTCCCCATCAGGACCTACAACAGGGCTGCCAAGGTGGAGCTGCAGACATCCTCCTCCTCTTCCCCCTTTGCTTTCTCGCCCCTGCCCTCCGGCTGCTTTGGGGGGGACGCGTGGCGCTTGGAGGCCATGGCTGAGCCACCCGCATGGGGGGCAGCACAGCCTTAATCCCCCCGAAAAATCCTCGGGGAGAGCAGAGCGGGAAGTGAGAGGTCCCAGGCTGCCCCCCCGAGAGGTCCGGCTGGGCTGTGCCTCAGCTTTCCTGCGCCTCCAGCCCCGGGCTGGGCTGGACGAGGGGATGGGACCTCAGCACCCCTGTGCTCGGAGCGGGGGTCAGCGCCCCTTGGCACCGTCCAGCCCCTGGGGGAGCCCGAAGGGGAGACACAGCCCGGTGAGAGGGAGCAGAGGGGGGAGGGGCAGCAAGGCTGCTTGGGCGGCCAACTCTGCTCGGGAGGCAAGGAGCAGCAGCAGAGCAGGTATGGTTGGGTAGCAGGCGATACCTGTCAGTCGCAGGGACACGTCCTGCGCGAGGGGAAGAGCTTTGCAGCTCGGCCCTGGAGGGCGGGCTGGCAACACCGCACTGTCGGGAAGGCACTGGTGACTGGGGTTCTCCTGGCCGGGCTGGCGGGAGTGCTTTAGGGGAAAACACTCGGTACCGTCCGTGGTTCGAGCTCAATCAGGAGAAGTAACAAGCAGGAGTTGATGTCAGCCCCGGGACGGGGAGGGGACGGCTTCTGGGAGAAGCAGGGGTCGACCCACGTGTTAAAATTCTGGCTTGTGTTGCCGGCATGCTGGGAGCAGGTAAATGAGAGACACTGAGACCTCTTCTGGCAGCATCAACTGCTGCCGTACACGGTGCGAGCGTGTGGAGCCGGCTCTGCAAGCAGCGGTCTGTGTGTGGCAGACGCAGCGCAGCTGCGCAGCGAGTGCGGAGTTCCGCTCCGCGGTTCCGCTGTCCCGCGAGGGCTGCGGCCGCAGGCGGACGAAGTGGTTGTGATCTGTTAACGATTCCCGGGAAGAAAGACAACAAAGCAAACAAGACTAACCGGTGAGTGCCTTGTGTCCGGTCATCTGCTGTGTGTCAGGAATCGAGCGCCGCCGCCCCCAGCCCCTCTGCTCTCTGCGGATCAGCTGGAACGCCAGGGGTTGGATTTCTGCTGAAACCGGGGTTATAAATTGGATCAAAGAAAAGCAAACTAGGGATAGATACAGGCCCCCGCGGAATTAATTTAGTGTCTGGTTATTGGTTTGTGTAGTACTGTTTTCGGTGTGTTTTGCTTGTGGTGTTTTTGGCGGGTTCTGAATTAGCACGGAAGTGAGCACGATTTCAGACTGGCCCTGGAATTGTAGGAGAATATAGAGGTAAGTTCAGGGCTAGTTTCAGGTGATTTGGTAGAAGAAGGTTTTGTTGTTGTATGTCCTGATGGGGATCATTTGGGTGCCATTGCAGGGGAGGTTGGCCGGGGCTCTGAGCACCCTGCTCTAGCTGCAGATGGCCCTGCTCCCTGCAGGGGGGTGGGACTGGTGACCTTTGGAGGTCTCTTCCCACCAAACCCATTTGTGGCCCAATGATTCTGATTAACTCTGGGGATGGGGGTGGGAGGAGCAGGAACCTGCTCAGGTCCTTTGGGACATCCTGCAGGTGTGGCTGGGGGAAGGAGGTCGAGATGCTGCTCGCTGGCTGGGAGCTCAGCACCAGCCGACCCGGGGACATGGCACAGCTGGGGAGTGGAGGTGCCCATGGCAGCATCTGCTTGCACCTTGAGTCTTTCTGGGTGGCCAGAGGAAGCTCTGGGTGATGTGGGTGCCTTGGGGCCGAGCGAGGCCGGGGAGAGGGGAGAGTCATCTGGGTGTCTGTCCCAGTCTGTATCCACCCCCCAACCCTTCCAGTGCCACCATGGGGAAGCTGGATGCTTCTCCTGCTCCTGGGCTTGAACCTTGGCTGCTGCTGCTGTGCTGAGCTTCTGGGAGCGCCTCCTGGGGCCGGGTCAATGCTCTGGCTTTGTGGGTGTCCTCTTCTGCCCTCCTCCCCCTGGCCTGAGCAGACCTGGAGCCGGGAGTTCCCCAGCTGTGGTTTTGTGGAGTCCTTAGATGGGATGGAGCAAAGTCACCCTTCCCCAGCAAAGCCCGTCCTCAGCCCATGGGGTGGTTTTTTCATGATGAATAATCAGCTGAAGTGGCTTTCAAACAACAAAGCCCAAAGCTGAGGAACCAGCGCTGAGGACCAGAGCAGGAGGGAGGGTTCTCCGAGGAGGAGCTGAGGGTTCAGGGCAGCCCCAGCCCTGCGGAGCAAGGCGGTGGGCGGTGGGAGCCGCTGTGCCAGGCACGTCCCTCTGAGCTGGGGGTCCCAGCCGAGTCCTCCTTGTCCCTGGTGCCCGCAGGAGCAGCCTGACCTCCGCCAGTCCTCCATCGCCCTCTTCGGCAACCTCAGCCGCTTCAGCGAAGGCCACTGCGAGGTCTTCTTCGAGCAGATCCTCAACGGGCTGGTGACGCTGCTGTTGCACCTCCAGGACCCCAAGCCGGAGGTTGTCAAAGTGAGTGTCCCGAGCCGGGGACGATGGAGGGGCCCCGGGGCACCGGGGATCCGGTGGGGTGCTGAGCGCCGGATCCCGCACCACAGCCCTCTCCTCTCGGTTGTACCCAGGCCTGCAAGTTCGCCCTGCGCATGTGCGGCCCCAGCATGGGCTGTGAGGGGCTGTGTGACATGTTCCTCAACCACCTGCGGGAGGACAGGAGCCTCCACTACGGCGAGTTCATCAACAACGTCTGCAAACACCTCGTGAGTGGCCACCGCGGCTCCCTGGGGCTCGGGCCAGACTGGTGGGGGCTACTGGTCCATAACGTCCTCTGGGTGGGCACAGGGTGGGTCCCCTGCAGCCCAGGGGTGTTCCTGTTCCTGTGTGGCCTGCCCTGGGTGACCCTGCTCTGGCAGGGGGGTTGGACTCGATGATCTCCAGAGGTCCCTTCCAATTCTTAACATTCTATCATTCTATGATTCTATGATAGCAATACAGTTAAAAATACAGCATTTGAAAATTACCCAGGATGTGATTTGGTTAATAACAGTTCACTAGTACAAGAAAAGTTTTGAAACATTACACAGAAATTGAACATCTAAAAGGAATAATAGATTCTGATTTCATTCATAGAATCATAGAATGGTTTGAGTTGGAAGGGATCTTAAAGATCATCTACTTCCAACCCCTGCCATGAGCAAGGACACTGTCTACTAGACCAGGTTGCTCAAATCCCCATCCAGTCTGGTCTTGAACAGTGTTGAGGCATCTAAAACCTTCCTGGGCAACCTGTACCAGTGCCTCACTACCCTCATAGTGAAGAACTTCCTAATTTCTAGTCTAAATCTACCCTCTTCCAGTTTAAAGCCACTACCCCTCATCCTATCACTACAATCCCTCTTAAAATGTCTCTCCCCTACTTTCTTGTAGGCCCCCTTAAAATACTGGAAGGCTGCTTTAAGGTCTCCCCAGAGACGTCTCCAGGCTGACCAACCTCAACTCTCTCAGCCTGTCCTCGTAGGAGAGGTGTTCAAGCCCTCTGATCATCTTTGTGGCCCTTCTCTGAACCCACTCCAACAGGTCCATGTTCTTGTGTTGGGAACTCTAGAGCTGGATGCAGATGGTGGGGTCTCATGAGAGCAGAGTAGAGGGGGAGAATCATAGAATGGTAGGGGTTGGAAGAGACCTCTGGAGATCATCAAGTCCAACCCCCCTACTAAGCAGGATCACCCAGGGCAGGCCACACAGGAACAGATCCAGGTGGGTTTTGAAAGTCTCCGGAGAAGGAGACCTCCCTAGGCAGCCTGTTCCAGGCTCTGTCACCCTCACAGTAAAGAAGTTTTTCCTGATGTTGAGGTGGAACCTCCTGTGTTCCAGTTTGTGACCATTACATCTCATCCTATCATAGAGCACCACTGAAAAGAGCCTGGCCCCTTCTACTTGATACCTACCCTTCAGATATTTGTAAACATTCATAAGATCCCCTCTCAGCCTTCTCTTCTCAGGCTAAACAGCAACAGGGCTCTCAGCCTTTCCTCATCAGAGAGATGTTCTAGGCCACACTTCTTTTGATGCAGCCCAGGATACAGTTGGCTGTCTGGGCTGCCAGGGCACATTGCTGGCTCATGTTGAGCTTTTCATCAACCAGCACCCCAAGTCTTTCTTTTCACAACTGTTCTCAATCCATACTCTGCCCGGCCTGTTTCTGTGCTTGGAATTCCCTTTACCCAGTTGCAGGACCTTGCACTTGGCTGTCGGAGACGGTGGGAGAAAAGCGGCACTCAATGTGAGCGATCAGGCAAATCTCGTTTATTAGAGATCAGAAGGCCGCTGGGCCCGGTCTGGGACTTTCCTGGTGCCTGCTCCACAGAATCAGTGGTGATGGTGACATAATTACCATTGGGGGATTGGGTTTGATACTGGTTTTATATATATTTGTATATATTACATTTTAATTATTATTATTTTCATTTTCATTAAAGCTGTTCTAGTTTCCTTTTCTAATGGCTGAGTCTCTCTCCCTTATTCCCTTTCTTTTCTCCCTTGGGGAGGGGGGGGATTAACAGAGAGTGGCTGTTATAGGTCCAAGGGGCCACCTTGACCCTAAACTCTGATGGATTTATTGGTGCCCAACATGGGGCACGATGGGAGCTCTGATAGATTGACCGAATGGTTTGAATTCCAGTTGTCTCACTGAAGAGATTATCACTTCTTTTTTCTGAGTGTCTTTAAGGACTGGAAACTAAAACAGACAGCTTAAATGATGTTGTTTCTGAGAGCAAACTTAATATATCGTACTTATTTCCAGTTTGTTTCAGAGTTAAATGCCGTACTGTTTCCTTATGTGCCGTATGCGTTATGTTACTGTTTTCTTGTTCTCACTGTTTATCTGAAAGCTCTCAGTTCTGGCTGCTGGGCAAAAGCCACTGCTTTGATGTGGTGTTTATCACTGATTTATGTTGTGCTGAATTGGGCATCAAGTGCATCTCTGTACTACAGGCATTACATAGTGGACTTTGTTACTAAGAATAATTTTGGTTTTACCTCGGGAATTTATACTTCTCTCCAGTGTGCTAATCTGACTCAAATGAATTTTAGATTTCCATTAAATCGTGAGGATTGCAGATATGGTTATTACCAAAGCATTATATTATTATTTTAATTTAATTTATTTTTCATTCTTTTTATTGTGTAGTGTCAGATTAGGTATCAGTACAGGTGTACATATCAGGCATCTACCTCAAAATGTAGAGCGCATGCCACTTCAGCAATAGGCACTGCAATTACATGGGCCCTATGAGGTTCCATGAAACTCTCTGCAGCTATCCAGGCTCCATGAGGTTTTATGATATGCAGGACATGTACTATGAATATTCACATTTCACAAGCCCTTGCAACAAGTACCACAGCTACTCAGATTCTGCGAACTCCCACCATGAGCCCTGCTGCTGCTGCAGTTCTCAAAAAACAGTGCTGTTGCTGTTCCAAATCACACAACAAGCACTAAAGTTGTTCCAACTCTGATAATGAGCACTGTAGCTGTTTCAACTCCAGCAACAAACAGTGCAGCTATACTGACAGTCACCGTGGTCACTCCCACTCAATCTGCACCTGTACAAGTTGCCCCTGTGAAGAAAAGAAAGCAAACAAAACAGCCATGTCCACTGACAGATCAGGGAGAGGGTCGTTCTCAAGCTGAATCAGAGTATGAGTCAGAACCAGATGCAAAGCCTGATGCCCCTGCAACTGGAAAGAAACACCTAACAAAAACAGATCGCCCCGGCGGGGGCTGAGGGTGGTGCGGGGAGAGGGGCAGGGTGCGGATGGTTCTGAGGACGCTGCGGAGATGCTTTGCTAAAGGATGTGTGTGCAGCCAGGAGGGGATGGCAGGGTTTTTTTTTTTTTGGGGCGGAGAGGGGGATTATTCCCCAAATCCCTGCACCCACCCCGGGATGGATCCGGCTGCGGGGCAGGGCTGTTTGCTCTCCATCGCCAGGTGCTTATCGGTGCTGTTTGTCCGCTCCGGCTGGGACGGCGTTTGCTTTTGGGGCAGGTCGGCGAGCACAGCCCCGAAGCGGTCAGGGAGTTATTACGAGGGGGCATTATCAGATGTTATTACCCCCCCTAAACCTGCCCTGTCTGGCTTTTGCCACAGAAACCCACCCAGCAGCCCCTGTGCCTTCATCTCAGCCAGTCCTCGTCCTCTCCGAAGCACCCCAGCCCTTGTCGGCGGAGGCGCTGGGGCCAGCGCTGCAGCAGCTTGACCTGGCAGCACCCACCACCCTCCAGGTGAGAACGCTGGGGTGCCATCCCCCCATGCTCAGTGCCTCAGTTTCCCCACCTGCAAGGGCATAAATGTAACGCACCTTTGTTGTCCCCACTCGCCAGGCCCCTTCCTCCTTCCCTGCTGAACTGAGGCCACCCAGGTGTAGCCAGGAGCCAGCGAGCAAAGAGCAGCGGCAGGATGCGAACGGGTACCTGGAGAGGGACAGCTCCCGAGGTAAGGGGGGGGACCCAGCTGCACAGTGTGGGACCGGTGTTTTCATCACCAAAAGGTACCCAGGACCCGCTGCGGAGAGGCGCAGGTTGCAGTGTCCCAGTGCCGATCCGTGCTGGTTACGGATGTAAAAAGGGGTGGTGGAGGAGCTGAGGTTTCATTCACTTACTTCTTTTTTTTTAACCTCCTTTTCCGAGGCCGGTTTGGTTTCCTTGGGTGTTTTCTTTTTTTTCTTTCTTCTCGAGCTTCCCTGGGGTTTCGCGTCAATGTTTCTCTCCGAGGCGGGAGTGGGTGCTGATTTAGCTGAGTGGGGAAACTGAGGCAGGCAGCGCTGACCCCTCTCTCCCCCCCTCCCGCCCGCAGACATCTGCGCCTTCTGCCACAAAGCGGTGGGGCGGCGGGAGCCGGCGGTGGAGGCGATGCGGAAGCAGTACCACGCCGGCTGCTTCACCTGCCGCACCTGCCACCGGCTCCTGGCCGGCCAGCGCTACTACCAAAGGGACGGGCGTCCCACGTGCGACTCCTGCTACCAGGTACCCCTCGTCCCCCGGGGGACAGCCGGCACCCTTGGGTGGGCGGTAGGAGATGCGGTCCCGTGCCGGGGGAGGTGGTGGCTCACTGTGTGCGTGTGTCTGTGTGTCGTGTGTGTGTCCCGGCCCCCCCCCCCCCCCCCCCACCAACACCCCCCCCCCCCCCCCCCCCGCGCCGCCCCCCCACGGCGGGGGCGGGGCCTCCTTATCATTTTGACCTGTATTTGGGACAGCCTTAAACACAGGATAGGCTTGGACATCTCCTTGTGGGGTGTTACTATCGCCTTGAGTTAGTGGCATACCCTCTTGAGGCATTATAGCAACCTCCTGATCCTGCATAGATTCCCCTGTTCTGTCTGGCATTCCCACTTTTTCTAATAGATCCCAGTCGCCCACTCCCAGAGCCCGCAATTTTACCGACTCCCGGACATTCTCCGAAGACCCTAGCACGAACGATGGAGGCGGGCGGGGTACAGGTGCTGGGCTAGAGGGCGATATGGCGGTGGAGGCTGAAGTCGGTTGCGCAGGGGGTAGCAAGGCAGCCATCTGTGGCAGTGCAATTTGGGGCACTGCCGGCGGTGCTGGCGTATCCTCTGATGGAGCCGCCTCTGCCGCTGGAGTTGTTTTCGTCAGTTCCGCCGGAGGTGTCGGAGCTGCCGCCTCCGCCGCCGGAGCTGCCGCCTCTATAAAACGAAAAGCGACCAAACTCAGAAATGTGAGTAACATCGGTTTGCCAGAGTTGCAAGGCTTCAACACCCTGGGGGTTGACACCTCCTGGTGTTAGTGGCGTTAGCAATTGGCAATCTGGGCAGGCTGATACAATCTGACGAGCCTGTTCCAGAGTAATAGAAAACATTAGTTTCAAGGCTGACTGATGATAAAAATTGTGAGAAAGTTGAGCTTGTTCAAGCGTTGCTGGAGTTGGCGGCGTCACAGCAGCTACTCCGGCCAAGAGGTCCGCTTGGGCATTTCCTTCTGCAATAGGTCTGGGCAATGATGAGTGACTGTGTACGTGCGTGACAAAATAGGGCTCAATTCTTTGACTCATCATCATCCGAATCCTCCTCCCCCCCCATTCTTCGTGCCACGAAAGCCTGTTTCTTGCGTGTGACGGGGGGTGCTCGGCCGGGGGAGCGGACAGCGGGGGAGCGGACGGCTCGGTACTTGGAGAAGCGGGGCAGTCTCTTTGTACAGCGGCTTGTTCCTCTTGTTTTTCCATTACCTCTAAAATGATTCTCCAAGGGGTTAACAGTTCAGCCACCACTCTATCCTCCTTTGTTGCTCTGTCCCACAATTTAATGCCTGCCTCATCCCAGGTTTTAGTTTCAAAAAACTCCGTCAGTTCCAGTCCCAAGCCTTTCCCTTTGCACCGTGCCAACATGGCACGAAGTTGCATCTCATCATATTTAATGCCTTGTTTTTCCAAGATTTTCTTAAAAATGTTCATGACCAACTGCTCCTCCATGGTCATGGTAGCCCCCATTGTCCCCAGCTGCTCACCTTAACAGTGTTTGTTCGTCCGGACTTCTTCTGCTCTTTTTCCACATTTAGCGTTGCAACTCATCAACATTCTCCTTATTTCTAACTCAAGGCTGTTTAGCTTCTGCAGTTACAAAGTTTACCTTCCCTAACTACAATGTTCTTTCCCATGGTTTTATTTTCGCCCCCACCTTGCCCCTTGTTTTCCCCCCCCCAACCCCAGGTTGTTTTTTCCCTCCACACCTTGCCGAATAATCCCCATTTAGAACTTAAAACTGCAGCATTTCCCGCGGTGCCTGAAACTTGGGGTTCCCCGTGAGAAGCCCCATTTCCCAGAGCCCTTTCTGTTGCTCCCCCTCGGAGCTCGTGCCCTCGTGGAGCGGTGCCGGGCCAAACCGGGCCAAACTGGGGCAAACTGGGTGCCCTTTCCTCGTTAATCCGCCTTGAAACAGCTCCTTTTGATGACTCAATCGAGTTCCTCCGCCGCGGCGGCGACGTTTTTGTCGCCGGGACGTTCGGCTCTCCCCGCCGGCGCCGTGGGATCCGCTTGGATCCCTCGGGATGAGTCCGGCCGGTCCTCAGCTCCTCCTTGAGCTCTGTTAACGTTCCCGTGCCAAAAAACCAGATTCTTTCCCTAAAAAAAAAACCCTGGTTTATGAAGGTGGTGTGAGCCCGGGCTTGGCGTTTCTGCCCGGCAACCTCTTCCTCCAGCTTGATGACCCCCAAGCTCGGATGGTGAAGGGACCTTTGCTAAGATGACTCCACAAGTTGGGGTTTTTTTGTTATTCTTTTGGAACATTTTGGGGAATTCTGGAAGAAATGGGTGATTGGGGGGGCTCCAGGCCCCCGGGGTTCTCCCCACGTCTGAAGGTTTCCCGTTCCTCCACCGCTGGAAATGATCCCGCGAAGCTCTGTCCCCGCGTGCCAGAAAGATGGGGGTGGGTTTCTGAGCAGGGGGGACCTGTCGGGACAGGATGAGGGGGCAGGGTTTAAACTAAAAGAGGGAGATTTCAGGAGAGAAGGAGAAATCAGTGACACTGAGGGGTTGGTGAGAGCCTGGCCCGGGCTGCCCCGAGAGGTGGTGGCTGCCCCGTCCCCGTCCCCATCCCAGGGGAGGTTTCCCTGCTGTTCTGTTAGAGAATTTGGCTGGGATGGGCACACACTGTCCTGGGTGAAAACCTGGTTAGCTGGATGAGTCCAAAGAGCTGTGGGCAATGGAGTTAAATCCACTTGGCTGCCAGGCACGAGTGGTGTCCCCCAGGGCTCAGTCCTGGGGCCACTCCTGTTTAACATCTCCATCACTGGTTTGGGTGAGGGATAGAGTGCACCCTCGGGAAATTTGCAGATGACACCGAGCTGAGCGGAAGTGTTGGTCTGCTTGAGGGTTGGGAAGTTCTACCAAGGGATCTAGACAGGCTGGGTCGCTGGGCCAAGGCCAACTTCATGAGCTCCAGTAAAACCAAACACCGGGTCCTGCCCTTGGGCCACAACACCCCCCAGCAGCCTCCAGGCTGGGGGAGAAGTGGCTGGAGAGTGGCCAGGCAGAGAAGGACCTGGGGGTGTTGATTGCCACCCGCCTCAACATGACCCACCGGCTTCCCGGCGTCGCCACAACGCCCACTGGCGTCCTGGATGGATAGCTGGGCAATTAACGATAGATATCTGGGATTAACGATGGATAGCTGGGAGATTAACAATGGATAGCTGGAAGATTAACGATGGATATCTGGGATTAACGATGGATAGCTGGGAGATTAACAATGGATATCTGGGATTAACGATGGATAGCTGGGATATTAATGATGGATAGCTGGGCAATTAACGATAGATATCTGGGATTAACGATGGATAGCTGGGAGATTAACAATGGATAGCTGGGCAATTAATGATGGATATCCGGGATTAATGATGGATATCTGGGATTAATGATGGATAGCTGGGAGGTTAACAATGGATATCTGGGAGATTAACAAGGGATACCTGGGATATTAATAATGGATATCTGGGATTAACGATGGATAGCTGGGACATTAACGATGGATAGCTGGGAGATTAACAATGGATAGCTGGGTTATTAATAATGGATATCTGGGATATTAATGATGGATATCTGGGATATTAATGATGGATATCTTGGAGTAACGATGGATATCTGGGAGATTAATGAGGGATATCTGGAATTAATGAGGGATATCTGGGTTATTAATGATGGATATCTGGGATAATAACGATGGATAGCTGGGATTAACAATGGATAGCTGGGATATTAACGATGGATATCTGGGATTAATGAGGGATATCTGGGATATTAACGATGGATATCTGGGTTATTAATGATGGATAACTGGGATTAATGATGGATATCTGGGAATTAATGATGGATATCTGGGATTAATGAGGGATATCTGGGATAATAACGATGGATATCTGGGTTATTAATGATGGATATCTGGGAGATTAACAATGGATAGCTGGGTTATTAATGATGGATACCTGGGAGAGTAATGATGGATAGCTGGGATTAACGATAGATAGGTGGGAGATTAATGATGGATATCTGGGATTAATGATGGATATCTGGGAGATTAACAATGGATAGCTGGGATTAACGATGGATAGCTGGGATTAACGATGGCTAGCTGGGATTAACGATGGGTATCTGGGATTAATGATGGATAGCTGGGAGATTAACAATGGATATCTGGGTTATTAATGATGGATACCTGGGAGATTAACGATGGATAGCTGGGATTAACAATGGATATCTGGGTTATTAATGATGGATACCTGGGAGATTAACGATGGCTAGCTGGGATTAACGATGGGTATCTGGGAGATTACGGAGGGCTAGCTGGGATATCAAAGATTACATCTCTTTTATCTCTATTTACATTTTTAACACACTTCTGGGGTCGACCCACTTGCAATTTATGTTCTTTTTTTAATATAGCTATTTATTAGTGATTTTCATCGATATTTATTATCGATTTGCATGGATATTTAGTATTGATTTTTCATCGATATTTATTATTGATTTTCATCGATATTTATTATTGATTTTCATATATTGATTTGGATTTTAAATAGGCTGGGCTTTGGGTTCTTTGATCGCAGGTTGGTATACACAACACCAGGCCTGCTGGCAACAGACGGGATCCACCTGTCTCAGAGGGGGGAAAAAGGATCCTGGGGCAAGAATTAGCAGGGCTCATTGAAAGATTGAACTGGATTGGAAGGGGGGAGGGATTATAACTGAGCCTGTTGGTGATTAGACTGGGGGAAGCATGCCAGTGTTTTTAAGATGGGGTGCTAGTAAGGACCCTCATTCTACTGCCTCAGTGGAGGTAGGGGCTGGAGATACACGAGGCAGGAAAGATGCAAGGGTTATGGATGGGTTAGAAACCATGGAAACACCTGAGAATGGTCAGGTAGGAATTAGGGCTTCCACCCACAAAAAGGTGTCAGGAACATTAGCCCAGCTGAAGTGCATCTATACTAATGCAGGAGGAGTTAGAAGCCATGGTACATAAGGAAAACTATGATATAGTAGATATCCCTGAAATGTAGTGGGATGTCTCGCACGACTGGAGTGCTGAAACCAATAGCTACAAGCTCTTCAGAAGGGATAGACAAGGAAAGATAAGTGGTGGGGTAGCCCTATATATTAGGCCTGTTTAGAACTTAACTATAATGACAATACAGTTGAGAATCAGGGGCAAGGCCAACAAGTCTGATGTGGTAGTAGTCTGTTATAGACCACCCAATCAGGACAGAGTGGCAGATGAAACATTCTATAAGCAGCTGGAAGAAGCTTCAGCTTTGCCTGCCCTTGTACTTGACTTCAACTTCCCAGATACCTGCTGGAAATACAATACATCAGAGAGAGAACAGTCCCGGAGAATCCTAGAGTGTGTCGAAGATAACTTCCTTACACAGCTGGCGAGTGAACCTACCAGGGAAGGCACCCTGCTGGACCTGCTCTTTGTGAACAGAGAATGACTGGTGAGAGGTGTGACAGTTGGAGGTCATCTAGGGTACAGCAATCACAAAATGATTGAGTTGTCCATTTTTAGAGAAGTAAGGTGGGGGGGGCAGCAGAACTGCCATGTTGGACTTCCAAAGGGCAGACTTTGACTTGTTTAGGAGACTGCTTGACATTGTCCCTTGGGAAGACAGTCCTGAAGGGCATAGGAGCCCAGGAAGGCTGGACACTCTTCAAGAAGTAAGTCCTAAAGGCCCAGGAGCAGGCCATCCCCATTAGCTGTAAGACAAGCTGGTGGCAAAGAAGACTGGCCTGGCTGAACAGGGAGCTTTGGCTGCAACTCACAGAAAAAAGGAGAATTTATGGCCCTCGGAAGAAGGGGAAGACCACACACGATGACTACAAAGATGTAGTGAGGCTATGCAGGGAGAAAATTAGAAAGTCCAAAGCCCAGCTAGAAATTAATCTGGCTTCGGCTGTAAAAGACAACACGAAATCTTTCTATAAATATATTGGCAGTAAAAGAAGGGTCAGGGAGAGCCTCCATCTTCTATTAGTTCTGCAGGGATTGAGGAGAGGCTGATGGGCCTGGCATTCCCCAGCTCCTGCTTTGTGTCCTTCTTGAAGACTAGAGTCTCGCTTATTTTCCTCCTGACCCCTGATGTGCAGTGACATAGAAAGGGAGTTGAGTGCGGCCTTGTGGTGACACCATGTCACCTGAGTCGATTTCAATATTCCCTCACCTGACCCTCCTCTAATGTGGGTAACTCTTCCCTGCTCCATCCATCCTGCATCTCCTGTTCTCAGGGAAGTAGCCCCGTTCAACACTAGGGAAGCCTTTGCCTAAGCCTGGCTTTTGCTGGTAAGCTACCTGGAAGACCTTCTTCTTCAGCTCCATGTGCTTTGCCTGATTCAGCGCCAGGTGGGCTTTAGCTTTTCAAACCCCAGCCCTGTGTATTCAGCCAGCCTGGCAAACGTTCTCCCCAGAGCAAAGGGCATCCAGAGGAAGGCAGATGAAAGCATTAACACAGTCGCGCTGTCCTGGGCTGCCCTGGACAGGGAGTGTTGGAGGGTGATGAGAGAGGCAGGAGAGAGAAGCTCTTGGAGGAAGAGGAGCCTTTGGCTGGTCTACTGAGGTGTGCGTTGAGGGGAAGAGCTGAGCCTCTTGCTGCAAAGGGACTTGCAAACAATAGCATGTCACTGTCCCAAGCCAACATCTCCTGCCTACACAAAATGCTGCGGAACTTGGGGCTGGTCTTCTGGCCACGCTAACATGATTGTGCCCGGGATATCCTTTGGCCTCGAGCCTGGCACATGAAAGGAGCCTCTGCGGCCAATCAGGCATATGAGCAATGAGGAAATGAATCGGCAGCATTGATGGAAACAAAACAAAACCTGTGATATTAGGGATTGCATTTTGCTCTGCAGGTGACTCTCTTGGAAAATTACTGCCCTTGTGCAGTGACTGAGAGCCTGGGGCAGTGCAGGACCAGTATAAAAGTGGGTCCTTCTCCTCACTCTCTCATCCACTCCTCTTGCCTCCATCTCCTTGGGAACAAGGTGAGTCTGAAGCTCTCTCTCCAACCCTCCTCCTTCTCCTCCTGCTGCTTTGGGATTTCTCAGTGCTTTAGATGCCCATGTGGATTTTTGTGTTGATTGCCATTAGAGAGCGAAGTTTCAGGAGCTTTCCTTCCATGTTGCCTTTGGTGTGTCCTGATCTTCTGTACTTGGTGGGCATCTCCCAGGGCTTGATCACTCTTGCTGTAGCTCTTTGGAGATAAAGGAGAAGCACACGGGCATCCCTGCACAGCCTCCGTCTCTCACGTTGTTTATACCATGGATTCCTCGTGGTGGAGTGAGAGGCTGGTCCTCACCCACCCTTCATGCTCTGATATGCCTGTCCACTATCCCAGGTACTCCTACAACCTCCAGATATGTCCTGCTACAACCCATGCCGGCCCTGTGGACCCTGTGGCCCAACCCCACTGGCCAACAGCTGCAATGAGCCCTGAAAGTGGCTTCTTTTGCCTGCTCTTGCTGAATTTGTGTGTTGCTGCATCTCTCCACTCTCGGGATTTACAGCGACAGCATTCAAGTTTTCATTTCCATAACCTCAGTAGCAGAAGCAAACTGCTTTCCTGTTAAATGTTTTCCATACATTATAGTATTGTATATAATTTTATACACAATCTAAAAGTTGGTTAAACAGTAAAATGTTTTAAATAAGTTTTGTCAAAGCACTGAAAGTTAAAAATAACTACAAACCAGGGTTTTTCTTCACATTTTTTAATACTTTTCACTTTTAAATACTGGTTTAAAATTTGTGATTGTAACGTGGAAGAGTCAACGTCTTTTAATTTTTTAAAACTTATCATTAGGATCATAAAGCTATTATAGAACAGACACTATACACTCAAGGTACTAAAAAATATGATTCATGTTTTGACTCTGTAGATGAACAGTAAAAATTCAAATACAGTGTTATCTGTACAACTTGCCAAAAATACAGGTGGACAATCTGATTAGTTTAAAGAGAATCTGTACTTCAGATAAGCCATCTCAGCCTAATTAAATAAAAGTTTTGGGTTTTTTTTCCAAACTGCATCATATTTTTCACAGATACATTTGTCAAAATAAGATATTAAAGTTCTCAGATGGGATAACAATGACCATCCTTATTCCCAATACAAGTGTTGTGGTTTAAGCCCACCCAGCTGGCAAAAAAGTACCATGCAGCCCCTTACTCAGTCCTACTCCCCATCAAGTGGGATGGGGAGAAGAAAATATAACAAAAGGCTCAAGGGTCAAGACAAAGGACAGGGAGGGCTCAGTCACCAATTATGGTCACAGGTAAACAACAGAGTTGACTTGGGGAAACAAAATCAATTTAATTTAAACACCACCACCACCCATTTACCAATTGAATCAGAGTAAGATAGTGAGAAAAAACCAAATAGATTTTAAAAACACCTTCCCCCCATCACTCATTTCTTCGCGGACTCAGCTCTGCTCCTAATTCTCCTCCACTTCTCCTTTCTTCCCGCCCCTGCCCCAAGTGGTGCAGGGGGATGTGGGTTGTGGTCAGTTTGTCACATGTTGTTTCTGCCACTTCTTCCTCCTCAGGGGGAAAAACTCTTCGCAGTCCTCCCCTGCTGCAATGTGGGAGGTGGCATCTCCCATGGGAGACAGTCCTCCATGAACTTCTCCAACCAGTGTGAGTCACTTCTGAAGGGGAATCCCTGTGATAACATATTTAAGAGGGGGGAAAATCCCATTGGGCTAGTTCTTTTGTTTTGGAGAGGAGTGGGATATGAGAGAGACAACTATGAGGACACTGAGGTCAGTGAATAAGGAGGGGGAGGAAGTGCACCGGAGCAGAGATTTCGCTGCAGCCAGTGGTGAGATGGCAGGCTGTCCCTCTGAAGCCTATGGAGAGTAACAGTGGAGCAGATGCCCACCTGCAGCTTAGCTCTTGCTCAGCATTGCTCAGCTCCCCTCTCAGGCTGCTCTTCTCCAGCTGCACAGCCCCAGGGCTCTCAGCCAAAACTGTGAAATATCTAAACGCTGAAAAGTGGGAAGATGATTTGCCAGAAGTTGGCTCGCACCCCACGACTTCCCGACCATGAAATGCTAAGGGGCAGCACAGCTTCTCTATGGCCCACTACAAATAGAACAATAATTGCTTTAGTGCTTAGTGTTATTATACTTTTTAAAAAAAGAAATAGTATCAGCATTGTAGATGGAAAATGAGGATTTGTCTTGCCCCAAATCACACAGCACAGGGTGTCAGACTAGAACATAACGAGAATTCCAGCCCATCGATATTGATCTTCAGTAATTACATCTTCCAATTAACTGTAGAGACATAATGAGCATTATCATAAGATCCTTCTTAGAGCTCATCTTTGTATGAAGTGGATTGAGGTTCTCCCCATGTCAGTTCTTTCCTCAGCACTGCTCGGTGGCCTTTCATCAATCTCTGCCCACGGAAAAAAACATTGATGTTGAAAGTCTTTGACTCTACGGAGCTACGAAGGTCAACAGCTCTACGGACCTTCCTTGCAACCAGTTAACCACGTGCAACCAGCCTGAAGCCTTTCTAGGTGGTTTTGTAGTCAACCTGTGAGATTCCCAGCTCCTCGCTGCGCTACAGGACATCTTTCTTTTATTGCCTGAGTCTTGCTGCTCTGTTAGAGCTGAGAGAACTCGGGTACTCCGAGGGGCACTATCGCCCGCGCTGAAGAGCTGACAAACCCCTATTGCACCACGCCAGGATATTCCTTCCATGAAGATATTATGGTGAATCTCTTAATATCAAAACTTCTGGCTCGACAGATTCGTGCTGTAAATAATTCCAAGGGAAAATGAAAATCAAGAAGCACAACAAATTCCCAGCACCCTGAAATGCTGCTCTTTTCTTTCAGTCGGGCAGAGAGGAGGTCTCAGGGGTTTTAAAAGCAGTTCGACTACGCACGCTCGTGTCCACCCTCCCAACTCCAACCCAGGAGACCTTCACTTCTGCTCTACCACCTGGTTATTTGGGAAGGGTCAAAACTACAACGTACAGCAGCGAAGTACCACAGGCTTTAAGGTGGTTAGATAAATCCACAGCACTTGAAAGGATAATTTGTCCTGGAATAGCCAAACTTGACACACCACTTTACTCAAAACGTTTTCCAAAGCATCTGCTAACGCGCTCGGCTTTGCTGCCCAGCCATGGCCCTGACAGTTGTAGAGAGTCCTTAGTTCTAGCAGCCCCCCCAACAGGGAGTAGAATCATAGAATCATAGAATTGTCAGGGATCTTAAAGCACATCCAGTTCCAACCCCCCTGCCATGGGCAAGGACACCTCCCACTAGAGCAGGTTGCTCACAGCCCCAGCCAGCCTGGCCTTAAACACTTCCAAGGATGGGGCTTCCAGGGAGTGATGATGGCAGTGGCAGAGCCGCTGGTGACTGAGCGCCCGGTGCCTTCCCCCACCTGCATCTCACCGTGTCCCCCCAGCAAAGCTTCTTAATCATCCAGGGGAGTGGAGGTTAAACACACCCAGCCCCCCTCAAAGGACTGGTGGGAAGATGTGAGGCTCTGTCTCCGGAGGAGCGGATGAGAGAGACGGGGAAGGGATGGCTGTTCTCTGGCGAGGAGAACAAGGAACCTTTTCATGTGCCTCAGGAGAAAAGGAATTAAAGTCTCCTCGTTTATTCCAGGGAGACAATTTAGCCCTGCCTTTCAGAACTGCCTTTGGCTGTAAATGCTTTGGCATTGCTGGGGCACCTTTGGAGAGGGGAGCGCTGGGGATGGTGAGTAGAGCCAGTTGCTCCTGCCTGACATTGCCTCTGCCACCAGCTAGAGCATCTCCTGTCATGGCCCCCTTATCCCAACACCTCCTGACAAGCCCCCTGCCTTGTCCCAGCACCTCTTGACATGTCCCAGCATCTCATGGCACATCCCAGCATCTCTCAGCATGTCTCAGCATCTCCTGGAGTCTCCCAGCATCTCATAGTGTGTTTCAGCTTCTCCTGGCACATTCCAACTTCTCCCAGCACCGCAGCACGTCCCAGCATCTCCTGGCAGTTCCATCATCTCTCAGCATCACATGGCACCTCTCAGTATGTCTCAGCATCTCCTGGCACCTCCCAGGGGTACCAGGGTGATTCCCCGCAGCCCAGTGATACCTGGGTAGAGCCCCAGGACTCCTCCAGACCTCAGTTTGGATACAGGGTGCAGGGGAGGTGGCTTCTTTTCGACCCACCCCCCGGGCATTGGCAGCTCTCTGAGGGGTTGGTGCCATCCTCAGCCCTGTGCCACGTGTGTGTGGCACCACGTGGCTGCTGGCTGCTGATTCCAACCAGCAGCTCCGGAAAGTCTCCAGGAATTGTCCTCAAACTTGGGTGAGTTTTCTGCCGGTTTGGAGCCGAGCCAGGAGCGTGAGATTCGAAGCACTTGAATGTGCAATTTTCCATGCAGATCATTTCCTAATTAAACCACATCCCAAGAGACTGTGTGCAAGCTGGGAGCACTGGTGAAGGCACCGGCTCCCAGGGGTGCAAACTGGCTGGGGAGAATGGCGAGTGGCACGCGTAGGTGGTCCCCAGCCAGCTCCCCGCTGCCCCCCACCAAGCCTGGAACTGGTCCAGGCTCCGTGATGGAGCGGGCAGGCGGCTGGATGAAGCAGAGCCAGCTCCAAGCCCTCCCGCAGCTGGAAAATCCCCTCAGCTCGCCCATTCTCACCGGTCGGTTCCTCCGGGAGCATCAGCGGCTGCTCCAGGAGGGCAACGCGAAGCCACTGTGGAAATTAAACTGGGAAAGATGGATGAGCCCCTGCAAGTGCCCTGGAGAGGTGGAGGAGGTTTATTAACCCTGCTTCATGCATGGG
>WUAM01010361.1:0-16053 GCA_024336885.1 Actenoides hombroni | reverse complement strand
TCTGGTAGCTGCATATGTGTTCTGAAATGTGTATACATTCTAAAACTAGGGATGTAGCCAAGGATATGTACATTGTTGGGCAAAGCAACCCAGAATACTCACAAGATCAAAACAGCTGCCTGTATGAAGAGCTTGTTGGTTGGAGTTGCCTCAGTGTTGGTTGTAGGGTGACCCTACTGGTATTTCTGCAGAAACTTTCACACACCTTGTGGGTCATGTTCATCTCCTATATAGATCTGTCTGTCACTCTGCAGTCTGCACCTCTCCCACATGCTTTTTCCATGGTGAGAATGAGTGAAAGAAATTACCCCAGGGTACTTTCTGAAAAGTTTCTGTATATTAGCCTCTATTGTGGTGGTTGCCATTAAGCTGATTTCAAAGTTAATATATGATACCTGGGTAGGGTTTTGGAGCAATTTGTATCAAAGTTTTTTCTTGAGATAACCATGCAGGCACACTGCCACTTCTTTTTCTATGGAAGTATTTTGTCTTGTGATACAATGAGACTGACAAAAATTTAGAGAGATATATTGTTGCTCTCTTAAGAGCATATAAAAATTTTCTGCACTGGGAGTGATAGACAATAACTTTTAGACATTATTGCTTCTGTGAACTGAAATACCAGTTATGAAGCAGTGAATATGCAATATTTGCCTGTGACCTGTGAAACATTTTGTACAGTATTCTCTCTGGAGCCATCAAGTGTGTATTAAGTAACAATTGTAATCTGGAATACACATTGGGTTACTTTTTTGGAAACTGTTCAAGATGAGAGAATATGATCTTTTGAATTTATTGCTAAAAAAAAAAAAAGACTAATCAAGTATCATATTGTGTGCAGTATGTCTGATTGAATATCTGACAGTTTATTAGGTGTTTTACAAAGTTTTCTAAAAATTTTTCCTCTGAGCAATTGTTATAGGCAGTGAAATCTTTTGTAACTTCAGCTGTAATGAGCCTGGTATTTATTAGCCACCAAATTGATGGATAGATATAACAATGAAGCCAGCAGTCCTGAATATGAGAAATGAGAAATTTGAGACACAATTTCCTTCATGTCTCCAAGACATAAACCCCCATGCTCTAAAATGAAAGTTCATAGCCTTCTTTCCCATCTTGCATTTTGTTCAGATGATAGCTGAGGATGGAACACTGTCTTAATGGTGTTGGGACTTGTAGAAGGTTTTCTCTCTCAGTAGTACCCAAAGTGTGATTTAAAACAACCTCTTCCCTTCCCTCCACTTCCCCCATTTTTCAGTGTGGAAACCTCACTTATACCAATTGACATTTGAAAATACTTGGTAAGGTGCAAATGGGCATGATACACCTGTGTTTGATATTGTCACAGTTTAGGGTCAGGGCAGCCCCTTAGACCTATAAGAGACACTCTCTGTTAACCCCCCTCCCTCCCCAAAGGGGAAGAGGAAAGGAATAAGGGAGAGAGACTTAGTGATTAGATGGGACATGCTGCCACAATGGCTCAAGACTCAGAGTTCGATAACTGAAATTGATGTCTTAATGCTTGATACCCCTGATGGAAAAAACAGTGAGATTCAACGGCTTGTTGCCTCATATTGGGCACTGGCCCCATCGTTACTGCTGTCACTGTGGCATCTGCTCGAGCGTTACCTTCCACGATGAAGCCAGGTATATTGGTGTGACTTCTAATATGAATGATATAATACGGAGAAAGTGGCTCCTAAATTTCTATTCATAAATGTTTTAGAATCCCAAATAGTTTTTCATTTCCCACATGTCCGAGTACAGCTTTATCTAAAGGGTTGACCAGTCCTGCCACATAGACAGAGTCTGTGACTATATTCACTGGTCCCATAAAACTTTGAAATACCATTACCATTGCTCGAAGCTCCACAATCTGCGGAGAGCCGTCTTGGTGTTCAATTCTTTGTTGCCATTGCCGACCGTCATACCATACCATGGCTGCTTTTCCTGTTTTTCCAGAACCATCAGTGAATACCATAGGCACATCCACTGGCTCCAATTGGCTCAACTGCTTCTGCGCCAAATGTACCTGGCTCCCCATTTTTTATTAATGGATGAGAAGGAAGGTGGTCGTCAATTTGCCCTGTGTAATTTATTAATGCTGCCTGCAAAGCAGAGCTATTAGACAGACACCATTCAAAATAACCCATCTGAACAGGAATAACTATTCGCTCCGGGTCTTGGGCTATCAACTCCCGGCATCGCGTTCGAGTTTTTATGATAATTTGAGTGAGGACCTCGAAAAGGCTTGGCACTGTTTTGTTTGGCCAAAATGGCAAAAAGGCCCACTCTAATACATGTAGTGGGTCTTGCCAATCAGAATTCCATTGGGCTATCATGGCAAAAGGTATCAATTTATCTAATAACACAAAGACCAGTGTGGCAGTTGCTAGATCAATCCGCCACACGCCTGGTGGTAATCATCTGTTCAATTTCGGCCACAACTTGTTTTGCTTCAGGAGTTAGTTTACGTGGTGCCATAATGTCCATGTCCCCTTCCAGCAGTGCCAAAAGCGGTTGCAATTTCGATGCTAGTAACCCCAAATAAGGCCAAATCCAATTAATCATCCCAGCTAATTTTTGTACATCATTTAAAGTTTTTACTTCCACCTGTAACTGAACGGGTTATGGCATAATCGTCTGCTCCAAAACTTTCATGCCGAGGTATAACCAAGGCTGCTGACGCTGTACCTTCAGCCTGCAATAACCAGGCCAAACTGCCGTAATGATTTCCACGCCTTAGCCTCCATCTCAGCCAGCAAGAGCTGAGAGGGAGTGTGTCCTGGTTTGAGTGAGAACAGAACTAATTCTGTTCAATAATTTTACCTTTCAGCTCAGTTCTTTTAATTATCTGCACTGTCTGAAGTTAGCAGCCTGTTTTCACAGACAGTGTCTGCTGCTAGCAGTGATAACAAGTGACCTGGGTGCGTGATCAGTGTTGTCTCGTGTATAAATATGGCCTGTTGCACTTAATAAAGCGACTTCTGATTGCAACCATATTGTCTGTGCTGTCGGAGTCCGTCCCTGCACGCTACACTCCAACACTAATGGATGCCACCAAGCTTGAACTTGTGCATTACCACTATTCCCCAATCCCATAAGCACATCCGTTCCAACCCCATACCGGGGATCTTGCTGATTGAGTTGCAAGTTTCGGGCCACATGGAGGTCAACGTGTTGCCTCCAGATGGTATGAAACACAGTAGCCTGCACTGGCTGGAAAATTATTTGTGCTAATTGATGTATATCAAAAGGGGTTAATTCCTCTGTTGCTATAAGGCATAGCATTTGCATCACAGCTGGAGAATTGGGGCCATACTGAGCTGTAGCCTTCTGCAGATCTTCTATCGCCCTCCATGCAAAGGGGACATGCTCATCCTGGCTCTCCTGAGTGCTAGCACGAACAACCAGAAACGCCATAGATCCCCCCTCTTCTAGTACAGCACTGCTACCTCTCCTGGTTCTGGGAACGGTGATGTTCTCCGAGAGTTCCCAATTACCCTCCTGCAATGCCCGTGCTTTCACTTGCTGCCAGAAGTCAGCCGGATTGCATGGGACAACAGTAACCTGGGGAGGGGGAAGGGTCCATGGCCAACCATGGCACCCCAAGCCCCCCTGCAGTGGAGCTTCCTTTTGTGCTTCACCAGGTGATGTCGGATTCAGGAGAGCCCCCGTCCCTGCCCTAAGGTCTCCCCAATCATCAGGCTCTTCCGGTGGCAGTGGAGGGTAATGACGGGCTGCGCCATCTAACAGGGGGCTCCTTCCCCCGGGAGCCACGGATAGCTCACTGTCCAATGGAGGGGCCGATGGCTCAGTTCTGGGCTCAGCCCGCGGACAGCGAGAAAGCAGCGCTGGGAACGGTAAACTCCGTGGCCTGAGAGCTTTTTTTCCTTCTTTTTTTGAGGCGGACGAGGGTTCCCTGTCTCAGGGAAACCCGAGGGAGGTAGGAGAGTTCTAGAGGGCTCGGCCTTTCTCACAGGAGAGGCCGGGAGGGTGATGTGGCTGTGTTGTGGGCGTTGACCGGCATACCACGGCATAGTTAAACGCGGCGAAACCGGCAGCGCCGCTCAGCCCGCGGACAGCGAGAAAGCTAGTCAGCACGCTTGTTGGCGTGCGACAGCACGAGAGGGATAAAGCTGCAGAGCGTGAGCTGTACAGGGCGTGTGGCAGAGCAGAAGTGTAGGGCTGTGAGTGAAGGGATCCAAAGTAGGAAGAACCAACTAAAAGCTCTTTTTTTTGCTCAAGGAGTGACGGTGGCTACTCAGAGGAGGAAGACTGTGCTCCCAGCACCCAACCAAAGGGAAATTGGTACCCAGGCCACAGGCTGTGAGGAATGCCACAGCCTTGCACTGGCAGCTGGCAGCAATGCTGTTACATACAATTAGAATCCCGGTGACTCCACACTTCCACTCCTGGGCATGCTCAGGGGAAGGGTCTTCACCCAGGCAAGGGTCTTTTTGACCTAGGGGTGCGGTTTTTAGTATTATAATGAAGCCAGTTCACTTAAGGAGAGCACTAGTTGTTGTTTAGCTGACAGTACAAAACTACATGAAACCAATAGAATCTCCAAGTCCATTTGGTTTATGTTTTCCAGGGTGTCTCTTCTTCAAGGGCCACCACTTCTCAATTACAAGTCCCTAGACTGACTATGTTGGCAGCTTCAAGGACAGGCTTCTTGTTGCAGGCACTAATAGTTACCAAAAGGCCTGACTGAATTCTTAAGCAGTGTCTGGGCAGATAACAATGCCACTGTGACTATTACAGTTTTATTACAAAAAGGGAGAGTCCTTGAGCTCAGCAGTTGCTCTGTATTGTGTCTGCCTCCCCATGAGCCCTCCCTTTTCAGTTCACTCCCAATCTGACAGTGCTGTGCTCTGGCCTTACAAAGCATTGTTGCTGTGGTGGGAAAAGTGCAGAAGCAGGTTACACTCCCGGAGGGACTGTAATGAATCCAAGAAAGAAAAAAGGGTAATTAACTGAATCAGAAGTGTATGGGTGATATTTTACAAGTAGACTGATGGAATCTGTTCCCTCTTGACTAGAGAACTGGAGAGTTACTGGGTAGTTCTTTCTAAGAAATGATGTCTTGATAAATGTGGTGATGGTCTCTAGTAATGATCGTTGTTATTTATGGCTTCTTGACGTTTGGTGGTGATATTTGTGTTGCCTTGAAAGTAGAGAGGAGAAGGGAGTGCTGGCTTCTGTCATGCCTGACCACCCCAGAAAGAACTGTTACCATGTCAGTAGAGTTTTAGTAGAATGTGGCATTTCCTTTCCCTTTGTATTTCTGGTGACAGTGTCTACAGTTTTACATTACACATACAGAGCTCTGTGGTTTTTAGCTATAGACTACTGACGGCGTGATGTGGTTTTCCTTCATTACTCAGAATAAGTCTCCAATCCTCTCTACTGAAGGCACAGCTCAAGTTAGATCCCCTACAGAGGAGAAAAATTCTTTTCTGTGGCAAGAAGCATCCTGTTCATTGGAGTGTATTTAGAATGGGTTTTGTTAAACGTTTTAAGTTGGAAAAATCTAGGAGTGTCACTGAAAGACACAGTCCACTGGTTTCCTTCTCCTCAGTCTTCACTCCTCCTGGCTGAGATGTTGGTCTGTTAAATGAGGCTGGGGCACAGATCTGGCTGAAAAATTACAAGAACAAATAGTTCTGTAGTGATTTGTTGTGTTGTTTTTTTCAGCGATGTGCACATTGTAAGCACCTTGGAGCCACCATCAAATGCTGTGCAGAGAAAAGTCCCAGCTGTACCATTACCCTTGTGCTGCTGGCGCAGGCACATTTCAGGGCTTCAGGTGCTCGTCCCTCCTTTGCCGTAGGGACATACTGTGAAATTCATAACCTTGTAGATAGTGTTTATCTCCAGGAACAGGACAACAAGACATCTCGAGGTACCCAAGCATGCTGAACAGACAAGAACCGTCAAGAATAAGGATTTTAGGCTTTAGGTCACTAAAAGAGCACAGAGATGAAGAAGAGAAGATGAAGTAAATGTCCACCAGAGGTCATGGAAGACCACCAGAGGGGAGAAAAGACCCTAACCCTAATTTTATTAGGCATGCTCCGACTATGTAAATGAATTCTAGGAACTCATTAGTATAAGAATGCCCTTTCTAAGAAATATAATGAATATGTATGTTTAGTTTGCATATAAACTGTGTACCCAGATTGTATCAGCGCGCACATTTGGAGGAGTGCATGTCCGGCGCCGCAAAATAAAGAATGCCTGCTTAATAACTTCGGTTATTGAGTTTTTCACTGCGTCAATATCTTGATAAACTTTAACTCCCGGTTCCAGGGGAATTTGGGCTAATTCTTGTGCCAAAGCATGATGTGCTAAGGTGGGAGAATGTTTATAGCCCTGAGGGAGGCAAGTGAAGGTATACTGCAGTCCCTCCCATGTGAAGGCAAAACGATCACGGTCTGCCTCCTGCAGGGGAACCATGAAAAACAGATCTTTCACATCAATTGTAGCCATCACTGGATGAGCTTGTTCCTGAATAAGCGAAATCGGCTCAGATAAATTAGGCACCGCCGCCATCGAGGGACCAGTATTAGCATTGAGTCGGCAGTAATCTATGGTTAGCCTCCACTTCCCGTTTGGCTTCCGTACTGGCCACACTGGGGAATTGTACGGAGAGTGGGTGAATATTAAGATTTCCCATTGTGTAAGATCCTCAATAGAGGGGCTATTCCTTCTCGGGCACCTAAAGCCAGTGGGTACGGTTTCACATTAGTAATCTTAGAGGGGGGAAGTGCAGGTGCTGTTTGCAGCAGGAGCACTTCTGTCCAGGGCATTCCAGTTAATTTTCTGATCTGGGGGGCTGCCAAAGCACCAGGAATTTCCCTGTGTATCATGCCACTGTCTGCCCTTCAATACATACATGCCCAAAAGATTTGTAGGGAAAGGACCCACTGCAACCTTGGTGTTAACTGGGTCTTCTTCCCCAGGGAACCACAATGTTACCAGGGCTAAAGGTACTGATTGAGTTTTCCCCAATGCATTTAAGATAATTAGATTTTTAGATGAAGCCGAAATTCCACACTGCTCTGCCTCAGTCTGCATTAGTGCAGTAATTTGTGCCCCCATATCACTTAAAAAGGTTACTGGTTTTTTCCGTGGTTCTACAGCCACTGTAATCAATAAATCCCCTCTCCCATTTAAGGTGAGTTGTTTTATAAATATCCATCCTCCGTTCCCCACCTCACCTCTGGGGAACGGAGGATCTAGTTTCCCGACACCTTCTTATCTTTATCTGCTTCTCCCCCGAGGGCCAAACAATTCACCGGAGCACACCCAATACACCCAGTTTTGAGAAGAATCAAACAATCCCCCCCCCCAAACAGCTGGGGGATGAGGCACCCGCCCCGAACCCGCGATAAATCAGCTCCGCGGAGGAACTGAAGTCCAAAGTAAACAGCTTATCTATCGGAGATAATATTGTTTGCAAACAACAATCATTTGACCATCTATCAGCGGGCCTGCACTTGTTCTACGAGGCTCGAGGCGCCTCTGCCGCCCTGAACCCACTGGCTGAGCCCTGTCATCTGCTGCCGGCCCTTGCAGGCAAACGGGGGCTGCAAAAGAAGTCACCAGCATGAACCACGGGCTCATTTATATTCCCGAACCAACAGGGTTTTCCCTTACGTACTCCTGGGACGTCCACGTTCGTGTCTGCTCCTGCAAGAAGATGGTCTTGGGTGTATCGCTCTCGAGCGTTCGGCGAGAGAACATCTCACTGTCCTCACCAAGCAATGCAGGGTAAGTTGTTAAATCAGAACATCTCACTTTCCTCACCAAACGATGAAGGATAAATTGTTAAATCAGAACACCTCACTTTCCTCACCAAACGATGAAGGATAAATTGTTTAATCAGAACATCTCACTGTCCTCACCAAGCAATGCAGGATAAGTTGTTAAATCAGAACACCTCACTTTCCTCACCAAGCAATGCAGGGTAAATTGTTTAATCAGAACACCTCACTTTCCTCACCAAACAACGCAGGATAAATTGTTAAATCAGCAAAGCAGAGGCTCCAATCATCAAACCAGCAAAATACAGGCTAAAATCACCGAGCCAGCGAAAACAGAGGCTAAAATCATTAAAGCACTAGAGCACAGACTACAATCATCAGACCAGCAGCCTGATTCACACAAGGTGAGTCTCCGGGACGCTGTTTCTGACGTTCGGAGTCTCCATCAAATCTTGTCCAGGAAAAAAAAACCCCACCCCCCAATAATCTGCAGCTGTCCTTCACTCAGAGTTTCTCTTGGCCTCGTGTAACGTAGTGAGGAATAAGGTGGGAGCTCACTTAGCGCACGTCACCTCATTTATCAGCCTGGCCCTACAATCGCGCCGCTCAACGTACACTTTCAACATCCCATGCATCAGATAAACACGGATCTAACGCCCGGACAATAACCGGGAGCTTCACTGGCAGGAACAAGTGCAACACTAGACGGGCTGGGTGGAAATAAAAGCCCAATCAGTTGGTTGATAGCTCGCGGAGCTGTCTGCTTTCCACGGCGGCGGGTTCGGGTATCGACAGCAAACCTTTGCCAGTGGTTTAGTTCAAAATAACAGTATTTTATCATCTGTAAAGTGTATATGGGAACCAAGCATTGGAAAGAGACTCTGCTAATCACAGAATCAGAGAATTGTCAGGGTTGGAAGGGACCTTAAAGATCATCCCGTTCCAACCCCCCTGCCATGGGCAGGGACACCTCCCACATATAAGAAAATATAGTATTAAATTTTTTAAAACTAATAAATAATATTAAGTAACAGAAGAATATAAGGTATTGTTAAAAAAAAGGCAAAAGCTAATATTAAAAACAATGGAAGCTAAACACTAATCTAAGACAGAAAAGAACTGAAAAACTAATATTAAAAAGAAGCTAAAACCTAAGATTAAAACAAAAAAAATAAACCTAACAACAAAAGAAGATAAAGCCTAATATTAGAACTGAAACAGTTAAATTCTAAGATTATGAAAAGGAAAAAGATAAAAGGAAATAATATAAACAAAATAAGCTTTAAAAGAAAAGAAGTTAAAACCTAAGATGATTAAAAAAAAAGTTAAAACCTAGGATAAAAAATAAAAAAAGCTAAAACCTACTATTAAAAGCAAAAACCCTAAAGCCCAATAGTAAAAAACCATAGAACCTAAGATTAGAACTAAAATAAGCTAAAAGCTAATAGAAGAAAATAACCCCATAAACCCTAATATTAAAAACATAAGATAAAAAATGGTATTAAAACCAAAAAGGCTAAAACCTACTATTACAATTAAAAAAGCTCAACTTCCTCTCCCACTCTCTCATCCTGACACAGAATGTCACTTTCTCCTCACCCGCTTCCATTGCGGGATCGCACACTTCCTCACTTCGAAGGCCTGATAACTGCAGAAGTCGCTCACTGTTGCATCAAAGAGATATCAGCCAACAAATAATCCTGTTATCGCTAACTTACCTGGCGTACGGGAGAACCAGAAAGAAAAACCTCGAGAAGCCACTGTCAGTCAAATCAGAAACTCCAGAAGAAACCAAAAGGCCTGGAAGAAAACAACAATAGAGGTTACATTTAGCCCTCTGCTAATCCTAAGATTAAAACCCAATAAAGATATAATCTAATATTTAAAGTATTTAAAAACCAGTTAATTCTAAGATTAAAAAGAAAAGAGGGATTAAAAATAAAAAGAGCTAGAATATAAAAAAATTAAAAACCAAAAAAGCTCCAGAACCTAAGATAAAAACCAATGAAACCTAGTTAAAATCCAAAATAAAAACCAGGTAAAATCTAACATTAAAAAAATAAAATGTATGAATAAAAACAAAAAAGCTAAAACCCAAAATGCTATAACCTAACACTAGAACCAAAAGAAGCTAAATCTAATATTAAACACAGAAGAAGCTAAAACTTAGGATTGAACACAAAAACCCTTTAAAATCTAATATTAAAAATAAAAAAGCTATAAGTTAGTATATAAACGAAATAAGATAAAACCTAATATAAAAACTAAAAAAAGCTAAAACCTAAGATGAAATCCAAAAGAAGGAAAAATCTAAGACTAAAAAGCTAAAACCTAATCTGAAAAATAAGAAACCGAAGGCCTAATAAAAATGATAGAGGCTAATACCTAAGATTTAAAAAACCCACAAAACTAAAATGTATATAATAAAAACAAAATATAGGTCCCCCAGGGTCCCCATAGGCCCTGAAAATCCCCTATAGATCTCCCAGAGCCCCTATAGGCTGTGAACAGCCCCTATAGGTCCCCCAGGGTCTCTATAGACCATGAACAGCCCCTATAGGTCCCCCAGGGTCCCTATAAACCACAAAGAGCCCCTATAGGTCCTCCAGGGTCGCTATAGATCATGAACAGCCCCTATAGGTTCCCCAGGGCCCCTATAGGCCATGAACAGCCCCTACAGGCCCTGAAAATCCCTTATGGACCCCCCAGAGCCCCCATAGGCTGTGAACCGCCCCTATAGGTCCCCCAGGGTCCCTATAGACCATGAACAGCCCCTATAGGTTCCCCAGGGTGCCTATAGACCATGAACAGTCCCTATAGGTCCTCCAGGGTGCCTATAGATCATGAACAGCCCCTACAGTCCCTGAAAATCCCCTATAGACACCCCAGAGCCCCTATAGGCTGTGAACCACCCCTATAGGTCCCCCACGGTGCCTATAGGCCCTGAACATCCCCTATAGACACCCCAGAGCCCCTATAGACCATGAACAGCCCATATAGGTCCTCCAAGGTGCCTATAGACCATGAACAGCCCCTATGGGTCCCCCAGAGCCCCTATAGGCTGTGAACCACCCCTATAGGTCCCCCAGGGTGGCTATAGACCATGAACAGCCCCTATAGACCCCCCAGAGCCCTTATAGGCCCTGAACATCCCCTATAGATTCCCCAGGGCCCCTATGGACCATGAACAGCCCCTATAGCTCCCTCAGGGCCCCTATAGGCCCTGAACTTCCCCTATAGGTCCCCCAGGGCCCCTATAGGCCCTGAACAGCCCCTATAGATCCCTCAGTGCCCCTATAGACCCTGACATCCTCTATAGGTCTCCCAGGGCCCCTATAGACCATGAACAGCCCCTATAGACCCTGATCAACCCCTATAGATGACGAACAACCCTTACAGAGCCTGAACAGCCCCTATAGACCCCAGAGATCCCCTATAGATCCTGAGCATCTGCTATAGACCCCCCCAGGACCCCTATAGACCCCAAACATCCCTTACAGACTCCCCAGAACCCCTATAGACTGCCTCAGACCCCCTATAGCACCCCCAGCACCCCTAGAGATCACCCCCACGACCCCCTATAGAACCCCAGCACCCCTATAGACTCCCCAGAACCTCCTATAGGAGAACACCAGCCCTACAAGCCCAAAACATCCCCTATAGATTCCCCCAGCCCCCCTATAGCCCACCCCAGGACACACTATAGATCCCCCAGCATCCCTGGAAGCCTCAAGCATCCCCTATAGACCCCCACAGGACCCTATAGGCCCCCTAGGCCCCTTATAGGAGCCCCAGCACCCTATAGGCTGCCCAGCACCTTATAGACCCTCAGCACCCTATAGCACCCCCAGAATCCCTATAGAACACCTCAGACCCCCTATAGCCCCCTCCAGAACCCTTAACAGTAAGTTTAATTAATTTATTTTATTTTATTTATTTACCTCTAATCATCTTAATAATTCTTCAGATGTTTTAACTTTCAGTAGACAGTGTACAAGATTCAACATCGCTCTGTTCAATCCTGTACTAACTTGTGTAATGAATATATGAATGTAGTTGAAGATGTAACACATACATGAATGGTGAGCTATTTTAAAATTAAAACACACTCTACCTTGCCCCAGTCTCTCTGGCTTTCAGTACTGGCAGATGGCATCTTTGCTTTCTTTTTACTCTGTTTGAGTTTTTCTCCAGCCTTTACAACTTCATTAAAATCATTTTTGCATGAAGGACAATACCTAAAATAAAAGTTTCAGTAGATTCTTTATTATTTAGTAATAATGGCAATACATTTCTTCTAAGCAAAATAGTGTCAAATTTGTTTACCATGACTAAATATTTTGAAGCTAGTAAATATACAACAATCTTCAAAAGCTGAGGACTCAGGTTGAAAAAATAAACTAAAGAAGAATAAATACTGTCCACTTCTAAAAGAAGACTTTTTTTTTTTTTTTTTTAAGTAGGGTGGTAGAGGTGAAACATTTCACTCTTCTTTTCTCATGCGATGTATGAGAGGTCCCCACGTTTCCTATATTCCCTCCTCATTTTCTCTCTCTTTCCTTGTTTGTTCAGATCACATAGGGAAGAGGAGAAATGAGATTAGAGTATACTGCTGACTAATGCTCATGGTTAATTTCCACATCCTGCCCACTCATCATCTGCCTTTACTGCACCAAATCTCACTTCAGGCAGTTGGATGTAGAACAGCCCTAGGTTACCACAAAACACGCATACATGCATCTTTATCCTACCCCACCATGTCTAAGGCATGAGGAACGTGACTCAATACTCAATACATGTATTAAACTCCATTTCTATATATTTCTTTGTCTCATATGGCATTGGGACTCATTCCAGCCACCATAAAATCATTACGGTAGGAAAAGGATAGGAGATTGTAGAAAACAGTGGCTAAGGCAAAGGGAGGAAGGGAGCACACAGATCCTTTTATTGCTTCTAACAGCACTTTTTTTCCACTCCAGGAGTGCCAAGGCAAAGGCAACTGACATTGCTTCTGGCTTCTATGGGCTGAGTTTGGACCAATAGTCACTATTAGAAGAAGTCTGATCTATAATAATAGCAATATATTTAGATTACTACTACTACTAATGCTTTACTTTTACTATATACCTTTTATCTTTGAGCATGAACAGAAGAACTAGTTGCCATAGGGCAACAATTCACCGTGTACAGATATTTCACAAAAATTTCCTGTGTACATTCTCTAAACCCTCTTAGAATCATAGAATCACTTAGGTTGGAAAAGACCTTTCAGATCATTGAGTCTGTAGTGGGTCTAGCTGAGCTGATTTTCCCCATCCAGCCCTCATGCTGCAGTACTGGGAGCTAGAGGGTGTTGAAACAAGACTGGGACGACAGCGAGGAACGAGAGTGAGCGAAGGTGGGAAAAGAGGGGGAGGGGAGGGAAGGGAAGGGAAGGGAAGGGAAGGGAAGGGAAAACACAATTTCACACTGGCCTGTTCTTTTAAATAAGCACATGTATTGTAAATGGTTATTTATCCTAAATGGCCACACACCACTGTTGTACATGTTCTTGCATGCCTTTCATCTAGTTCCATCATTTCAGAAGTACTAACAGTGGGTGAAGTATACAGTGAGTTTGTAAAGGCTTCCAGTTGGCTCAGAGTGCATTTCCTGAGTGGCATTATTTTTCTATAGCTTCTGGATCTCAGGGAAACATCCAAGCTTGGCTTGAAGATTTATGCCAGGAAAAGTACTGGCCCAGATATCAAGTTTAAAGACACATCAATTTCCTTCTCCTATCTCTTCTCTTCCTAATATCAAAACAATAAACTCTTAATAAAATGGGGTGTCATTTCAGTTCTTCAGAAAGAATATTGTTTGAGGAATACCAGACTGCATATGGGCATTAAATTTGCCTCTCACTTCTGAAGGTGCTAACAGTGACTCACTGTCTGAAGAGAGGGCAGATGACACAGGAAAAAAAGATGGTAATAAAACCTCGTATTGCCATGTAATAGATTTATTTATTCTCTCGGTTGAATCTTTACCAGTTGGTGAGATTTTTTTTCCTGAGGTCAATATTTCTGTGAATATTACAACATCTGGAAATCACCAACTATTTTCTTTCTGAGCACTTAGTGCTGCTAAATCTCACCTTCCTTACAGAAACTAGACTTTCACTGGACTCAGTAGCTAATTGCTGGTACTGCAGTATTTTAAAAGGAGTTAATATTTATTATTTATCATACAATAGTATACTTTTAAGCCTATGAGGAACAGAAATATTTTTGAATTAAGGTAATAAATATCAATAATCTGTACAGTGATCAGTATTGAAAGAGGAATTCAGCCCATAATATTTCTTCCATTATAAGGTTTTGGTCTATTATAGAACAAGAATTCAACACAGAAGGAGTGGCTGGCTAATTTCTAAACATGAGTAATTCTTAGTCTTATTTACATTTTTGCACAGGATCAATTATCATAGAATCATAGAATCACAGAAAAATCATAGAATGATTTTGGTTGGAAGAAACCTCTGGAGATCATTGAGTCCAACTGCCCTGCCAAAGCAGGATCACCCAGGGCAGCCCACACAGGAATAGATCCAGGTAGGTCTTGAAAGTCTCCAGAGAAGGAGACTCCACCACCTCTCTGGGCAGCCTGGGCCAGGCTCTGGCACCCTCACACCAAAGAATTTTCTCCTCCTGTTGAAGTGGAACTTCCTGGGTTCCAGTTGGTGACCATTGCCCCTCATTCTATCCCAGGGCACCACTGGAAAGAGCCTGGCCCCTTCTCCTTGACACCCACCCTGCAGAGATTTGGAACCATTCCTCTGAAGGGTCGCTGCAGCATCTCCAGGGACAACGCCCAGAGCACGGTCACGCTGCAGCTCAGCGGCCTCAGGGACGAAGATTCAGGCACCTACTTCTGTGCCAAAAGTGCTGCTGTTGCTGGTTCTGCTGTTGCTGCTGGTGTTGGCCCTGCCCCCAGCACCCTCTGCCCCAGATCTCGACCCTCAGCCCCAAGCTTCACCCAGTTCCATCCCAAACATCAACATTTTGCTACAGCTCTCAATGCATTTTGGCCACAAGCTTCATCTGGTCACTTTAAATCTTGACCCTTTGACCCAAGGCTTGACCCTTATTAGGCTCCAATCATTTCCACTTGCTTGAAATCTCAACCTTTTGACTCAAATCTCTACTGCTTCTCTGAATCCCCCTCGAATCTCGACCGTTTCTCTCAATCCTCAACCACTTGACCCAAGTCTGATGGTTCTTGGGCCCAAAACCTCAGACATTTGCCTCAGATCTCGACTGTTTCCATCACATCTCAACTCTTTCCCCCAAACTTCATCTGTTTGCCCCAAATCAAGATCCTTTATCACCCCAAATCTCCACCATTTGCACCAAATCTCCACCACCCTCGGACAGCCCCTCCAATCTCGACCCTTTCTCTCAACGCCTCGACCGTTTCCTCCCAGTCTCGACTGGTTTTGGCCCCACGTCTTGCCCAGTTCCCTCCAATCTCGATGGTTTGACCCCGAGATGGACCCTTGGGCTGTGACCAGGCAACTGGAGTTGGAGGCAAACGGTTGAGAGTTGGGGCAACTGGGAGAAGATTTGGGCTCAACGGGTGCAGGGTGGAGCTGGGGGCAGGATCCGGGCTGGGTGTGGGGGTTGGGGTCCCTCTGAGGACACCTTGCAGGGATGTGGGGCCACGGGGGCGGGGCCACCATCACCATTGTCACCAGCCCCGTAAACACCTTTGCTGGTGCCAAAGGTTGAAAACCACGGTGGAAAAGGTCGAGATTTGGTGCAAGCTGTTAGAAATTCAGAACGAAAACGTTCTAGATTTGGGGCGAACGTTGGAAATTCAGGACAAAAATGGTCAAGATTTAAGGCAAGGGGTTGAAATTCGGGATGAAAACGCTCGGGATTTTGGGGCAAAAGTTTGAAATTCAGGATGAAAGTAAATTCATTTACAGCCCCCCTCGCTGAGCCCGGGCTGTGCTTCTTGAAGCGCAGATACTGGGATTTGGGGAGAAGATACTGGGAAGATAGGGGGACTTGGGGGAAAGAAATTGGGATTTTTGTGGAAAAAACAGGGATTCCAGGGAAGAAACTGGGATTCTGGGGAAGAAATGGGAACGTGGGGAAAGATCCTGGGATTTGGGGAAGACACCTGGGATTTTGGGGAGCTATTGGGAGCTGTGGGTGCAGAGCAGGGGGGTCTGGGCTCGGGGCAGGGTCCCCACCACGGGCACCCGCTGGGCCACCACCTTCCTCCTCCTCCT
>WUAM01010355.1:0-16134 GCA_024336885.1 Actenoides hombroni | reverse complement strand
CACTTGCTCAAGGATGGACCAGTAGCTAGTCTGCTGGCTTGTTCATGCTTCACATATTCATGTCCTCCTTGCTCCTCATTCCTCGACAAGCTACAATTCTAACAGACGTTTCTATCAAACCAGATCAAAATATCTTCACCACAGCTCTGAAATCAGCATCTCATTTCACCTTGTGCATTTCCTGCTGTAGCTTCTCAACTTTATGTACTGCTTTCTTGATGTCTTGATTCTTCCCATGCATTAGGTATATTACCTAAATGCCTAATACTGCATTTTTTAAAATGACAACATCTAAAACCTTTATGGAGCTAATCCATACTGGACACTCTGGTAGTGGGATTCACATAAATAGGATCTTACTGTCAGAGACTGTGTCAGTCGTTTGTCTCAACATTGCTGCATCGGTGTGAGTGAACATCAAACCAGAAAGTGATCGCCGGTTGGACCACAGGGCTGGAAATTCCTGTTTTCCTACGAACTTTTTTAAACTTTTTGTGTGTGTATGCATGTGCGTGTGTACCCAAACATGTTTTCTCTTTTCTGCACCTAACTTTCTATATCTTTTCTGAGGATGCAGTTCTTTTTTTCCTTTACATTTTCTATTTTCGTATAAACACACATCCATAAACACAAAGTTCACTCATACTAACAGTGATGATTATACACGTATGGAATCCATAAAAAAAATAATTTCTTTAAGTTCTTCATAAGAAATTTATTTCCCTTGTTGTTTCATGATCAACCAGTCTCAGTAAAAGTATTTCATCCCCAAATCTTTCTTTCTCAACCATTACCGCAGACCACGGACAGCAAGAAAGCGGCAACAGGACCGGTAAACTCTGTGGCCAAAGCGCTTCTTTTCCTTCTTTTTTTTTGAGGCGGATGGGGGGGTCCCTATCTCAGGGAAGCCTGAGGGAGAAAGGAGAGTTCTAGAAGGACTCAGCATCTCTTGCAGGAGAAGCCGAGAGGGTGCTGTGGGTGTTGATGGGGATACTGCGGGAGATTTACATGCAGCAAAACCAAAAGCGCCACTCAGACCACGGACAGCTTTTTCGCTTGTTGGTGCATGGGGGGCACGAGAGGAAAGAAGCCAGAATGATGCTCAATCACTTGAGAGAAAACAGCTAGTTTTCTTGCTGCAAAGCGTGAGCAGGGCAGGACGAGTGGCAGAGCACAAGTGTAGGTCTACAGGTGAAGGGATCCGAAGCAGGATGAATTAACTAAAAGCTCTTTCTTCACTCAAGGAGTGATGGTGGTTACTCGGAGGAGGAAGACTGTGCTCCCAGCACCCACTCAAATGGAAATTGGTATCCAGGCCACAGGCTGTGAGGAATGCCACAGCCTTTCACTGGCAACTAGAGGGTAGGGGGGCCCAGGACAGCTGGTCAGTATTCAAGGATCACCTTCTCAGTGCCCAGGAGCAAACTATACCAACAAAGAGAAAGGCAGGAAAGAATGCTAGGAGACGAAGGAATGAGGAGGTGAGTTGTAACTATCATCGCAAGGGGATTGGATTAGGAAAGTGTATCCTTTAAACAACCAACGAGTAACGGAACACAAGTGTGCCGATTGATAAGATGACTGTATAAAAGCAGCCTTCTGATCCCTAATAAAGGAGATTTGCCTGATCGCTCACATTGAGTGCCGCTTTTCTCCCGCCGTCTCCGACAGTCACCATCTTGGAAAGATCTCAGCCATGGTCTCCACCTGGCAGAAGGTCACGTGCTTAGCGCTTACCAGGGTGGATGTGGGAAAAACAGAGCCATCTGTTGCATACAGTATTAGATAAATTTGGTAAGAGATGAATCCCCTTCCATTCTAGCCAGTCCTCAGAGATTAGAGGGGCTAGGGGTGGCTGGACTTATCTCTCAATAGATATGCCAATTTAGTGTTTGTGGATATAGGTCTAAAACCAGATGCATGAACAGCCTGTCAGCTGTAGGTCTGGTTGCTTTCAAAAGCTAGTCGGATGCACAAATAGCACAATTTGCTGTAACTCTAGGTCCGGTTGCATTCACTAGAAGCAGTCAGATGTATGAAGAGTATGGTTTGTTTACACTTGCAACATACACAGATTATTTAAGATTGCTGGTGATAAATGCAGTAGACTGCAGAATCGCTATTATATATAGCTCAAAACCACACAATTGGAATCTCCCGGGGAAAACCACTTGGTATCACCGAGGTCGCAAATCTTACCAAAAGGCATCCTTTCTGGGGAGGGCGAGCACAACAAAGCCGTCAGTCTATCCCTATGACTTGGTATCAAATACTCACCCCACAAATTAGGTCTGAAATATGGATAATATTTATACCTTGTTCACTACTATTGAACAAAGTGTGGGGGTGGGACTGTGGTCAAGCCATTGTTCCTGGTGGTCAGCATTTAGCAGTGGCACAAAACATTTATGACTTCCTTAGCAGCTTCCGCAAGGAGCAGATAACTGTTGTGATAAGCGTGAGAATGGGATAAGCAGCCTTCACTGCATTCCATCACTCTTCCTCAGTGCCGTGAGAACATAGACCACGGGATTTTCACCCAATCACCAGATGTTTATCAGCAGTGTTGAGCTTAGCAGTTTCAATTGTTTTGTGCTACCAACAAACAGCATGGGAAAAAAGCCAGGAAAGAAAATAGGTGTAAGCTCAACACTTCCACCCCCATGACCACAGTCACATTCACACGATTGAATTTGGTCTCAATTTAAGGCATCAGTGCCACGGACATTGATAGGGTTTTCATTCTCTTTGTCCTCCTCCATTAAAGGCATATAATCAGTAAGTTGAATGATCTTAATGCCAACAGTTTTCATAATAATTGATTTTTGTCATGGTTTAGCGTCAGGGTGGGCCCGCTAGACCTATAACAGACTCTCTCTGTTAACCCCCCTCCCTCCCCAAAGGGGAAGAGAAAGGGAATAAGGGAGAGAGAGAAAATATATAGTTTTGGTTACTACAGAATTACATGCTGAATATAAATGTACAAAAGATTCTTTGAGTCAATACAGTGAGACAGAAATACACTAGACCAAATTATTCAATTTATCCCAGTACAATTGCAGCAGGTATGCATTTTTTTCTCTATTTAAAGTAGTACTGACTTTGTTTCATTTATTTGAATGGAGAATTAAATTTGTGGTGAATATTTAAATGTAGAATCTATTAACTGGCTAGGTACTGGAATTAGGTACTGGTAATTTTGGAAAACACATCTTTTTGGAACTGTGAGCAGAGCTTGAGCATATAATTGAGTTATTCAATTATTTGAAGCTATATCTACTATCACATTGCAAATTGGGTAACTCATAAGAGAAAAAAACCTAGATTTTAGAAAACTATTGACTATGAACATTTCTTTTAAAAGTAGTGTTCAATTCTAAGCACCTTAGTCTTGAAAAGTACCTTAGTCTTAAAAAAAAAAAGACTTATTTTTTAAAAAAGAACAAAACAAAATATTATCCAAGTTGCAAAGTAAAACACTTGCAAGAAAATGTCATAACTGAGGTTGCCATTCTCTCCCCCACCTACTTATGCACCATATCACTGCCACTAATAGCATGATTTAAAATTAATTGTAGTTTCCATACAACTCTATCCCTCTCCCTGCCTCCTGTATGAGCCTCTCCTCCATCCTCTGTGGGAAGTTTTGCTCTATTGCTGGCCCCATTCTTTTTGCTCACAGCTGGACTCTCTTGAGGGACTCTGGACCGGATTTACCACTTGCTGTGTAGGGTGCTGTGGATGGACCCTGTTAGAGTTCCCAGCTCTTCCCTTTGCGTTCAGCCCCTGCAGGATCATGCACTGCCAGTGAGAGCACAACCTGAGCAGGGTCTCCCTCCACTCCCAGATTCTGCCCCTCGTGGAGCAGGCCTGTTTCTGTCACTCGCTAATATATGTAGTAGTTACTACAGTGAATTATTTACAAGTAATACTAAAATTCGTAATGTTCAAGAGGTATCATCAGATGGCTCCAATTGCCTTCTGCAAAGCAGTTGATTTATGTCGTGTTTTATCAGTCCAAATCCTACCTTCCATTTAATTAATTTAAAAGTGAGTTTTCTTATCAATTGTGCAAACAAAACTCTTGTTTCTCAAGCTAGGCACCCAGAAAATTGAAAACATGTTATTGATAGGCATCTTCAAAAAGCTTGGTTGAAATGATTTGTCTAATAACACAGAAAAGGTGTGTGAAAGGCAGAAATTTTGAGAAAATGTAACAGGAGTTCTATCTGGAAGTACATCATTTTCACTCAGAATAGCAGTCAGAAGTATTAACTGCTTTCCAAAAGAAGTTGTATACAAAGATGTAATTTAAAATTAATCATAAAAACCTGATCTTTCTTTTTTTTTAGGAAGAAGCTAAATATGTAAATGTGAAAGAAAAGGTACACAGAAGTTCAGTTCTTCTAACTAACTGCACTTTCTGAAGTTAGCAGCCTGTTCTCACAGACAGTGTCTGCTTCTAGCAGTGATAAGACCCCATGATTAGAGCTACTACCAAGGGAACACGAGGGTGATTATCTAGTAGTCTATTATCTAGTAGTTTACTAGTTTCACTCTCAATAATCTTATTATTTTAATTGCATCATTCTAGTAATTAGAGTTCCTGTTTTTCAGGCCTGCATGCTATTATTTTAGCTACAACTATACACAGACTAGGAATAAGTACTGGCAATTTGCATTGCATGTTGACGGAAAGCAAACAGAGAAAACTTCCTGAGAGAGAGTAGTGAAGCTTTGTGAGGCTCTCAGGCACATAACTTCATCTTTTCTGCATAAACGTCCTCACTGAAGAGTTCTCATGAAAGAAGATGAAACTTTGGCCCTTCTGGATCTTTGAACAATGAATAAAATATGCATATTTTTCATATAAATTCTACATGTACTTCCAAAACTTCCATTAGAAGTTTATTTTTAGAAGTTCTAAATCAAGAATATGAAGGAGAAGAAACAAGGCCTCCATGAAAGGATGTGATACATACATTTCCCCTTTGAACAAAATGGCTGTTAAACAAGGAGACCGAAATGTCATTGGAAAGCAGAGAAGTAGAAATGAAACCATGTAAGTTTATATTCAAGCCTTTCCTTTTTTCATCATTAACATAAATGAGCTGAAAATTACTTTTTTTCAAACAAGACAGAATCACAGAATAGTTGGAAGGGGCCTCTTGAGATCATCTGGTCCAATCCTCCTGCTCAAGCAGAGTTGCCTAGAGCAGGCTGCCCAGGACCATGTCCAATCAGATTTTTAATATCGCCAAGGATGGAGACTCCATAACCTCTCTGGGCAATCTGTTCCAGTGCTTGACAATCCTCACAGTAAAAGAAGTGTTTGCTTGTGTTCAGATGGAATTTCATGTGTTTCAGTTTGTGCCCACTGACTCTTGTCCTTTCAGTGTGCACTACTAAGAAGAGTCTGGATCCCTCTTCTTCATTCCCTCCTAACAGATATTTATATGCACTGATAAATTCCACCCTTAGCCTTCTCTTTTCCAGGCTGCACAGTCTCAGCTGCCTCAGCTTTTCCTTATATGAAAGATGCTTCAGTCTCTTAATCATCTTTGTGGCCCTGCACTGGACTTGCTCCAGTCACTCACTACATGTCTCTCTTGTACTGGGGAGCTTAGAACTGGACACAATACTCCAGGTGTGGCCTCACAAGTGCTGAGTAGAAGGAAAGGATCACCTCCCTTGACATGTTGGTGATGCTCTTCTTAATGTAGACCAGGATACCATTAACCTTCTTTGATGTGAGGGTACATTGCTGACTCATGGATATGATCCAGATGTGGTGGGTTTACCCTGGCTGGGCACCAGGTGCCCACCAAGCCCTTCTATCACTCCCCCCAACCTCCGTCAGCACGGAAGTACAATGTGTACCCCAAGGAAATTTAACTTTGGGTGAGAATACTCGATTCAAAGCTACATATTAATTGCATAATACTAACAGTATTCAATAAGTGTCTTTCAGGATAACATCCTGGTGATGACAGGAGCCAGCCTCATCAAGTGGCATCCAGTAACCTCCTGGCATGAATCCGCAACCTGTGGACATGAACTGTGATGAATTCCATCTTTCCTACTCTGAAAGACTGTTACAATGAATGGAAATCTACAATTATGAATTCAATGAACTTTCCTATAGAAAGAAATGATGGGTATGCCGTAAATGGTATGGAATAAGGGGTGGATCTTCAGACAACAGGTACATCTCCTACCAAGGGTGTGCTGCACAGCTCTTTCTCTTTCTCTTCTTTATTATAGCAGAGTTTTATCTTCTCATCATCATGTCCTATGACCGCTACGTGACCATCTGCAAACCCCTGCACTACCGGATCCTCCTGGGCAGCAGAGCTTGTGTCCACATGGCAGCAGCTGCCTGGGCCACTGGGTCACTGCTCTGCTGCACACGGCCAATACATTTTCCCTGCCCCTCTGCCAGGGCAATGCCCTGCCCCAGTTCTTCTGTGAGATCCCCCAGATCCTCAAGCTCTCCTGCTCACACTCCTACCTCAGGGAAATTGGTCTGATTGTGGTCAGTGTCTGTTTAGTTTTGGGATGTTTTGTTTTCATTGTGTTTTCCTATGTGGAGATCTTCAGGGCCATGCTGAGGATCCCCTCTGAGCAGGGACAGCACAAAGCCTTTTCCACCTGCCTCCCTCACCTGGCCGTTGTCTCCCTTTTTGTCACCACTAGCGTATTTGCCCACCTGAAACCCCCCTCCATCTCCTCCCTATCTCTCGATCTGGTGTTTACTGTTCTGTACTCAGTGGTGCCTCCAGCAGTGAACCCCCTCATCTACAGCCTGAGGAACCAGGAGATCAAGGGTGCCCTGAGGAAATTGATCAGTGGAAGAACTTCTGAAATAATAAACTCTTGATCATCTCCTGCAGAACACTTTTAATGTCACTCATTACAGGCCCAGACTTTCTTCTCTATTTTCTGGCTGCTGGTGATGGTATTTTGGATAATCGTTTGATATGGTTCACAAAGAATTGTCTTTCTTCACACCACCGCTACTTCAGTATTGGCCTGTCTAGTGTGACCAAAATACTCTAGGAATGAGGGGCCATGCTCGTCATGTGCTTCAGCAAAATAAAGGTCTCTGCCTTGAATTGTTTTCCTGAAATATTTCTTCCATATCTCTTCTTGAGCTGATGGGACAGTGCCTGTGTCAGAGGTGGAGGGGAAAAGAGTCCCAGCCCAGCAGCACTGCCAGGGAGCAGCAGCGCTTGCTCTGTCCTCAGCTGCTCGCTCTTCCCTCCCAGCCTCTCCTGCTGAGCCCCTGGGCTGGGCTAAGGCCTGAGTGCTCTGGCAGCTTGGTGCCAGTAAGCTAACTCTAGACATAGCAGGGACTCATTGTTAACAAAGGAGGGCTACCAGAGATAGGCTGGACTGTACAGCTCTGCAGTTAGCAGCCTGTGAAATGCCAACATTTTGGACCAAAGGTGAAAAGTACACTGCAAGGAAGACTGGGGGCCTTCCTCCCGAAGACCCCGGCCCATGACCACCAGACAACAGTGCACAAGCGTCAAAGGGAGGAGACCTATGATAACAAGTTCCCGGAACTGATTATAATAATCCAGCCCCATATGATGAATATGTAGTTAACTCTGTTGAATATGCATGATTTAGTGTAATAAACATCTGTTTGCTTGACACTTCGCTGTGCAGGCTAGGAGGAGCGATCCCCCTTGCACCCGGCGCCGCAATAAACATACCTGCTTAATAACCTTGCATGGGTTGTAGAGTTTGATTCTGCACGTCAGTAGGAATTCTTACCATTTTACAAGTGTTATGCATACAAGTAGTAACATGTAAAGAGTACTGTTGGCAAGGGGGGAGGATGCACAAAATGTGAGGAATGGCCAAGAAAGAGAGATGAATTTGAGCTCAAGTTCAGTATCGAGAAGAGTTGGTGTGAGGGGATTACAGGCAAGGCAGAGCCAGACTCGTCAGAAGCACAAAGCCAAAGGACAAGAGACCACAAAGGACAGGAGACCTCAGATGTGCTATAGGAATGGAAATTCCAGTTAAACATAAGGGGAAAAACTTTTTGCAGTATAACTTGATCTCATTTTGAAGTGAGCCCTTCTTTGAGCAAGGGGTTGAACTAGGTGATCTCCAGAAATTCCTTCAGACCTATGTTTTTCTGTGGTTCTGTTAACTGCGCAACAATTAAAAACTTGGATTTTACATTAATCTCTTTACATCCAAAATGCCAAAGGCTATGGATAGTGAAACCTTCCAGAAGAATCTTACTTGTTACATCTTTCTGTTGAAATCAGAGCCCTTTCTGCAAGACCTATGGTAATTTTGTGAACAAAAATCCTGTGCATATGCAAGAGCATCTTTATTATGTTATTGATATATGTATGCTCTATTTTACATAAGAGCTTTACATGTGATTGCAATTTTTTTAGGCTTCTGTCAGTGCTTAAGAGTTGATTATTTTCAATCGAGTATTAAAAGATTTTTTAAAAAGTTATTTTTAGATGTTTTGAGTATGATTTGTTCAAAATCAAGTATCTAGTTTCCTGCTGATAATTAATATACATACTGCATGCTTAACATTGTTAAAAAATAAGAAAAGCATTTGAAGTGAGGAAAAGTGTGAATTACAAAGATGTACCATCTTGTTTCAGATTTTTCAGACATTACATATACTGACTGGTGTGGGCAGACCATACACAATCACTTAGATGTGCATTCCAAATTTTCTGGAATTTCAAGCTGTAGTGATGCAGTATCCCATGGCTCAGCTAGCAGCACCAAGAGTACAGAGCTTGTATTGGGTGGCTGAAGGAGGGAGTCTTGTGAAGATAAGATGGTCCTGTTTCAGCTAAAACAACAAAAGCAAGCAGCTTTGACATAGGTTTTGAAGGCCAGAGTGTCTGAGCAAAGACCTTTGACTAACTAGCTGCAAAATGAATATTAAAGTGTACACCCCTAAATATGGTAATGAGCCTAATGGAGTACATGCTAAATATATATGACTATGTCACTCAACCCTTCACCCAAATCAGGCTAGATGTCATATAGAAGGCAGGGACAGACAGGATAAGGATATAAAAAAACATGAGGGGAATACCTCTCGGCAGGGGGAAGAAAAACTGAAGGTCTAGCAGGGTCGGTTGACGGGCTGTACTCCTCTTCCTCCACCCAAGACAGGGACACTTTCTTGTTAAGAATTGCGCTTTTAATATACGGTGTACCTTTTCCTAGTATTGCTATTATATATTAGCAATATTACAAAGGCTTGTGCCTCTGACTTTGTCAGATGTTACCCAGGAATTACTAACTCAAGCTCTATTTTCCTTCTGCAGTTAGTGCATTTATCAACGGCAATTCTGAACCTATTGTATCTGTCACTTTAATAAATTAAACTTATCTATTTGTTGACTCTTAAACTGTCTCAGTGCAAGTCCTTAGCGGGGCTCTGAAAAAGACTTTGCAAAACTGCTTCAGTGCAAGCCCTTGGAGCTCTGGCAGGCAAACATCAAACTCTTATCCTTAACACGACAGTAAAATTGTTGTAGATGATAGGATTATATTACGTGACATAAATTGACAATACATGGATAAACTGCTACAAAAATATGTGTGCACTGTCACAAGCGGGAATAGAATGGGACCAAAAATTTTGGAAGAAAGTGGTAGAGTGGATAGAACAATGTATAAAGGAGCAAAATATTAGAGAAGGGAAAGGCAAAGGAATTGTTTGTGCAGTATAGGGGGCTTGCTTATCCTGCACGCCAAAAGAAATTAAAGAGTCTCCCCTGAGATAATTGCAAATGTAGAATATACTACTTTGAAAAAAAATAAAGTATTGAAAGCATCATTGGCTTTTGAAAGGGAAAACCGAGAGAAATTGGGGACAGAAAATAGGGAACTTAAAATGTTATTGGCCTCGGCTGAAAGGCGAGAAAGGCAATTACAGGAAAATTTAAATCTTTTACTGCACAAAATGTCATCCTCAGTCTCAGCTAAACAAATCCAAAAATTAATACACTGTGCAGATCCTGAAACAATGGATGGAGACATCTGGGATGATGATGGCGGTATCAGAGACAGTGACGAGGGCGGTGTAGTGTATGCCTCAACATTGCTGTATCAGTGTAAACCGACTTCGAACCACAAACTGGACGACGGCTTGTCCGAGGTGGTGACAGAGCAACCTGGCTGTATCAGTGGGGACAGACTCCGCCAAACCACAAACTGGACAATGCCTTGTCAGAGATGGTGCCGTATAAGTATGGAAAACATGATCAGAGCCATGGATACCCTCAAAATCCCATACAAGTATGAACATAATAAGGTGAGGTATCTTTTTTTATCTCAATAGCTGAAACTTTTCCTCTTTTATCTTTAGGAAATGTACAGAAGATCTCTAAAAATTATACATCATGTACAATTTATATTTTACCTGAAATTTAGAAGGAAAGGGCTTCCTCAAGTCCTGCCTCTAGTTCTTTGCCCTTTGTACTGCTCTGACAACACAGGTGTTGTGCTTAACAAGATGTCTGGGGGGTTTGTCATAGCGGAAGAGTAAAGGGCAGGCCTGTGACTTTAGTTATCTTCTCTCCTTCTAGCCCATGTTCTGGCCAGAACATAGTTAAGCCATTTTTCTGTTTTGTAATTATTTCTTTCTCTTGTTAACTCCAGAATATGAGCTCTACTGAGGTTAAAGATAATGGGTGAGGATTATCTCTTCTCTTAGGGATGTGACATAGGAAATGGTGGCTTATGGATTGGTTTTTAGTTTTCTTTTGAGTAAATATTACTTTGTTTCTGTTATTTTTTAACCAGAAGTTGTAAAGTTTTTATATGCATCTTGAATTTTGGAGAAGCAGTTTATAAAATACAGAAAAGCCTTAGGTGGAGTTTTTTTGTTTGTTCTGTTTTTTTTACAGAAATGGACTTGAGAAATTCTGCAAAATTTTTGTGAATGTACAATAGTAACTCACATGCAACCAATAACATTCAAATTCAGTTTTTAAAGATCTAAAATATAGATTTAAAAAATGGTCTTTTTAGAAATCTGACCTCTGTATGTATGTTCCAGTCAATCCTTTCAAATGCTGAATTAAGAGAACTATTAACTTCATTTTTTTTTAACTTCTGACATTCCCAGTGTTGTCCATAGTGGTTTAGAAGCCATTGCTCCAGGTAATGTAGTCCCCCATTTCTTCGTTTCTAGCTTTTTTCATGTCTAATATTGCTGAAGGATTACTTTTTTGCCTATTTCCTACAGGGAATGTTTAAAAATGAAAATAAGTGGATATGTGAAAATGCCTTTTAAGTCCAAAATATTACTGACATTATCTTTAAGGCCAAGTTTACTTTGTTGATAGCTCCCCTCGCCCCAAGTCAGATTAATCTGCTGTAACAAACACAGAAGAAAGACAAATTCAGTTGAGGAATAGTGTCTCAAACCTGAAGCAGAATGCTTAAAAGCAGATTGCAGGAAAAAGGAATTTATACTAGTCATGTTAGTTAGTATTCGACATATCCTAGTATTCTCAGATGTCTTCCTCCAGACGCACAAAAATAAAGAAAAATTACCCAGTAAATAGAAGTTTTGCAGACAGTTAAATGCTTCTAATACCATGTTGCTCCTGATGCAATTTTTTTTTTCTGCAGGAAATAGACTACCTAAGAGCCAGCCAACATGGAAGATAGTGTAGTAAGATTTCAAGTATTGTAATCAATTAACATCTATTCAGATAAAGGGCAAGGGCGTCACAAGAAGGCAAAACACAAAACAACAAAACAGCGCATGAGTTAAGGCAAGGCACTGATTCAATACCAGTTAATACACATACAGTAGCCTGAACTCTTCCTGCCTTTACCACAAACTCTATATAGAGACTCCTGAGAAAGCAGCTTTAATACACTATTATTGGATTTGTCAGTCTTTACAGTAAAGGGGCAAGTGCAGTGGACAAAAAGCATTTCTGTCAGTTGATTGGGATCCACCAAGATCTGTACTTCCAGACAACATGTAAATCTCACAGCTTTTCCCAGCTACAGACTTTTCTATCTGCTACTCTGCTGAAATTCCAGCTCCAGCTATATCATTCTTTACATTTCTGTAATACCTGTTATCTTAGAATGATAGAATGTTTTATATTGAAAGGGACCTTTAAAGGTCATCTAGTCCAACACCCCCTACAGTGAGCAGGGACATCTTTAACCAACCATCAGGTTGGTCAGAGCCCCATCCAACCTGATGCTTTCAGGGATGGTTGAAAGAGACCTCTAGAGGTCCAAACACCCACCCCCCTCCAACTAAAGCAGGTTCACCTAGAGCAGGTTGTCCAGGACCAAATCCAGGCAGGTTTTTAATATCTCCAGAGGAGACTCCACAACCACTATAGACAGCCTGTTCCAGTATTGTCACCCTCACAGTAAAGAAGTTTCTCTAAATAGAATCTCCTGTGTTCCAGTTTGTGTCCATCATCCCTTGTCCTATCACTGGGCATCACTGAAAAAAATCTGGTCCCATCCTCTTGAAAACCACCCCTTAGATATTGATAAGCACTGATTAGATTCTCTTCTCAGTCTTCTCTAGGCTAAACAGACCCAGGTCTCTCAGCCTTTCCTTGTAAGAGAGCTGCTCCAGTCCCCCTATCATCTTCAGAGCTCCCTGCTGGACTCTCTCCAGTAGTTCCTTGTCGCTCTTGAACTGGGGAGCCCAGAACCAGACATAGTACTCCAAATGTAGAGGGGCAGAAGAACCTTCCTCAACCTGCTGGCCACACTCTTCTTAATGCACCCCAGGATACCATTAGCCTTCTTGGCTACAAGGGCACATCAGTGGCTCATGGTTAACTACTTGTCCACCAGGAGTCCCAAGTCCTTCTCCATGGAGCTGCTTTCCAGCAGGTCAACCCCTACCCTGTACTGGTACATGGGGTTATTCCTCCTTAAGTGCAGGACCCTACACTTGCCCTTGTTGAACTTAGAATCATAAAATCATCTAGGTTGGAAAAGACCTTCAAGATGATATCAAGTCAAGCCCTACTCTATATGTCCACTGCTAAACTGCTAAGCAGTTCTTTGAACACCTCCAGGGATGGCAACTCCATCATTTCCCTGGGCAGTCTGTTCCAATCCTTGACAACCCTTTTGGTGAAAAAATTCTCACTCCCCCACCCCCCCACCCCACCCCCCAAAAAATTTCTTCCTAACCCTACGCATCAGAAGCGACAGCGGCAACCAAGTCCCCCATGGAGAAATCCAGATCCCCATCCTGGGACAGCTGCTGGGCCATCTCACCCTTCTGTCGCTGAGCAAGAAAAAGTCAAGAACCTTCGCTCTCAGTGCAATTCTGCACCTTCATAGATTCATGCGGAATCAAAGGAGTAAGAGAAGTTTTGTTGGGCTTAATCTCTCTGCACACAGACATCTTCCGATAGGTCTGCTTCTCTTCCTGACCTCCTCTGCCCCTCACCGCTGCTTCCTGTAGCTTCCCAGCTGTCATTTTGCTGCACAAGCTGAGTGCTCTTCTCAAGTCCAGGAACTGTTCTCTGCTGCTCTCCTTCCTCCCTCCTTTCAGGTTCTTGAACCTGCTCTGGTCCCTCCAGTGCCTGTAGCAAGAAGCTAGTCCTGATGCCCCCCCAGAAATCTCCTCAACCCCTTGAGTCCTGCCACTGTGCAGGCCAGTCTCGGTTTGCTTGGCTTGCTGGCAAAGCTGCTGTGTCTTATGGACTCTTCTGTGTTTCCCCCACTCTTCAGGCTGGGTAATGCTAAAGCAGAAAGCACCACGGCTTTACTGGGAAGATGAGAAATCCTGCTTGCTGTGTGTGACCATCAGCAGATGCATGGTAATGAGTTTTCCTCATTGCTGGGACTCTGTCCTTGTGTGAGCAAAGGCACCCAGAATCAGTGGGACTGGCGTGGCCTCACGGTCCCTGGTGAGAGGGTTCCTGCTGTCCCCGAGCAGGGACAGCTGTCCCGGCAGCAGCTCCAGCCCTCCTGGCCACCAGCAAGCCCTGGTTTGCTGTAGGAGCAGCACACGGTGCCCAGGAGCCCAATCCTGCTCTCTCACCCTCTCTCTCTTCTTGTCCTCCCCCATGCAGCGACTGTAGCCCCTGCTGCCAGTGCTGCCGGGCAGCTCTCGCCAGGGCTGCTGGCACTGCTCAGCTAAGCAGCACTATCAGGGCACTCGGTGTGACATGTCTTCCCTCCCTTATGTTCTTCCACAGGGCTTTGGAAAATCCCTCTGGCCTTCTGAGAGGACAGACACCATCCTTGAGGCCACCGAGGCCTTGAGAGACTCCAGCATCTTTGGGAAGGAGGCGTCAAGAAACATGCTGGAGGTGGTCATGAAAGACCTCGAGTTCTGGCTATTTGATGTAAGTGGCCTGTGACTGGATTGCCCTGCCCTTGAGCCCCGTCAGGCCTTGTCCCTCCCTCCCCACCAAACTGGGGTGTCTTGGGCTCCTACAGCCACCTTAAGGCAGCACAGAGGAATGGGAAGGACAGCTGAGGAAGTGTTTACAAGCCAGCAGCAGCACCGTCCTCACTTGTGTCCCCTCCAGGTGCCAAAGATCATGAGCAGCATCCATGGAAACATGGACTTCATCAACATGGAGCCAGCCTTGCACAGCCGGGGGTCAATGCTTCTTTTGCTGGCGGAGTGGTACCCCATGCCAGGGATCAGCCTATATCGGTGCTTGGGATTGCTCCGACCCAGATGGAGGACCTTGCATTTGGCCTTGTTGAACTTCATGAGGTTTGCATGGTCCCACATCTCTAGCCTGTCAAGATCCCTCTGGATGGCATCCCTTCACTCTAGAGTATCAACCACACCACTCAGCTTGCTGTCATCCACAAACTCGCTGAGAGTGTACTCGATCCCACTGTCTATGTCCCCAACAAGATGATAAATAATACTGGTTCCAATATGGACCCTGAGGGACATCACTTATCATTGGGCTCCACTTGGACATCAAGCCATTGACTGCAACTCTTTAAGTGTGACTATCCAACCAAATCCTTATCCACTGAGTGGTCCACCCATCAAATCCATGTGTCTCTATTTCCTCACATATGAAAGTGTTGGTATAGTTGAATATGTGTTTGTGTGCATGTAGAAAAATTTAATTCTGAATTTTAGTTATGCTTTCTGATTTTCAGTATTTTTAGATAATGTCACGATTCATTTTAAGAGCTCAGCATTTTTTATTAGTATTTATTGAATTTCAAGATCAGTAATCTCTAAATGCACTTTTAGCTTTTCAGAGATTATAGAAGTAGGGAAACTCTTTAGGACTCACTAAATGTGCAGGTTGCAGTATCATTATCTAACAAAATACCCTTCTTTCTGGACAATATTGCTTTGTCATCTGCAATGTGTTTTTTCTCATCTCTACCTTTTTTGGTCTCTTCCACCCAGTCTCCTCCAGAAAGGAGTCCTGTATTCCCATGAAGTATATACTACTTGATGTCAATAAAAACCATGGAGGAGTTCTACACTCCCTGTTACTTCAAAGACTTAAACTTCATAATTCAGTCTGTGTTTGTAACTTGCCCACAAATATGGGATACTGGAAAAGCATGGTAGTCTGTAGTAGCATACAATACAGGGATTTTATATAAACCAACATGAGGAATATATGACACATGTAAGGTACAAATGTAGGTGTTTAGATTTCTGAGATGGAAATTGCATCAAAAGTGGCTGACAAATCATTTACTGCTTTTAACTGTAGACAAATTAATTAAACCAAGGTAGACTTTAAAATTGTTCTTAAATAACTACTAAAAATTATTTAGACTTTTAATAAGTCTAAATAAAATGTTAAAGATTAATATCTAAAGTTCTTTCTCTCGTGATTTTACCCTCCCACCCACTGTAAATCATTATTTCAACTTTAATAGTGATTCAAAGGTCAGAGTTTCCAAGCCTCCTTGCTTTCTAACACTTCTCTCTGAAGTGGGAAGCTAGGTACAGTTGAGCAAGGATTCTGAGATAAACTCAATAACAATGTAGTGTTATTAATCAGGTATTCTTTATTGCAGCGCTGGGCGCACAGGGGATCACTCCTCCAAATGTGCATACTGATGCAAGCTAGGTACCTAGTTTATATGCAGGATAAACATACATATTCATTATATTTCCTGGAA
>WUAM01010349.1:0-16181 GCA_024336885.1 Actenoides hombroni | reverse complement strand
GCCTGGCACAGGCTCCCACACCCTCACACCAAACAACTTGCTCCTCCTGCCCAGCTGGAACCTCCTGGCTTCCAGTTGGTGCCCCTTGGTGCCCCTTGTCCTGTCACTGGGCACCACTGAAAAAAGACTGGTGCCATCCTCCTGACACCCACCCTGTAAGTATTTTATAAGCATCAGATGGATGGATGAACAGAAGACGGATGGATGGACAGATGGACAGGAGCCATCCCGCAGCGGTGGACCTGGGCCCCCCGCGATGCCCGCTGCTCACCTCGGCGAAGAAGGCGGTGGTGGTGATCCTCTGGCTGTCAAAGACGCTGCTGAGCGTTGGGACCAGGTTCTTGACGATGAGGGGGAGCCGGGGGCCAGCGTGTCGTGCCATCGCCCTGCCAACAAGAGCAGCACCGTGTCACCCACGTCGGGGACTACAGTGGCCCGTGGACCTCTAAGTCAGGCAGTGAGACCCTCTGCCACAGCATCTGTGACCCACCAAGCACAGTGAGGTGCCGGCACCCGTCCCTGCGCCGTGGAGCTTTGGTTGGCCACCACCACGGTTCCCTGGTGAGCCAAGGGTGCTCTGAGCACCACGAGGAGCCACAGCAGGACCTCATAGAGGACAGGAGCTCAGGGAGTGGTGGGAGCTGCCCGTGCTGCCCCTATTCCAGGCCTCCATGTCCTGCTGCCATGCAAAGCAGCACATGGACGCCCAGGACAGAGGAGCCGGTGGCCTTGGCCTGGCATTGTCCCCTTCCCTCCCCCCCAGGCTGGCCTGTGCCCGGTGCATGCCGGGCACCCTGGCAGGAGCCTGCGCCGGCAGAGCTTGGCCGGGAGGGCCGGGTTTTGTTTTGGATGAGCAGCTCCTCAAGCGTTTGGGAGGTTCAATAAAAGCATTTTTAGCAAATACTGGAAAATCCCAAACCGCTCGTCTCCTCCGCAGCCGTCCAAGAGCTATTAACGGCGCTGGGTGGAGGGACAGAGAAGTCCCCGGCTGAACCGGGCTCTCCCGAACCAGCCACGAGCCGCGGCCATCCCTCAGCTGAGCCACCTTGTGCCAAGCTCCACGCTGGTGGCACCAGGTCAGGCTCCAGGGCTCGGTGCTGCTGCGGTGCTCAGTGAACCCGCGGGGACGACTCGGCAGCACCAAAGGGGAAAAAATGTTTCCACTCGAGACCTTTTGGTGTCCATCAGAATTTGGCTGGATGGGAAAAAGGAGGCCTGACGGAAGCAGAGCAAAGCAGCTGCTGGCAGCAGGTTCTGGCTGAGGTGGCTGCAGAGCTGCTGTGCAGCCCCGGGGAGAGCCGGGCTGGGGAAGCACGGCACAGGTGGCACTTTGCCATGGGACCAGCGCTGGAGAATCAGCGATCGTTTGGGGTGGGAGAGCCCTTGGAGCTCATGGAGCCCCAGCGTTGCCCCAGCACTGCCAGGGCACCACTGACCCCTGGCCCTCAGCACCACAGCTCCACGGGGGGCCATTTGGATGTGGTGCTCGGGGACATGGTTTAGTGGTGGGTTGTTAGAGTTAGGGTAGTAGGGTTAGGTTGAGGTTGGACTCTATGATCTTGAAGGTCTTTTCCAACCTGAGCGATTCTGTGATTCTGAGTATCTAATGCTTTTCAGGAACTGAAGAGAAGGCAAATGCTCCACCACAAAAGGAAGTAAAATTTAACTATATCAAAATTAAGTTCTGAAAATTATGGAAAACATGGAGGCAAAGACTAAACTAATGCTAGGGAATTAATAGAAAAAGTATTTCAAGAAAGGAATTCTGTGTAAAGCATTGAAAGATTACAGGCTCCAACTCAAATTCATAGTAAACTTTAATAAAGCTTAATGTTCTCAAATGGAGTTTCAAAGGCACTTGACCAACAAGAAAATACTGTGCACAGGGACAGAGGTGAAACCATTTGGCCCACTTCTACTGGCAAAATCAGGGCAATCACCAGCAGTAATTGTAGTGATGGAGGCAAAACTAGATTTATACTCTAGTAGGAATACCAGTCTACACTGACACTTCTGTTGGTTCTGCTGAGCAAATTATAGGATGTGTTTTCCAAATGCTGGAAACACTGAAGGCAATAAAAACAGGGCATATAAATTAAATTCTAGATAAAGTGACAAAGAATACAGGAAATTTGCATTCAAGCAAGAAAAGTATCAATTTTTTATAAGGAAATACATGAGATATATAACTAATTTTCTGCAAAACAGCTTCACAGGACAGATACTACAATAGTGTCTTTCTTGGCAAAATAAATACTTTGAAGAGTAGGATTGTGTTGTGGAACTTAAACCTGAACTGAATAGCTTATTAATTCTAGAATTGTGAATGCTACTGTTCACTGACTGTTAGTGAGTACAATATCTTCTAATCTGAATTATAGCATTATTAGTTTTCTACTTTTAATCCTTTGTGACTTTATTTCTTTGACTGTTTAAAGGGGCAGATACAAAATTTGGCTATTGGTCAAAACTAACTTGAAATCAGAACTCTGTACTGGACTTCTTATCTTGAGGAATAAACACCAAACAGTTCTCTTAAAATTAGTATCTTTTCTAAAAGTAACTGTCTTGATCAAGTATGCATCATTATCAAAATGCGTTCTAAAATTTTTACTCTAAAAAAACCTGTCAACACATTTGTAGCATTGTACAACTACTTCTGTAGCTATTTGGCATAAATCTGTGTAGCCTTTTCAATGTTAAAAAAAATAAGTATTTCAATAGAATACAGCAATTTAATACCAGCCATATTTTTAACCACTGAAAACTAAGAATACTCTTTAATTCACTGTAGTGCTTTAATAACTTATTTCTGTATTCTTCTAACATGATATGGATTCATAGAATCATAGAATTGTCAGCGTTGGAAGGGACTTTAAAGATCATCTAGTTCCAACCCCCCTGCCATGGGCAGGGACACCTCCCACTAGAGCAGGTTGCATTGAGTGGAACTGGGAGCACTGGGAGTGGAACTGGGTGCACTGGCAGGAGACCGGAAGCAAACCTGGGAGAACTGGGAGGAGGCCAGGAGTGGGACTGGGAGTACTGGGAGGAGACTGGGATTGGAACTGGGGCACTGGGAGGGGTAGTGGGAGTAGCATCTGTGGCAGGACGCAGCACTGGGAGCACTGGGAGTACTGGGAGCAGGCAGCGAACGGCAGCGGGAGCAGCGGGCTGCACTGGGAGCACTGGGAGGAGTCCATTAGTGGAACTGGGAGCACTTGAAGGATCCATAGAGTTGAACTTGAAGCACTGGGAGGAGATCGGGGATGTAACTGGGAGCACTGGGATAATCCATAGAGTGGAACTAGGAGGAGTGTGGGAGTGGAACTGGGAGCACTGGTGGGGCCTGGGAGTGGAACTGGGAGCACTGGAAGGAGGCCAGGAGTGTAACTGGGAGCACTGGGGTGACAGTGATAGTGTAACTGGGAGCACTGTGACAGCACTGGGTTGGCAATGAGGGTTTAACTGGGAGCAGTGGGTGTGCACTGGGAGTGTAACTGGGAGAGCTTGGTTTGCACTGTGATCACAGGGGTGACACTGGGAGTGTAACTGGGAGCATGAGCCTGCACTGGGAGCACTGGGTCGGCTTTGGGAGTGTAACTGAGAGAGCTGGTCTGACACTGGGAGCACTGGGGTCACACTGGGAATGTAACTGGGAGCACTTGGTTGGCACTGGGAGTGAAACTGGGAGATCTGTGCTGACACTGGGATCACTGGGGTGCCATTGGGAGTATAACTGGAGCACTGGTTTAGTACTGGGAGAACTGGGTTGACATAGGGTGTGTAACGCGTTACTGGGCTGTCACTGGGAACACTGGGGTGACATTGGGAGTGTAACTGGGAGAACAGGTCAAGCACTGGGGTGACAGCAGGGATGTAACTGGAAACACAGGATGAGCACTGGGAGCATTGGGTTGGTGCTGGAAGCGTAACAGAGAGCCCTGAACCGGCACTGGGAGCACTGGGGTGACAGTGGGAGAGTAACTGGGAGCATGGAGTTGGCACTGGAAGTAACAGAATGACACTGGCGGTTTAACTGGGAGCACGGAGTTGGTACTGGGCTGGCACTGGGTTGACAGTGCGATCACTGGGTTGGTACTGGGATTAAAACTGGGAGCACTGAGTTGTCACTGGGAGTGTAACTGGGAGTACTGTGTTGGGACTGGGAGCAATGTGGTGACACTGGGAGTGTAACTGGGCGCATTGGACCTGCAATGGGAGCACTGGTATAGCACTGGGAGTGTAGCTGAGAGAGGTGGTACGGCACTGGGAGGACTGGGGTGACAGTGGGAGTGTAACATGGAGCAGTGGGTTGGTATTGGGAGCACTGGGGGGACAGTGGGACTGTAACTCGGAGCACTGGGTTAACACTGGGAGTGTAACTGGGAGAGCTGAGCTGACACTGGGACGTGATCCGGGTGCCCGAGGTGACGTCAGTCCCGCTTTTCCCTTCCTGTCTTTGCAGACGGAGACCTCACGGACACGCTCAGCTGCCCGCGCTCCACCGCCTCGGAGGCCAACGGCGGCAAGGCCTCCGCCAAGAGCCCGACCCAGCGCTACAACCCCTTCAACGAGGAGAGAGCCGACGCGCCGTCCTCCGCCGAGACCACGCCGGTGCACGCGGCTTCCCAGGAGAAGGCAGAAGCCACCCCTGAAGGAACGGACCAGTCCGAGAGTTGCACAGAACTGGAGGTCATCAGGTAGGGGGCAGAGCTGCCTGACCTGGAACCGTGCTCCTGAGTGTCATCTGCCAGCAGAGGCTGGTGACATGCCACCCCTTCTAGCCCAAGAGAGATGACATCTGTCCTGTAGCCTTTACACAACCATGAGGAAGTGGGTTTAGACCTCCAGACACCAACTGATGCTCTGTAGGTGTCAGCAGGGCTGGTCCCTTGGGTCTGTAGAGCTACAGGCTGGCTTGAGTCTGTGCTGGAGAGCTTAGAGGAAGCCCTGAGCTTCTGTTTGAAGCTTTCTCCAGCTGGTGGCAGGTTTGCAGTGACTCTGGGTCTCAGATCTTCTCTCCCGTCCTTCCTCTTGTCGGTCAGTGAGCTGTCACTAAACCTGTTGAGGGAGATGCCTCCACAGAGCTGCTGGCCTGTGTTTGACTCTTGCAGAGGAGATCCCCAGGGGTTCCTCGGAGCCCTTTACCTAGACAAAGAGCTCAAGGCTCTGTCTGCTCACACCCGGGAATGGGGCCACCCCAGAACCAGCCCAGCAGGCCTGTGCTTTGATCTCAAGCCCTGTTTTTCCTGGGAGGAGCAGAGGAGCTGGGTTACCTCGCACCCCGCTCTCCAGCACGCACAGGGAAGGGGGCACCGTGCTCGCTTCCCAAATCAGGGTGAGCTGCCAGCACTTCGGGTGCCAGGGGAGGCCTGGACACTTCCACAGCCAGCATCCCAGTGTGCTGAGAGGGCTCCACCCTGCACCTCCCTCTTCTGGCAGGCAGGGACATGAGGCTCTTGAAACCTTCTTCCTTTCCAGCATCTTCCTCTCAGGGATTTCAATCACATCATCTTAGCTCTGCATCCATTTGTGATCCTGTTTGCAACCAAAGGAAGCCCAGGATCATGGAGCCATGGAATAGTTTAGGTTGGAAAAGACCTTTTAAGATCATTGAGTCCAGTTGTGTTCAGAGAAACCCTCCTTTGTTTTCTGGGTAGGTAGGAAACAGTGTCCAGAGGTTCTCCTCCCCCTCTACTCTGCCCTAGTGAAGCCACATCTGGAGTATTGGCTCCAGTTCTGGGCTTCCCAGTTCAAGAGAGACAGGAAACTACTGGAGAGAGACCAGTGGAGGCTCTGGAGATGCTGAGGGGCTGGAGCATCTCTGTGCCAGGACAGGCTGAGAGCCCTGGGGCTGTTCAGCTGGAGAAGAGCAGCCGCCAGGCCCGGTGACGCCGCCGGCGCCGCCTCAGAAACCCCGGCGGCCGCCCCGGTCCCGGGTCTCCCCTTCCCGCCGCCGTGGTTGGGGCCGCCGTGGCCGCCGCTCTTCGGTAAGCTGAGTTGGGGTCCCCGGCCTTGAAAGGGGGGGGAGGAAAGGGGGGGGTTTTCTCTCCCCTCACCCCCCCTCTCCCGGCCGCAGGTTTCCCGCCGATGCCGGTGCCGCCGGCCGGTTTCGCCGGCTTGACGGAGGCCGAGCTTCGCGCCATGGAAGGGCAGGACCGGCAGAACCTGGAGGCTCGGCTGCAGTGCCTGCAGAACATCCACACCCTGCTCGACGCCGCCATGCTCCAGATCAACCAGTACCTCACCGTCTTGGCCACCGCCGGGTACCGCCGACGCTCGGCGCCGCCGCGCCCGCCCTCGACCCATCACCCTCCCCCTTCCCATCACCCTCCCCGTCCCCATCCCCTTCCCCGTCCCCCTCGCCATCCCCATCACCTTCGCCATCCCAGTCACCTTCACCATCCCCATCGCCTTCACCATCCCCATCGCCTTCACCATCCCCATCGCCTTCACCGTCGCCGTCACCTTCACCGTCGCCGTCACCGTCCCCGTCGCCTTCACCGTCCCCATCGCCTTCACCGTCCCCATCGTCTTCACTGTCCCCTTTGTCTTCATCATCCCTGTCATATTCTCCATCCCCGTTGTCTTCTCCATCCCCATCTTCACCATCCCCCTTATCTTCACCACACCCAGCATTTCCAGCGTCCCCGTCACCTTCAGCATCTCCGTCACCTTCAGCATCTCCGTCACCTTCAGCATCCCCATCACTTTCAGCGTCCCCATCATCTTCACCATCTCCATCATCTTCACCTTCCCCACCACCTTCACCATCCCCATCTTCATTGTACCCATCATCTTCACTGTCCCCGTCATCTTCACCATTACTGTTACCATCATCACCATCTCCAGTAGCATCCCCATCGCTGTCACCGTTGCCATCACCTTTACCAGCAGCACCATCCCCACCATGAGCCCTGTCACCATCCTCACCACGGCCACCATCTTCACTGTCCCCACCCCGTCACCGCTACTGTCACCACCACAGTTGGCATCAGCAGTCACCGTGACCATTGCTGTCACCATCCCCACTCACCGTCACCGTTGTGATCACCCTTTGCATTACCAATCCCCGTCCCCAAGACCATCACTGTCACCATCAGTGTCACCATCACCATTATCACCATCACTGTCACCATCACTGTCACCTTCACCATTGTCATCACCATCAGTGTCTCCATCACCGCCACTGTCACCACCATGACCATCACTCTCACCACCCCTGTCCCTGTCACCATCTCCAGGATCCTCACCATCCGCATCGCTGTCACCAGCATCACCATCACCCTTCCCATCCCCATCCCCAGCGTCACCAACACCATCAGCAACACTGTCACCATTCCCAACCAATTTAACTTTCATTTGTTCTCATAGAATGCTCTCCAGTAAGTTGCTACATTTTTAAATGCATAAATTTTTAAATTAAAACTTTGAGTTTGACAATGTTGTGTTAAAAATCAAGCAAATTTTGTACTTATGATTATTCATAAAAGATACTTTTTTTTTTCTTTCTTCTCACTGTACCAGATAGGTGAAGTCTTTGGAGCTTTCCATACCTCAAAAACAAATATAAAATAAACAAGACCAGAGAATTTTATACAAATTTAAGTGGATTTTTTGAAACACAAATGCCCAAACACCTGGAGTTGTAGCTCCTCTTCAAGAAAAGTTTGGTAGCATAATGAATGATTCAGGTTTAATTTTACTTCCTCACATTTCTCTGAAGGATTTAGAAGTATGTATGATGTCATTCTACCAAACAAGAGTCTTATCCATGTCTGACTCATTCAGGTCATGGTCCAATATCTGTGGATGCCAAGTTTCCACTGAAGAATATGGGTCAATCCTCTCTCCTGCTCTGTAGAGAATTGTGCTGTTAATATCCCACCTCAGCTTTGCTTTCGGGAAGACTTTCTGATAGTGAAAGTTGATTGCTTCACTGTTTCTAAGAAAAAAACATTACTGAAACACATTCATTTTAGAATCTGCGTGATTAGAGAACACAGCTTTTGTCTTAATGGCAGATTTTTGGTTTAGACAAGATAAAGTTTAAAAACAACTAGAAATGAAGGGCAGAGTTTAATTCTCTGGCATTGCATTCAACACCCTACAAAAGAATATTTTTTGCAGTTCTTTGCTATGGCGGGCAATGGCACAATCTTCTGAGAGGTCAAACACTTCCTTCACTAATTATCTGTCTAATGTTTGTTACTGAAAGATATCTGAATCAACACCTGCATTACTAGTTCTCAAACCCACCCATGGAGGCAATATAAGAACACGTTGGTAAACTTTTCTGTTCCTCAATCTTCTTCTGCAGTTCAGGATATAAGATGATAAGCTAGTCTTGTTGGGTGAACCAGGATGAACTGTGCACCTCACAGTTTAGGAAAACAAACTTGTATTGATAAAGGATGAGAGGATTTTGTATCTGGTTGCTGGTCAGAGTCAGATACATGAACAAAGGTTCAGTTAAGCTTCTAGTGCTTGTACAAGATTGATTGTATGTAAGTGTAGTGGCTCTGGCTGAGACAAGTCATCGAGTTAAGGAAGCTCATGGAACAATGGACTATCTGTTAAAGGACTGGGGATAGTAGTTGATGGCAATTTATTGTTCGGGTATAGAGATGGTTTAAGTATGCAGATTGAGATATGATTGTTTGTGATAAGGGATTTTGGTAATGAGAATTGAATATCATGGAATGGTTAAGTATGTATTATGTGGGGCCTGAGCATGACGCGAATGGTATGGAATAAGGGGTGGAGATTGTAGTGGGTCTGGCTGAGCTGCTTTTCCCCATCCAGCCCTCATGCTGCAGTGGGGAGGGAGGGGGGTTAACAGAGAGCGTCTGTTATAGGTCTAAGGGGCTGCCCTGACCCTAAACCGTGACAATGGAAAACATTCTTTGCCAAGTATGATAAACCAGTGGAGTTACCATTACATTAAAAATGCAATAGTCAATTTATAAAATATCTGCATAGTAACTAAACTGTATGGCTAACTTCAGAACATTTAAAATAGGGCTTTCTAAACAAATAAAAGGAGCCCTTTTGTGTGTGGAAGATTTTTTTTTGGTTTGTTTGTTTAAGAACATGAACTTTTTCTTGATTGATACCATTCTTTTAATAAGTGTGGCATCTATTTTTCAAACTATATTCAATCTATCAACTTCTCAGAAACTATTTTATTTGAAGGCATTTTTAAGTTGATTCTAACAAATGCATAAAAACCCCCTTCCATACACACCCCTCTATGTTTTTCATTGTCTTTATCAATAAAAAATGAAACGCTCAAGAGATTTTGTGCTTGTGCTGAATGAGTCGAAATAATACTTTCCTAGTACCTGCAGGAAGACATCTCCAATCTTAAAGACTTGGCCTTTTTATCTTTACACCTTCAGAGTGTACATAACAAGTACACAATAAAGTACTGAAAGCTACAGCTTTAACAGACATCCATAGCAAAGCAAAGCACACACAAGCAATGAATCAGAAAAACTCCTACAAATTGTTTCTCAAACCATTGTGAAAGGAGCCTGTTATAGGATCTTTGTTGTTGACAGTACAGTGCTGTGCAAGAGATCTCTGGGCTTTTTTATATACTTAAATAGAGCAATGTAAAAATATCTTCTAATTTGATGATTTATTGTAATAAGCAATATAACTGAAGTAAAGTAGTTATGATAAATTTTTTCTTCATGGATAAGTGTTCAGATGCTAAGCTCTATTGGGTCTGACATCAGAGACTACAAACACAATTAGGAAATGTGGAGGGAGTGTACTACTCCATTCATGGGGTAGCATTTAAAACCTTTCACATTTAACCAAGCTGATGATCACAGCATATTTTGCTGGCCTTTGGAATTAAAAAAAAAAAATTTGAATGTAATCAATCTATTTCAGAAAACAAATTACAGGTAAATATATTTAGAAGAAGAACTTAAAATTACTCCATTAATTTAATCTGAATGAACCCTACATCTAGTGAAACACAATTAGAAAGACATATCTCCAGGACACGTCACCTTCTAGCTGATAACTTACCTACATTACTTGAAAAAGAAACATTATATCAACAAAAATTACAAGGCTAAACAAAAAGTTTTTATGAGTACTTCTAAAATTTAAAAGCATCTCTCCCATAAAATCCTCTTGGGAAAGCTCAGGAAGTATGGGTTAGAAGAGCAGACAGTGAGATGGGTTGAGAACTGGCTGAACAGTAGAGCTCAGAGGGTTGTGATCAGTGGTGCAGAGTCCACCTGGTGACCTGTAAGTAGTGGTGTTCCCCAGGCCAGGATGTGCAGGAGGGACCCTATAGCTGGGGGTCTATAGGAGAGGCCTTATAGCTGGGGGGTCTATAGGAGGGGCCTTATAGCTGGGGGTCTATAGAGGGGGCCCTATAGCCTGTACATTTAGGGGGAACCCTATGGCCTGCATGTATAGGAGAGGTCCTATAGCCAGGATGTATAGGAAGGGCCCTATAGCCTGTGCATTTAAGGGGAACCCTATGGCCAGGATGTATAAGAGGGGCCCTATAGCCTGTGCATTTAGGAGGGACCCTGTGGCCGAGATGTATAAGAGGGGCCCTATGGCCTGTGTATATAGGAGGGACCCTATAGCTGAGGTGTATAGGAGGGTCCATATGGGCGGGTTGTATGGGAGGGGGCCCTATAGCCTGGGGTCTCTGAAGAGCCCTATGGATGGGCCACCCTATAGAGGAGCCCCTGGGCCCAGATAGCCCCTGTTGAGCCCCTATAGACCCCCTTATAGACCCCATAGAATGCCTGTAGACCCCCCATAGACCCTATAGACTGCTGTAGAACCCCTTATAGAACCCCCTCCGTACACGCCCCCCTATAGATCCCCTATAGGACCCCTGTAGATCCTCCTACAGCCCCCTATATATTGTTATACTGCCCTATAGAACCCCCTATAACCGCCCTATAGACCCTATAGAACTCCTATAGGCCCCTATAGACCCCTAGAGAACCTTCTATAGCTCCCCTCTCTAACCCCCTATAGAACTCCTCTAGACCCCTGTAGAACCCCTTATAGACCCATATAGAATCCCCATAGACCCCTATACAACCCCCTATAGCCCCCTTAGAAGCCCCTACACCCCTATAGAACTCTATAGACTCCCATAGAACCCCTTAGAGACCCCTATAGAACCCCCATAGACCCCCTATAGCCCCTTTATAAAGCCCTATGGACCCCTATAACCCTATGGAACCCCTATAGACCCCTACAGCCCCCTTATACCCCTCTAAAGAAGCCCTATACACCCCCTATACAACCCCTGTAGCCCCCTATAGACCCTTATAGATCCCTATAGACTCCTATAGAACCGCTCTAGCCCACTATAGATCCCTATAGACCTGTATAGAACCCCACATAGACCCTTCATAGCCCCCAATAGACCCCTATAGAACCCCCATAGCCCCCTATAGACCCCTTTAGAACCCCTATAGCCCACATATAAACCCCTATAGAACCCCTTAGTGAGTGTTATACTGCCCTATAGAACCCCTTATAACCACCTATAGAACGTATAGAACTCCTAGGGGCCTCTGTTGCTCCCTATATATCCCTGTAGACCCTCTATAGAAGCCCCCATAGACCCTATAGGCCCCTATACACCCCTATAGAAACCCTGTAAACCCCCCTTAATATCGACCCCTGTAGAACCCCTTATAGAACCCCCATAAATCCCCCCTATAGCCCCCTCTAGACCCCCCCTATAGCCACCTTATAAACCCCTACTGGTCTCAGTACCAACCTTTGAGGGACTCCACTAGATACAGGCCTCCAACTAGACGCTGTCCCACTGGCCACAACTCTTTAACTTCTTTCCTTCAGCCAGTTCATAACCCACATCACTACCCGATCATCCAGACCACACTTCCTCAGTTTAGCTGCAAGGATGCTGTGGGAGACTGTGTCAAATGCTTTACTTAAATAAAGATAAACCACATCCACTGCTTTCCCATCATCTCTGCACTTGGTTATGTCCTCATAAAAGGCTATCAGGTTGGTCAAGCATGACTTCCCCTTGGTGAAGCCATGTTGACTGACCCTAATGACCGTCTTATCCTTGATACACCTAGAGACATGGCCAAGGATAAGTTGTTTCATCACCTTTCCAGGGATGGAGTTGAGGCCGATTGGTCTATAGTTACTTGGGTTATCCTTCTTGCCCTTTTTGAAGGCTGGACTGACATTTGCTTTCCTCCAGTCCTCAGGCACCTCTCCTGTTCCCCATGACTTACCAAAAATGATGGAGAGTGGCCTAGCAATGACTTCTGCCAGCTCCCACAGCATCCGCGGGTTCATCCCATCAGGATCCACAGATTTATGGATGTCCAGGTTGCTTAATTGGTCCCTAACCCAGTCCTCATCAACGAAGGCAAACTCCTCCTTTATCCTGACTTCCTCTGGGGCCTCAAGGGTCTGGGGCTCCTCAGGACAGCCTCCAGCAGCATAGACAGACAAAGAAGGCATTCAATAACTCTGCCTTCTCTGTAGCCTCTGTCACCAGGCCACCCATCTCATTCGTCAGCGGGCCCACATTGCTTCTAGTATTAGTTTTATCTGTGATGTATTTGAAGAAGCCCTTTCTGTTGTCCCTGATCTCTCTTGCAAAGTTTAATTCCAAGAAGGCCTTAGCTTTCCTAGTCGCCTCCCTACATCCTCTGACAACATTTTTATATTCCGCCCAAGTGGGCAGCCCTTCCTTCCATGATCTGTAGACTCTCTTCTTCCACTTGACTTTGCTCAGCAGTTTCCTGTTTAACCATGCAGGTCTCCTGGCTCCCCTTCTTGACTTTCTACATGTTGGGATGCTCTGATCTTGAGCTTGGAAGAAGAGGTCGTTGAATGCTAACTAACCATCTTGGGTGCCTTGACCTTCTAGTACCCTGTCCCATGGGATTTCCACTAGCAATTGCTTGAAAAGACCAAAGTTGGCCCTACTGAAGTCCAGGGTTGTGATTCCACTTGGTATTCTGTTCCTGCCACATGAGATCCTGAACTCCACCATCTCATGGTCGCTGCAACCAAAGCTGCCCTCAACCTTCACCACCTCAACCAGACCTTCCTTGTTAGTAAGATTAAGATCCCTCAGTGCTCCTCTACTAGTTGTTTCATCCACCATTTGCATCAGGAAGTTATCATCAGTGCACTGTAGGAGCTTCCTGGACTGTGACTGGCTTGCAAAGTGGGCCTTCCAGCAAATATAATATGCTGCTCCTAGAGGAACAAGAGACAGATGATAGAGAGTCTCAAGAAAAAGAATGTGAAACAATGCTGGCCGGGTTAGAAGCCTCATATGGAACAAGACCTCAAAAAAAATGCAAAAGGCAACATGTGAGTGTAAAGAAAAGAAGGGGGGAAATTGTAGAAAATGCTGAGGAATGTTGCTTTTGCAAACTATAGAATAAGTATAATCATCTTTATATTAACTTGAGGAATAAAAGACTCATGATGGCTGAAGTCCTTTCTCACAGTTCACAACTCCTTCATAGAGTTTGGATGATCTGCATCTGATGACACCCCATCCAATGGGTTTACTTTAGAAGGACCCACTCCCTGATCATCTGACACTTGGTGATCTGTCTGTTAGGTGATTTTTCTGAGTCATAGTAGTGTCAGCCTTCACATCTGGTTCCAATTCCCCCTCCAGTGGTTTTGATTGAGAAAGACCCTCTCCCACATCTGTCACTGGAACAAATAGGCTAAATTGGTGATATGGCTGTTTTGTGTCTTTGTCCTCACAGGGGCAACCAGTGCCAATTGAGTGGGAGGGGCCACAGTCCCTGTCTGTGTAGCTGGGGTGCTCTTTGCTGGAGTTGAAACAGCTGTGATGCTCATGGTGGGTACTCCTGGTACCTGAGTAGTTTCAGTGCTTGTTGCAACCGATCAAGAGGTGTGAATATTTTATGATAATTTGATTGTAATAGCCATATCCAAAATCACAGAATCACAAAATGATAGGGGTTGGAAGGGACTGCTGAAGATCATCTAGTCCAACCCCCCTGCCAGAGCAGGTTCACCTAGGGCAGGTTGCAAAGGATCGCATCTAGACAGGTTTTGAATGTCTCCAGAGAAGATTCCACCACCTCTCTGGGAAGCCTGTTCCAGTGCTCCATCAACCTCAAAGTAAAAAAGTTCCACTTCATGTTTAGATGGAACTTCCTATGTTCAAATTTGTGCCTGTTACCTCTTGTCCTGTCACTGAGCACTACTGAAAATAGATTGTCCCCATCCTCCTGATACCCACCCTTTAAGTATTTTTAAGCACTGATAAGATCCCCCCTCAGTCTTCTCCAGACTAAAAAGACCCAACTCCCTCAGCATTTCCTCATAAGAGATATGTTCTAGTCCCCTAATCATCTTCATATCCCTTTGCTGTACTGTCTCTCCAGCAGTTCCCTGTCCTTCTTAAACCAGGGAGCCCAGAAATGGACACAGTACTCTAGATGTGGCCTCACCAGGGCAGAGTAGAATGGGAGGAGAACCTCCCTCGACCTGCTGGCCACACTCTTCTTTATGCACCCCAGGATGCCATTGGCCTTCTTAGCCACAAGGGCACATTGCTGGCTCATGGTCATCCTGTTTTCCACCAGGACTCCCAGGTCTTTTTCCACAGAGCTGCTTTCCAGCAGGTCAACCCCTAACCTGTACTGATACATGAGGTTATTCCTCCCTTATTGTACGGCTCACAAGCTCAAGGTCAAGCTGACCTCGCTGTTCCTTGCTATAACTTCTGCCGAGCCTGACACTTTTGCTTCAGCAAGCATTTCCCTTAAAGATACATGACCCTTGTTTTCTAGCCATTCCCCAACAGAAAGCGGACCTTTTTTTGTCAAGTTCTGTTTGGAACATTCTTTTCTCTTTTTTTCATATCATCCTAACTACAAACTTGAGTGATACATGGTGATGCTCACTTTTTTAATACTTTTCTGTTTACAGGTGCAAGTTTTATGGTATTTAATGGAGCCATGAAAATATGTCCAGGATTTCTAGCTAAATCCAGAAGGTAAGAATATTGCTCTATGTAGTTTCTTAAATAATTTTAAGGGGGTGTGTATACATATATGATTAGTAGTCTTGTATGAGATCTTTATTCTACAGTAAGTTAAACAACTTCTTTTCAGGATTTTTAATTTTGTGAAAGACCTATTGCAAACAAATCATGTCATCACCTGTTTTGTTATATATTGGGTTTTAACCATCTGCTTAATTCAGACAATGTAAGTATTACCTTTATGTATTTCCTTCCATATGCATACATCTGGAAGTATTTTCATTGCTGTATTGATGATATAAATAAATACCAAAAAACTATTAAGATCTATTAGTCTGACTAGAAAAGCTTTTGTAACGTTCTATTTCATGTACTAATGCTGTAATTGGAGGACATGGTACAAGTTAAGACCTCATGTGTGTTTATTGTGGAGCTGTAGGAGAGAGCTCCTCCTAGTAGAAACTAACCCAAGATTTTAATAAAATGTTCTGCTAATTTTTCTGTAAATTAGTGAGAATTTTAAATGACTTTTCTTCTGGGTGGACTAACGGTACAAATAGTGCCAGAAACAATGGAAACCCTATCTTAGACTTGTGTGGCAAAATGGTTGTGGGAGATGTAAAAGAATAAGTAGATGTTTGCTGGGTAGAAAATGAAGGAAAATAAGAAGGACATACATTAATTACATTAAATACATTAACAAAACATAATCTATAATTCCCTTGTTCCCCACTCTTAGATGTCTACTTTTTATTTCAACGAATTCCTCTAAAGCATTTTTAATGAAAGAAGTAATTTAATACTTAAACCTGTAATAGAACTACCTGCAATCATCTAGATGTCACTAGCAGACACGGTATCATGTATTAATAGATTGGGTCCATCTGTTTTTTACAATGTCACTGCCTGCAACTGGCAGAAGAGAGGAAAAAATAACTTGTGCCCCAGATTCCTTTGTCAACCATCCCAAGGATCTGAAGTTTCTTTTGATAGCTCTTGGACTACAGGTTGCAGCTTCATCACCACCGACATCAAAGAACAGCAACAGGTAATAGTCCAAGAGACGTACTGTCACAGTTTAGGGTCAGGGCGGCCCCTTAGACCTATAACAGACACTCTCTGTTAACCCCCCTCCCTCCCCAAAGGGGAAGAG
>WUAM01010343.1:0-16248 GCA_024336885.1 Actenoides hombroni | reverse complement strand
CTCTAGAGACTTTCAAAACCTGCCTGGATCTGTTCCTGTGTGGCCTGCCCTGGGTGTTCCTGCGCTGGCAGGGGAATTGGTTTTGATTATGTCCAGAGGTCCCTTTCAACCCCTACCATTCTATGATTCTATATTTGCATGGACCTTAATTCTTACCCATAAGGTTTCAACACGTTCTTCATACCCCCTTGGGTAGAGCTCAATGCATTCCAGTTGCTCTCGCACATAAAGATCAAGTCTACCGCCTTGCCTTGTTGGTCTATCTTTCCTAAAAAATACATATCATAAAACATTCATGACAACATTCCAGTCATGTGAGCTATCCCACCATGTCTCAGTAACTTCAATGAGATCACGGCCATGCGACCGAACATAGATCTCCAATTCCTCCTGCTTATTCCCCATGCTTCCTGCATTGGTCTATAAGCTTTTCAGAGAGGGAGTTGAGCACATAGTTTTTGCCCTTGAGGGGTGAAAGGCCTTCTGGTTCTCAAAAATGCTAGCATGCTGCCCCACAAGTGCTGGACTATGACACCCAGGGGCCTCTCTAATAAGCCCGGATACTTCCTCCTCCCCCTTCAAATCTAAAGCCTTGTCAATTGTCCGCTCAATCTCTTGCCTCATATTTTGAGAGATCATCTCATTGCTAGTGCTATGTGATGCACAGATTCATTGCACTTGAACATGAATTGTGCTATCCAAGAGGAAATGAGAGTTGAGATCTTCGTGGGAGGGCCTATATATTTCTGGCACCTGGTGACAGACACCCTAGAAAACTAAAGGTCATCGCAGCATATATAACATTTGAGTTGTGTTGAATGTGATTTTATTTCCATGAGGATATTTTTCATTGTTCTCTAAACAGATTTCAGTCTCGGTCTCATAATTTCTGCTAATGATGTTGCTTCTTGCTGTAATTATACCCAGACTGAAATTGAATTTTACTTTGCTGTCAGAAGAGTAGCAAAGAGGCTTTTTTTTTTTTCATTTTACAAACCAGTGAGGTAAAAGAACTTTGAAAAGATGGTAGTGAAAAATGCTAGTCACTATTATCTCATTAATTTTGCAATTGGACATTATTTTTTTGGTTCAAACCAATGGTTTGTAATAGTTTTTGATTTGTAGGCATTCAGAAACTTTCCACAGTGCTAGTCCTTTTAGAAAATTTTCATTCATCATTTATTCTATAGTATATGAACTTGAATTTCTTGATCACCTTTTTTTGGCCCATTAGGAAGTCCACAGATCACCACTTAAAAACTGTACTTTAAACAGTTGATTTCCTTATATATTACTATTAGACTTGTAATTAACTACATTGTTGGGAAATGTCAGATTTAAAAGGTCACACTTAGCATTTATTTCTTCCATTTATTTGAAATTATTTTTTTATATATGGGGGAAAGTAAAAGTGTTGTGTATAGGTGATTACGATATGAAGAAGGCGAGCATTGGATGAGGGATGGAAAGTAGAGTTACCAAGGGTGCACTCTATCCCCTCATCCAAATCATTGATGAAGATGTTAAACAGGAGTGGCCCCAGTACTGAGCCTTGGGTGACATAATTTGTGACTGGCAGCCAACTGGATTTAACTCCATTGACCACAACTCTTTGGACTCATATAGCTAAACGGTTTTTCACTCAGGAAAGCATATGCCCATCCAAGCCAAGAGCAGTCAATTTCTCCAGTAGAACGCTGTGGGAAACAGTGTCAAATGCCTTATCAAAGTCAAGATAGACAACATCCACAGTCTTGCCTTCATCCAAAAAGTGAGTCATCCTGTCATAGAAGGAGATCAAGTTTGTAAAACAGGACCTGCCCTTCATAAACCCATGTTGACTGGGCCTGATCACCTGGTTGTCCTGCATGTACTGCATAATAGAACCCAGGATAGTCTGCTCCATCAGCTTACCTGGTACAGAAGTCAAACTGACAGGCCTGTAGTTCCCCCGATCATCCTTACGTCACTTCTTATGTATAGGTGTTATGTTGTCTGACTGCTAATCTGCTGGTACCTCCCCAGTCAGCCAGGACAGCTGATAAATGATGGACAGTGGCCTGGTGAGCACTCCTGCCAGTTCTCTCAGCACTCTGGGAGTAACCCATCCGGCCCCATAGATTCACATTGATATTGAGCAGCATGTCATGGATCATCTCCTCCTGAACTGTAGGAGGGGCATTGTGTTCCTGACCCCTGTCTCTTGGCTTGGGGGAGTGACTTTCCCCAGTGCGAGTGTTTCCATTACAAAAGACTGAGGCAAAGAAGGCATTGAACACCTCAGTCTTCTCATCTTTTATTTCCATATTTCCTCCTGAATCTAGTAGGGGATGGAGGCCCTCTCTGGCCTTTCTTTTATTATTAATATATTTCTAGAAATTTTTCTTATTGTTCTTCATCTCTAAAGCCAGTGTAACTTCTATTTCATCTTTCAATCTTCTAATTATTTCTCTGCATGACCTGACAACATTCTGTGTGAGGAGTTGTCCCCTACACATTCTAGGAACCTCCTGGATTATTCCCTCTGCTGTGTTGTATTTCCACCAGTACCTGAGAAGTTAAAGTCCCCTATAAGAGCAACAACAAGTGACCTTGAGATTTCTCCTAAGTGCTTATAGAATATTTCATCTACCTCTTCGCTCTGTTTGGAAGGTCTATAGCAGACACCCACAACAATATCAGCTATATTGACCTTGCCCCTTAACCTGATTCAAACACACTCAAGCTTGTTGTCACTACACTTACATTCTGAACATTCATAACAATCCCTAACATACAGGCCACCCCACCACCTCTCATTCCCTGTCTATCCCTTCTAAAGAGCTTGTTGCCATCAACTGTGGCACTCCAGTCATGTGAGACATCCCACCACTTTTCTGTGATGGCCACTATGTCATAGTTTTCCTGTTTCATCAAGGCTTCAAGCTCATCCTGTTTGTTGCTCATACTCCCTTGCGCCGCTCTTACCGCGCCCCTGCCGCCACTGCCGCGGCTCTTATCGCCCCCCTGTCGCGCCTGTCGCGCCTCTTCTCCCGCCCCTGTCGCGACTGTCGCGGCTCTATCGCGCCCCTGTCGCGACTGTCACGCCCCTGTCGCGACTATCGCAGCACTATTGCGCCCCTGTCACGACTATCACGCCCCTGTCGCGACTCTCCCGGCACTATCACGCCCCTGTCACGATTCTTGCAGCACTAGCACGCCCCTGTTGCGACTCTCGCAGCTCTACTGCACCTATCACGGCACTATCATGACGCTATCGCAGAGCTATCCCAGCTCTCTCACAGCTCTATTGCGCCTATTGAGGGTCTGTTGCGGTTATCACGCCTCTGTCGTGGCTCTGTCGTGACTATTGCAGCTCTATTGTGGCTCTGTCACGACTATCATGGCACTATCGTGGCTCTATCATGTCTATTGTCTCTCTGTCACGACTATCACAGCGCTCTTGCGGCTCTGTCGCGGCTTTGTCCTGACCATCACACCTCTATCGTGGCTCTGTCGTGACTATTGCGATGCTACCGCGGCTCTGTCACAGCTCCCTGGTTCTACCGCAGCTCTTGTGACTGTCGCGTCTCTTCGCAGCTCTGTCGTGACTGTCGGGGCCCTGTGAAGGCTCTGTCGTCACAGCTCTGTCACGATACTGCTCTGTCACGATACTGCCATGGCTGGGACGCTCTTGGGGCTCTCCAGGGTCGTTATCGTGACACTATCGTGACGCTGCCGGGGTTCTGTTGGGGTGCTACTGGGGGGCTCTTCCTCAGGCCTGTTGCGACTCTGTCACGACGCTATCGTGGCACTATCGCGACGGTGTTGGGGTTCTGTTGGGACACTATCAGGCTCTATCGTGGCACTATTGTGACACTATTTGAGTTCTATCGGGGCACTATCGTGACACTCTCAGGGTTCTATCAGGACACTATTGGGGGCTCTATTGCAGCTCTATCGCGACACCGTTATGACACTGTTGTGACGCTCTCAGGGTTCTATTGGGACGCTATTGGGAGCTTTATCATGACACTATCAGGACATTATCGTGACACTCTCAGGGAGCTCTATCGTGACGCTCTCAGGGTGGCGCTGTCGTGACACTCTTGGGACATTATCGGGGTGCTGTGAGGACACTATTGGGGGCTCTATCACGACACCATCAGGACGCTGTTGGGGAGCTCTATCGTGACACTATCATGACACTATTGTGACACTATCATGACACTTTCAGGGAGCTGTCGGGACACCACCAGGGGGCTCTGTCACGCCGCTATCGTGACTCTATCGCGACGCTATCGTGACTCTATCGTGACGCTATCGTGACTCTATTGCGACACCACCGGGGCCCTGCCCCGGTGATCCCTCCCAGCTCTCGTCGGGGTCGTCGGCGAGGCCTTACCGGCGGTTCCGTCACGACACGCAGTTCGTGTGACACGTGTGTGGGTGGATTATATCTGACCCTATAGTGTTGGGTGTATCTGAATGGAAATAGCAGGTTGCACACCACTTCCCCTTGGATTATGGAGGCTTCATTCTGCTCCCCATCCCTGACTTCCTGCTCAGCAGGCTGGGTGCTTGGAGATCAACTGGTCTTACTATTGGAAACTGAGGCTAACAGGGCAATCCTGTACCTCAGTCTTTTCCTCAGCCTTTGTCATTGTTTCCCCCTGAATCCAATAAAGGATGGAGATCCTCCTTTTGTTGTTAATATACCTATAGAAACATTTTCTATTTTCTTTTATAGCAGTGGTTAATTTAAGTTCTAGTTGGGCTTTAGCCCTTCTAATTTTCTCACTGCATAATCTCACAACAGTCTTACAGTGTGTGAGAGTCACCTGTCACTTCTTCCAAAGGTCATAAAATTTCTTTTATTTCCTGAGCTCCAGCATAAACTCCCTGTTCAGTCAAGCTAGTTGTCTTCCCCATAGGGTAAACTTTCAGCACATAAGGATGGCCTCCTCCTGTGCCTTAAAGATTTCCTTCTTGAAGAATATCCAGCCTTCCTGGACTCCTTTGCCCTTCAGGACTGTCTCCCAAGAGACTTTGTCAACAGATTCCTCAATAGGTCCATCTTTGCCCTTCAAAAACCTAAGGTAGCAGTTCTGCTGAATCCCCTCCTTATTTCTCCAAGAATCACAAACTCAACCATTTTGTGGTCATTGTGCCCAAGACAGCCTCCAACCATCACATCATCCACAAATCCTTCTCTGTTTACAAACACCAGGTCCAGTGAGATGTCCTTCCTAGTTGGCTCACTCACCAGCTGTGTCAGGAAACTATCTTCCACACACTCCAGGAACCTCCTAGACTACTTTCTCTCTGCTATTTTGTATTTCCAGAATATATATGATAAGTTGAAGTCCCACATAATTATGAGGGCTGGTGATTGTGAGTTTTCTCAACTGCTTGTAGAATATTTAATCTACCTCTTCATTCTGGTTGAGTGGTCCATAACAGACTCCTATCATGATATAAGCTTTGTTGTCCTTCCCCTGGATTTTTATCCATAAAAACTCAAGTCCATCATCACCATCGTTAATCTCTGAAACATCAGTGTGCTGCCACCAAGCTTACCTCTGTGAAGCCTGGTTTAGTCTCTTTCCCCCTTCAAATCTAGTTTAAAGCTTTGTCAATGAGACCAGTCAACTCCTGTGCAAACCCCTTTTCCCCAGTGTACCCTGTCTGTTGCCAGCAGGCCTGGTGTCATGTAAACTAACCTGTGATCAAAAAATCCAAAGTTCTGCTGGTGATACCAGGCTAGGAGCCAGGTGTTGATCTGCTGACTCTTCCTGATTCTTTCCTTATTGTATTCTGAAAGTTGGGGAACAGAGGAGAAACCACCTGTTTTCTTTGCCCAGTCATCCCAGGGCCCTGAAGTCTCTCTTCGTTGCCCTCACACTTCTTGCTGTGAGTTCATGACAATCCCTCCTGCCCCTCTGGGCACAATAAAGGTTTCCTGCATCCAAGTCCTGTCTCTGTCCCTCCTTGTTCCAAGTTATAGAGCTCTTTGAGTTAGGTTCCTGGGTGTTTTGGGAGGGCAAGTGCTGTTCCTGAGCTGCCCAGGCAAGGGAAGGGGAGTGGTTTTTGCAGAGGGAGGCAGCAGGCAGTGGAGAGAGAGTCTTTTGGTGGGCCAGCCCAGGATGGACAGAGAGGAAAAAGCAGAGAGCAGGACAGACCCTGGCATTGCCCTTTTGCCTCGGCTTCTCAGACAAGGAGGGAGGGATTGGCTCCAGCTCTGCCAGGTCCCTCTTCTCTGCAGCAGCTCGGCAACATCTCTGCTCTTCTAGAGTCTCTGTGCTTGGGGAGGTGCCAAAGCCACCTGTCCTGTGTTTGGCTGGCACAGGGTTAATTGTTCCCTGAGATCAGAAGGGGGTCAGGACCAGGACAGACTGCGAGTCCACTACAGAGCTGTTTGACCCCCTAGTGACATCACAGCAGGTGCCTAAGGGCTATGCCGTACAAGGCAAAGCACAGGAATGGGTGGCCGGCAGTCGGAGCAGCTCTCTTGTCTAGCTTCGTCCCCTCTCACTTCTCCTGTCTGTTGTTTCCTGGCTGTTGTTGTTTCCAGTCTTGCCGTAAAACCTCCTTCCTTTGGAGTGACTGATTTTTGCACTTTTCTGCATTTTCTCTCCCCATTTGGAGATGGGGGTAGATCAAGGGCTGTATAGAGCTGGCCTCCAGACAGGGGATGGAGATGGTGCTGGGACCCAGTGGTGGGGACCCTGCTGGAGGTGGCAGCATGAGCAGGTGGGGCTCCTACCAAGGAACCAGGCTGTGAGTTGTGTGATCTTGTCTCTGCAGCAGAAAGCTGAGGAGCAGAAAGTGTGTTGGTCTGCCCTGTGCTGTGGGGCAAGAAATGGAAGTATCAGGGGAAGAAGGAGAAGGAAGGAGAAGGAAGGAGAAGGAGAATGATAAGGAGAAATGGAGAGGGAAGGTACCAGCTGTTATGTCATTATAGGATAGGAAAGCCTCCTGCATTATTGAGTGTCTCTCCAAGTTCTGACACACACACACATGAACATCCACAACTTCGATTGGTGACAATTCACCCTGTGTCAGCCGAACACAGGACAGGCAGTTTTCTCACCTCCCCAAACACAGAGACTCCACAAGGACAGTGATGCGGCCGAGGTGCTGCGGAGCAACAGGACCGGGCAGAACTGGCGCCAATCCATCCCTCCCTCCCTGCCTAGCTGAGAAGACCAGGCAAAGGGGCAATGCCAGGGTCTGTCCTGCTCTCTGTCCTTTACACAGCCTCTGCAGCCCCACAAAATGTCTCTCTCTCAACTGCCTGCTGCCACTTTCTGCCAACACCAACCCTCTCCCTTCTCCTGGGCAGCTCAGGAACAGCACTTGCCCTCCCACAGCACAAGGGATCCTAACGTGATAAGCTGGGGGGGGGGGGGGGCGGGGGGGGGGGGGGGGGGGGGGGGGGGGGGGGTGGGGGGTGGTGGGGGGGGGGGGGGGGGGGGGGGGGGGGAGGGGGGGGTACCGGGGGGGGCGGGGGAGTACGGGTGTAAACTGGGGTGCCCCCCCCCCCAGGCTGCTGCACGTGCTGTGCGCGCGGGGGCTGCGGGCCCAGGCCCGGGCGGCCGCCGAGCTCTTCAAGGAACTGGGGCAACTGGAGCTGCGGGAGCACCGCGGGAAGGTGATTAGCGGCTAATAATGGGCTAATAACAGCTAATTACAGCTAATAACGGGATAATAAAGGGCCAAGGAATGCTAATAGTGGTTATTAACGGCCAACAATGGGGTCATAAGGGGGTAATAAATGCTAATAGCGGCTATTAATGGCTAATAATGGCTATTAATAGATAAAGTTGGGCTAATAATGGCTATTAATGGATAAGAATGAGATAATAAGGGGGCAATGAACACTAATAGCGGCTATTAATGGCCAACAATGGGCTTCTAAGGGGGTAATAAACGCTAATAGTGGCTATTAATGGGCTAATAAAGGCTATTAATAGCTATTAATGACTAATAATAGGCTACCAAATGGGCAATGAACGCTAATAGCGGCTATTAACGGCTAATAATAAGCTAGTAATGGCTATTAATAGATAAAGTTGGGCTAATAACGGCTATTAATGGCTAATAATGGGATCATAAGGGGGCAATAAATGCTAATACTGGCTATTAATGGCCAAGAATGGGCTCCTAAGGGGGTAAGAAACGCTATTAACGGCTATTAATGTCTAATAATAAGCTAATAATGGCTATTAATAGCTAAAGTCGGGCTAATAAGGTGGTGATAAATGCTAATAGTGGCTATTAACGGCTAATAATGGAATAATAGGGGGCAGCAAACGCTAATAATGGCTAATAATGGGCTAATAAGAGTGTAATAAACGCTAATAACAGCTAATAACAAGCTAGTGGAAGGGATAACAAAGGAACCAAGTAACAATGAGGTACCGGGACGATCAATCAGACTCTCGAGGGGTGCAGGGAAGGTGGCTTTTGGGAGCATCTGGTGACCTTTGACCCCCCTGTCGCAGACCCCACTGCTGGTGGCAGCGGCGGCGGTGGCTCCGGGGGTGGTCGGGGACCTTCTGGCGCTCGGGGCCGACCCGGACGCGGCCGACAACGGGGGTCGTACCCTCCTGCACCTCGCGGCCACCTACGGCCTCCCCCATGTCCTCCAGGTAGGGACCCCCCCCCCCCCATCACGCGGAGGACCCCGAAGTCTCGCAGGGCACCCCAAAAAGTGGGTGCTTACCCCTCTCTCCTCCCCCAGGCTGTGATGTCATCGGGGGTCCCCGTGAATGTGGAGGCCAGAAACTTTGAAGGTCAGGAAATTTGGGGGTGGGGAGGGTCCCTGTTTTGGGGGGGGTTCGACGGGGAGGGGTCGTGCGGAGGCCTTCAGTTTCCCCCAGCACTGCCAGGGCACCACTAACCCATGGCCCTCAGCACCACAGCTCCATGGCTTTCAAACCCCTCCAGGGATCATGGGGACTTCACCACTGCCCTGGGCAGCCTGGGACAGCCCTGGACAACCCTCAAGGTGGTAGAAGAAATTGTTCCTCTACTTCAACCTAAACCTCCCCTGGTGCAACTTGAGGCTGGTTCTTCTTGTCTTCTTCTGGTGCTTGTTCCTTGGGATCAGAGCCCAATCCCACCTGGCTCCAACCTCCTGTCAGGGAGCTGTCAAGAGCCAGAAGGTCTCCCCTCAGCTTCCTTCTCTCCAGGCTGAATAAGCCCAGGTCCCTCAGCCACTCCTCACCCTTGTGCTCTAGACCTCTCGCCTCTTTCTATCACTCTTCTTTTTGCCTTTTCTTATGTCTTTTGAGCAAAACCCCCTGTGAGCTCCTCAGTGGGTCATCCCCATGCAGCAAGCACCCAGAGCCGCTCGCTTCTGCAGGCACTGCCGACAACTCATCGCACCCAAGGGACAGCACAGGATCCACTCTACCTCCCTCCTCTTCCCGCAGATAGCTTCTTCACCATCTCCAGCCTATGCCGGTGCACTCCAGGCTGGTTCCCAGCAGCTCCCATCGCTCTCCCTTGCCCGAGGACGGCGGGAGGAAACACCGCCGATAACACTCATTAAATTTATAGCCGCCTCGCGCTGCGATGTCTCATCAAGGTTACGTGACTGTGCTGCCGCGCGGGGTCCAAGTTCAACGCAAGGTGAATCTTGTCTGAGATAATCTGAAAGTTCATTGGGAGGTGAAGGCAACGGCAGCTTCTCACAGACCGGCTGGGGTTAGCGAGAGGTCACCACTGCTGCTTTTTTTTTTGCCTTTATTTTTTTTTCTTATCCCCTTTTATTGTAATGTGTAAACAAAAGAGGAAAAAAAAAAAAAATACGCAGCTCTGCAGAGGGTTTGGCATCAGCTGAGCAACAGGAAAAAGAGGTTTGGTACCCAGCAAGTGTCAGGCAGCAAGGCTCGGGGGAGGTGATGCTGGTGACTCTCCGGAGCAGTTTAATTCAAATATCCTGGTTTTCTTGTACTGTGGAAAGAAGGGTGGCTGATTGCTGAGCTCAGAAAGGCTTTGGTGGCTTGTGTGTCCCTGGTGCCGATGGGACCTCGCCTCCCACACACAGTGGGGAAAATATCGCGCTGTGCCCCTCACCGGGGTATCCGGGCTTCACATCCTGGCTGCTGGTGTCACCAAGCAGGGATGTGTGTATCTGAGAATGTGGCTCTGTTGTCTTCTAGTCAGACCCTGAACACTCTGCAGGTACCTTATGGTTTAAGCCAGAGAATCATAGACTGGTTTGGGTGGGAAGGGACCTTTCAGGGTCACCTAGTCCAACCCCCCTGCAGGGAGCAGGGCCATCTGCAACTAGAGCAGGTTACTCAGAGCCCCAGCCAACCTCCCCTGCAATGGTGCCAGGGATCTAGTTTTAATCCATTCCCTCTAGTCCTGTCACTGCCCAACAGCCTAAAAAGTCCCTCCCCAGCTTTCTTGTAGGCCTACTTCAGATACTGGAAGGCCACAATAAGGTATCCCCAGAGCCTTCTCTTCTCCAGACTGAAGAACCCCAACTCTCTCAGTCTGTCCTCATAGGAGAGCTGCTCCAGCCCTCTGATCATCCTCGTGGCCTTTCTCTGGACACATTCCAGCACATCCATATCCTTCCTGTAATAGGGGCTCCAGAACTGGACGCAATACTCCAGGTGAGGTCTTTTGCTGCCTGAGAAGAGAGCTTATCCAATGAAAACAGCTCTGATGATGCTTGTTAGTTAAACAAGGTAAAGCTTCCACCAGAGGTCAGTCTCAGAAGAGAGGCTGTTTGGAATAAAGGAATAAAAAGGGTGGAATAAATGAATAAAAAGGGAGAAAATGTCCATTAATACACATGACTTCAAATTGGAATTACCAAAAAGGTGCTGAATGCAAGAGCAGTAACTGTGAAAAATTAACCTGGCGTAGCTTATTAACTACCTTTAACAGAGACAATCCCAGCATAACAATGCATTTTTATTATTTTAGCTAACTGTATATTACAACCTGTATAGATACACTGTTTAATTCTGCCTCAGATACAAGCCTCACGTGCTCGCTGGAGATGCCAGCAGCTAAAAAAGTTCAGTTTAACTTAATTGTGCCTATGCTGTAAAATTGAGTTCCTACCTGAAAATACTAACCTATGCATCTAGAAAAACGTAATTTCCAGGTAGTGACTTACAGTGAGCATATTAGTTGCAAATGCTAAAATAAAAGCGTTCAAAGTGATAATATTGCTGATAATAGGAGTTAAAAAAGGACACAGATCTTTACCCTTTTCTCACTCTTTCTGAAATCAGGTAGCAGCCAATTTGTTTGAGCAAAAAGCAGCCCCTCTTTTGTGGCAAAAATAATCTCCCCCCTTGAAAAAATGGTAAATTGTGACTAATAAAAAAAAAAAACAAACCCAAACAAAAAACCAGAAAACCAGCATGGAATGGGAAAACGAAATTTTGTAATGGTCATCATTCATAATCAACTTTGTGACAGACAGTACATAGACCAAACATGAAAACAGAGGAAGGAAAGACTGTTTCATCTCTATTGTAATTTTGTCAGGAGTAGCGTGAGTCCAGAAACACCACCTTTCTACCCTTGCAAACTGCTTTTCTGGACCACCCAAATAAGCTTTCCCTACAGAATGACAACCCTAATCAGACTTAAATCCTAACTGTAGGTATTCTCAGATTACTTAGAGAACTATATTCTGCAGCATGTTTTCACAGTAAGAAAAAAAAAAACCTTAAAAAAGGATGAAAAAAAAGGGAGGGAGAGGGGGAGAGGGGGAGAGGGGGAGAGAAGAGAAGAGAAGAGAAGAGAAGAGAAGAGAAGAGAAGAGAAGAGAAGAGAAGAGAAGAGAAGAGAAGAGACTTCTCCCCTGGGGAGTGGAGGGTCCAGCCACAGCCTCCTCTTGGTTGTCCTGTGGCTCTTCTTGCTCCCCGTGCGTGGGAACAGGGGCAGAGGGGGAGCTGCTGGGACACCCCCTAAGATCTGTCCTGGGGGCAGAGGACTCCCCTCTGGAAGGGGTCCAGACTGCAGCCCCAGCCTCCCCTTGGTCCTCCCACTGCTCTTCTAGCTCCCCATGGGTGGAAATGGGGGCAGAGGAGGCGATGCTGGGACCCCCCTGAGGGTCTGTGCTGTCGGCAGAGGACCCCCCTGGGGAGGCAGCAGGGCTGAGGGCAGCTGCGGGGCTGCCCTTCCACTCCTCAGCATCATGGGTGGCTTCGAGGCCCATGTGACATTGGGCCTCCTCACTGCATCGACGCACAGCAGCGTCAACAAGACGGTGGACAAAGTTCCTCATGCGCACACCAAGAACATCCTGCAGCACCCTGGTCAGAGTCTCCCCATCCAGGCCAAAGAAGCGCAGACCAAACAGGATGCACTTCCACTATTTCCCGGGTGTCCCCGAAGAGCTGCCCCAACTCCTGATGCAGCCAGGGCAGCAGGGCTTGGAGGACGGTGGGGTGGGCCCGGAAGATGAACGCCCACATGTAAGCATAGAAATCTCCTGCAGCAGCCATGGGAGGAGGCAACATGGCTGGTGGCTGGGCTGCTGCAGGTGGAGTGATGACAAGCTCCTGAAAGTTGTTGTCCGCCCGCACCGAGTGCAAGATGGAGCTCATCACCCTCTTGCAGAGGGGGCATTCGGGCTTGGTCTCTGCCCACCGCGTGATGCACAGGTGGCAGAACTGGTGGAGGCACAGCATCACATAGCTGGCCTCCTCCCAGATGTCCAGGCAGATGGGACAGCGGTTCTCCAGCTCTGCGGCCATGCTGTCCACGTGCTGCGGTGGGGTGGGAGCAGCTGGAGATGGCGGGCTGCTCCCTTGCACTGACACTGCAGCAGTGGGTGTCACGCTAGGAAGGGAAGAGAGGCCACTGTCAGCCTCTGGTCCAGGGAAGGGAGGAAGAGATGTCCAGACCACTCAGGACCTGGATCAGGTTTCCCCACCCAGCTCACCTCTACTGTTGCGAGTGCACCTCCTGGGTGCCCCAGATGCCTGAACCAGGAAGGGCTGGGGAAAATCCTCAGATGGCTCTGGGGTCAGGCACAGAGACTTCAAACCAAGAACTCCCTGAGCACAACACCAGTTCTAAAGGCCTGGCTCCACACTCCACACCTCGCCAAGTCACTCAGCTGGAGTACAGGCACCAGCCATCTGGGTGAGACTCCCGCCCAGGTACAAGTAGCCCAGGAGGAATGCGTGGCCACAATCCATCTCAGTGATGTCACAGACCACTGCTTGGAGGTGACACAGGCCATCCCTTGGCAACCTCAGAACCCATTGCTCAGGGATGTCATCACCCATCACTTGGGAACGTCACAACTGGCCGTCCTTGCCTCATATGTAGTCATGGAAGTATGGAGTCACCAGTATTATAATTGGATGTAAATTAATAACCAATCATCAAAAAGAGGGTGGGCTTGTAAATTACTAACTTTGTAATAAATATAGCACAGAGAGTTTTGTCTGGGGTACTTGATTTGTGGGAAAGCACCGAGCACCCAGGCTTGTGCAACCCTGAAATAAATCAGCAATGTCTCTCCTGAGTGCGTGAGAATTGGATTTACTGCACACTGGGCGACTGCTTATTTGTGCAACATTACTGTTAAAGACTGAGGCAAAGGTGGCATTCAGTACCTCAGCCTTTTCCTCATCCTTGATCACAATGTTTTTCCCCTAACATCCAATAAAGGATGAAGATTCTCCTTAGCCCTCCTGTTGTTGCTAATGTATTTATAGAAAGATTTTTTTTATCGTCTTTTATGGCAGTAGCCAGATTAAGTTCTAGTTGGGCTTTGGCCCTTCTAATTTTCTCCCTGTATAGCCTCACATCTTTGTAGTCCTCCTGAGTTTCCTGTCCCTTCTTCCAAAGGTCATAAACTCTCCTTTTTTTTCCTGAGTTCCAGCCAAATCTCTGTTCATCTAGGCTGGTCTTCTTCCACGCTGATTTGTCTTTCAGCACATGGGGTTGTCCTGCTCCTGCACCTTTAAGATTTCCTTCCTGAAGATTGTTCCTGCCCTTGAGGACTGCCTCCCAAGGGAATGTCAATCAGTCTCCTAAAAAGGCCAAAGTCTGCCCTCTGGAAATCCAAGGTAACAGTTCTGTGAACTTCCCTCCTCTGAGAATTGAAAACTATAATTTCATGATTGCTGTGCCCAAGATGGCATCCAAGCTTCACATCACCCACAAGTCCTTCTCTGTTCACAAATAGGTCCAGCATGGCACCTTCCCTAGTTGGCTCACTCACCAGCTGTGTCAGGAAGTTATCTTCCACATGCTCCAGGAACCTTCTAGACTGTTTCCTCTCTTCTGTATTTTATTTCCAGCAGACATCTGGTAAGTTGAAGTCCCCCATCAGAACAAGGCCCCATCAGAACAAGGGATAGTGATTGTGATACTTCTTTCAGCTGCTTATAGAATATTTCATCTGCCTCTTCATCCTGGTTGGGTGATATATAATGGACTCCCACCATGATATCTGCCTTGATGGTCTCTCCCTTGATTCTTACCCATAAACACTTGACCCTTTCAGCACCATCGTCAAGCTCTATGCAAGGGCTCAAGGGCTCAAGCTCAGGGGCCACATTTGGGCAGCAGAGCTGGGCTGGGGGAGTCACCCAGGGTCAGACTGAGGAGCCTCATGCAACTGCTCAGGGGGTTGGTGTTGCTGCCAGTGTATATAAGGAATTTGCTTGTGCTGCATCTTTGCAGACTCCTTCTAGAACCTCTTATTGTGGTAGGACTCTGTCCAATGCATTGTTCATTTTTTTTTATGTTTAAGCATAAATGTGTATTTAATTCACCTTGAGAGGGTACAAAAGAGGGTCTACAGAGAGTAGAAGCAAGGACAGGTAGACTGGGAGGACTACAAAGAAGTTGTCCAACCAGCCAGGAATCAGGTGAGGAAGCCCAGTGTCCTGCTTTGAGTGAGAACGTAACTCCTAATTTGCAGCAGGACTTTCATCCCTTAACAGAATGAAAGTTCTCAAAGTACAAAACTTGGCAGCATGTAAAAGTAGGAATGTGGACATACACAACTACTTAAATGTAACCTTTTAATATACAATGAAATTACTGAAACACCAAGTTCTAGAAATCAGACAAATATTGATGAGCTAATTGCACATACCTTAATGACAGAGAGTGAAGTAATTTTACCCATGTAGATGCAGAAGACTCAGTTTTCCACTTTGTGCACAATTACAGAACAGGGCTGTCTATTTTACCATCAGTTGCCTAGTGTGCTTTATCTTGGCCTAAATTTAGTCTTATCAAGCCATTAGGAGTTCTACTACTGGGAAAACAATGGTAGATGGTAGGATTAGAAGGCAGTAGCCTGGCACATTTATGGACCACCTTTTCACCTCCACGTTTCAAAGCTAACAGAGGTACTGAATAGATGTTTCAAAGTAAAGAAAGCCCAGGTGGATGAAGTTCGCAGTAGAGCGAGGATGAGAAGGGCTGTGCATCCCAGGTGACTGTGTTCTGCACAGACCCACACTGGCAAGCTGTGCACCTACACTGAGAGATGGGAGAGTGCCTCCTGGTGAAATACTGAGCTGCGTGGCTTTAAGCCATTATTGGCTTCATCTGCCAGGCACTGGCATTTGACAGGGTAAGAGAAGGGAAAATGACTAGGTCACAAAAGCAGCCTGGCAAGTTTCCAGGCTTAATTAGCCCAATTAAGGAATTTTTCTTAGGCTGCTTCAGTAAATCCTTAAGCTCACTCCAGAAAGACAGGAAAAGCTCAAACTCTACCGCTTCCCTTCTACCCCATTAGGGCTCTGCAGAATACAGAAACACAGTGACAAATGTCAGCCATACATACATCTGTAGATGTACCAGGCTGACCATGGCTCTTGCTCTTGGTATTTAAAAAGTAACAGTGTTTTATGTAAGCTGATCTGTTTCCTTTCAATGAAACATACTCTCATTTGCTGTTGCACTAGAAGGATAAAATGAAGAGCCATCTTCATTATGCTTGTGTTCAATTATGGTTTGTATTTCCACAGCAGATACAAGCTTCAAAATATGATACCCCCACAGCTTCACAACATCAGGCATTTTTAGGTATGAAAACTACTTTTGAAACACCCAATTGATATGTTCAGTAAAGTTGATTAAAATCTTAAATCAGAGGTTACAAACAAAATTTATCAAAACAGATATGCTTTCATATCTCAACATTATATAATTCATGAAAATTACCATCCCCTTTAACGAGCTGAGGAAAGCTATCTGCATTGTGGGGGGGGGGTTGGGAGGCAGTGATGGACATCATCTAGTACATAGGAG
>WUAM01010331.1:5831-182989 GCA_024336885.1 Actenoides hombroni | reverse complement strand
CTTGCTTCACTGCTTTGCTTCCTCCTTTGGTGTTCTCAAGCATACTTCAAGGTCGTAGCCTGCGGCCTAATTTATTCCCACATAGTCTTGCTGATAGCAGGCATGCCCATTCTCCTCCAGGAATGATCCCACACTGGAAGTCAAAATATTTCTATATTTTTCTGCCCAAATATTTCTGTAGTTGAGTAAATCATAAGTAGATACTCTTGATGTGATTCCAGCAGATATCACATGCTGTCATTACAGTTTTAGGTATCATTCAACACCATAAATAAGAGAGTTTGATATCAGCAAAAGATTTAAATGAACAATGTTCTCTCACATTTATATTTATATTTTCACCTGGTTGTCTTAAAGGAAAAGACTTTCCTGATTAGCAAACATTAAAACAAAAGGACATAAAGTGAAAAAAAAAAATTATATAAAAAGTAATTTGTATGTGAATGCAAAATGTCCATTCACAGATAGGAAACTATGCAAATATCTGTTTCCACAGAATTTCTATACACATAGCATTAGAATATGTAAAATTATGATTCAATATGATATTTTTCCAGTAAATATCAACACAGAATAATTTTGTCCTTAATGCAATAGGACTTCTTAAAATTGTCTTTTCAACAATATACAATTCAAACCCAAATTCACTGCAAGAATTTGGAAGTTTCAATAGTGAATCCTGAACTGTGTGTATGCTTTATAACCTGTATTAATAGGGGCAACAAATATCTTTTGCAAATTACTAACAAATCTCTTAATGGAAAATAAAGGACATGTCTGTCATGATTGAGTGATAAGTGACATGAGGATAAAATTGTGACCTGGTCAATTGAATTTTGGGATGGGCAATTAAATGCTTTTTACAGCTACGTATAATTTTATTAAATGATAACAGTAGTCCATCAGCAGACTGAGTCCAGTCTTTATTATTTTAAATTGAGTGCAGAGAAAGATCTTGAGATGACTAATCAATGTCTTCCTCTAAATGGAAGTATAGTAACAAAATTATCTTTCTATCTTCAAGTGAGAATCTATTAAAAAGCATGCTATACTAAGAATAAATGGTCCTCCATAAGTCTTATGTAAGGCCATCAGAAATACTTCAGAAAAATATGATTCCTACAAGTGTACTTAAAAAAAGTGGAGACAACTCAATTAGAGGACAATAGCACATAACTGGTTTCCATTTGGTACTTTTGCAGGAATTGAGGTAGTTGGATACTGAAGTAAAAGTATGGGTTGTATTGTAAACTGCTGTTTATATTAGAGATAGCCAGTTAGCATGCTAGTATGGGATGACTTCTGAATCTGAACATAGGTAGAAATTGAAAAATTGTCATGCCTGAGATGCACAGCTAACTATAGTATTACAGTGAATACTGTCAATTAACCCAATTCTCTTGGCATTGAATATAGATCGTGTTCTCTTAAGGAACATGACTGGAAACATGACTGATTTAATTTGTCTGAAGAGACTGAGGAAAAAATAGTAAAGGGTTTGGAGCATGTGTCTTATGAGGAAAGGCTGAAGGATCTGGGGCTGTTTAGCCTTGAGAAAAGAAGGTTGAGGGGAGACCTTCTTGCCCTCTAGAACTACCTGAAGAGAAGTTGTAGTGAGGTGGGAGTTGGTCTGTTCTCCCTGGTGACAAGTGACAGAACAAGAGGAAATGTCCTGAAGTTGAACCAGGGGACGTTCAGGCTGGATATTAGGAAGCTTTTCTTTCCAGAAAGGGTTGTCAGGCATCGGAATGGCCTGCCCAGGGCGGTGGTTGGATGTTGTGCTTAGGGACATGGTTTGGTGGTTTTTCATAGGGCTAGGAGTAAGTTTGGACTTGATGATCTTGAAGGTCTCTTCCGGCCATAACTATTCTATGATTCTATGATTCTATGAAATGTGCAGTTGAACACAAATTAAATGGTGACAATTATGTGTAGTTCTGTGTTCTTCCCTCGCTTCCACTGCACTCGGTGCACTTTCCATTGAATTGGCAGTGATACAAGGCTGTCAAGTAGTGATTGACAAATCTGTGTCAGAGTGTTCACAGCCTTGTCCTGAATAGTTATCCACTGAGACAGACTCAAACCTGCAGTCCAACAGAGTTAAATCATCGGTCTTCTGAATGGTAGTGATAAAGCCACAGCAGGCAACCTAATAAATAACTCAAGGTGGCCTGTTGCCATCTGCCATAATTGCGCTATTAAGAATGGATGAGCTACCTTTTGACTGTAGTAAAATGCAAATGATTTTTTAATATAAAGATCTAAAGCCAATCTGTTACATCTATTGTGTTTAAAACAGGCTGTGGCCCTCCTGGTTTTAATTTTGGAAATTCCCCTGATATGTGGCATCATCTTCAAATTTAGTATAGATCCCTGTAGCTCTGTTTGAATCCTTGAAGGTATAAGTATTAATACTTGCTGACAACCTGATTGAATGGAGAATAATTATACTGTTCTGACTGAGTGGTTTCATATGAGACAATGACATGTTTTGTACAGTGATAGATTAAATAATAACAAAGAAACTAACAGTTTTATTAAAGACAGAAGCCGGTTTGAATCTCCAAGGAAGTGTCCTTTGTTTCAGGGGGTTTGTATATTTCTGAATCATCTTTATTCCAAAAAGGCAGTATGAAAAATTGTAACTGATTCCATTTCATCCCAATGAAACATCAGCTTTTGGAGTAAAAACACAAAGGCTAAAACATGCAACATTCAAAAACATGCTCAGGAACTAAAACAGAAGTTAGCAAAGCATGCTAGTCTTAGTGGTACTTGAGCTACTTTAGATCAGTCCCTGGTGCAAATCCTACTCATTTGTATGAGGATGCCTAGTCTTAAGAGAAATGGGAGAATACTGAGGCACTGGGGCTTGTTTAGCCTGCAGAAGAGAAAGCTTTGAGGAGTTACCGACAAGAAGGTTATCAAAAGGACAGAGTGAAGGTCTTTGCAGCAGTGTATGGCAGGAGGATGAGAGACAACAGGCAGAAGCTGAAATGAGAGATTCAGACTGGATAAAAGAAAAATGTTGACACTAAGGACAGGCAGTGGAGCAGGTTGTTCAGAGAAGTTGTATAATCTCCATCCTCAGAGGTTTCAAGACCATGCTGGCCAAAGACCCAAGCAACTTGGTCTGATCTCACAGCTGAGCCTGGTTTGAGCACAGTTTGAATTAAAGACCTCTGAGCTCCTTTCCAGCCTGTATCACCCCACAATCCTATGATTTGAAGTGCCCAGTTCAGACACTAATGAGGCATTCACACCCAACCAGGCAAAACTGGTGACTTTACCCATCACTGACAGACAAGATGGGATTCCTTCCACCAACTTTATGTACCTGGGATGTGGACATCTGATTTAGATAGACACCCTTTCTCATCAGCAACAATAAACAAGCATAATACAGATCATACTAAAGCTGTTACTAAAAGATGTTGGACAATCTGCACCCCAAAATTTCCCAATCTCTTAATTGACCACCAGCCTTCAGTATGTGTCCAGCTGGGTGTAACACATCCCACCTACAGCTGCCTTCATACACATTAAGCCTTCAGTTCAGGCCAATGCCATCATGTCTGAAAGCAGACAGTTAGAAATTATAAGCTTCTCAGGATTTCATGCAGACCAGCTGATCAGTAGATCATTACAAAAGGTTGTTTCCTTCCAGTGCTGCTACAGGCAATGGTGCCAGTGCCTTAGTGCCTGGTGAGACACAGGTCACTGCACCTGGGACTGCAGCACTCATGGAGATTCACAAGCTTTCATTTACACTTCAGGGGCACCCAAAGAAGCTGAGGCTCCAAGTCTTTGATGTAAAACATATTTTTAGTCCAAAAACTGGCCCTCTGGGAAACAATATCTGAAAATCATATGATATTCTTTCCAGTTTGCTTATTGTCACCACTAAATGCCATCCAGATGGTGGGAATTGCGTGTACTTCTAAGATATAAATGGAATACCACTTTATATTCACCTCTGATAGGACAGCTGCAGTGTAAGCAATTTTCCACTGGCACTGAAATGCCCTTTGGAAAAGCAGCCTGTGCATGTAGTGCGTGTAGTTGGCTGCCTAAGAATGTGAACACCAAGACAGTACCATAAAATTATACTGTTAGTTGAGAGCATAACGCAGCAAAGCACCTGAATGTGTGCGTTAAATCCAGAGTGACTAGCAGGGGCTGGGGGGACCAGCTGGTGGTTTGCAGGCCATACTTTGAGAATGGTGACTTTGGGTCCAGAATAGCTTTGGCACTTGACCCATTCTTGATTTAAGCCTGGAAGAAAAGCTGACTTAATGCTCATGTATGCAAACAATTTCTTGTTGGTCAAAACTACACTCCACTGGACGCAAGCATTTCCCAACTACAGAAGAGTTACAGAGTTTGCATAAAGCCACTCTTTCAAGAACTGCCTAAGACTGATTCTGTTGTTACTCATATACAATGCACACATTAAAAATTGGCTACTTTTAAGCATAAGCAGCTCTTGCCATGATAATCCGTATTCTGACTAGAAATACAAATTCATTACCATGCCATAGCAATTTTTATATGGACACTGACATTCTGTGACTCCTGTATTTGTTTCAGATGAATGTCCAGTTCAGATGCCTCTAAGGCACTCAAACTATCTTGGCTTATTTTGTCCTTTAGGTAGCTTTTCTGAAGAGTTTTTAACTATATGGATCCACAATCAGATACAAATCATAGGGGCTTTTTTTTTCCCCCCTTATAATCCCTTTCAGGACTTTTGGCAATCAGATTTTCTGCAACTTTTAGTCAATAACTACATGCTTCAAAGTGCTGGTGAGGGTCTAAATTTAGGCTCACGCACATATCAGCTGGGAATTCTGCAGCATACGGCAGCCTAAGAAATATAATTTGCATGAGAGCAGATGAGTGAAGTGTTTATTGTTTTTTTAACTTCATATTGATTAATTTGCCTTGGGATTTATCAAGTAATAACTGGAGCAATGAATTCTTTCCTAGTAAGTTATTTAGGTTTTTTAATGAAATTAGATTTTTACAGTAATGTATTTTTATTATATCAGTGTCTAACAATCTAATTTGTGTGAGACACTCTGTAAACATGTAGCAAGAATGAGTCTCAGCTCTGGAAAGCTTTATCAAGGAAGGCAGACAAAAAGGGGTAGCAGAACAATGGTGCAAAACTGTGAAGCGATTTTTCCGATTTTGTTGGCTAAACAGGACTAGGACCTCTGTCATCTGAGTGCTGTCCACATGCATTTATCCGTTGGCTTATTAACTCCTTTGAAAACACTTCTGCATTCCTTTTTGGGGTCCTTTCACAGAAAATATTGTGTGCTCCATCCAGCTCAGCTGAACTCAGTTGGTGCTGTGGACCTTCAGCTCCTTAAGAGACTAGATTTTATGTGTCTGAATGCATCGTTTCATCCAAATTTGTTTTGGACATGAGGTATGCACTAGCAGTATAAGACACAGATGTAAGACAGCACTGCTATTATGGATAGCACAGAGAAGGGACCTTGTATCCACTGCTGATATGGTTTTCACTGGTTCTCTTTTATATTTAGAATCATATTATTAGTCCTTCTCTATATATGTGCATCTTATTAATTTGAATCCATGTTTCTTTGAGAAATAGTTATTCTTTCTTTTCTAAAAACCACAGCTTTCTTCCTCCCAACATGAGTCAGTTCTGCAGGCTATGAAATTCACTCTGCTTCTTGTTTCTTCTCCACAGGCTTGTTATACGTTGGCTTTAGTGCCTGTATGTTTGGCCTCTACAGCTTTATGCCAGTGGTCATAAAGAAAACCAGTGCTACTGCCGTCAACCTCTCCCTACTCACGGCTGACCTGTACAGCCTCTTCTGTGGATTATTCCTCTTCCATTACAAGGTATGTGGAAATGAGAGATGTATTTGGGTAATAGGAGTAGACCTGAAGAAACATCAATGCAGAACAATGAAACAAAGGAATCCCCCAAACTTTGTTAGATCTACATAGTAAAAGTGTAGATTTTTTTTTTATACTTCAGGCTTCCCACACAAAAACCAATTTTATTTTATGATTTCCAGTTTTTGAAGAGAGCTCATTTGGACTTGTTACAAGTTTTAAGATTTGGGTACCGGTTCATCACCAACCATATCACTGAATTTATTTATCAAGGGTAACTTTCACCTGCTGTGAAGTCCTTCCCCATGAAGGGAAGGACTCTTGCAAAAATCCAGTAGATTTTTTTTTTGTTTGGGAACAAGGTTGTTTTAAACATGGTGATTCTGATTTTATAACTTGTAATTTTCCATTAATTACACCTTTCTTGTCAACCAAACCAATGTCTTGCCTGTTAGTGTAAATGCCAAAAATGTGCAGAAAATTTGTGTGGAAGTTAAACTTTTACCTTGATGACACTTTTGGTCACCAATTAGAAGAAATGACACTTCATTATTTACAAGTAGTGCCCCCAGTGTCCATCACTTTGAAGTAGCATCAGGGCTCTGGAGGCAATTGCTTGGTACCATCATTTATTCATGAGAGGGAGGTTACTTGACAGCTAAAATAGTGGCCCAGAGAAGTGTTAGGTAAATTAAAACCTTAACATTCTGAGTAGCTAACAAATCAGATTTTGTGACACTAGTGGTACCTGAATGAATATGAATGAGACAGTGAAAGTTCAAAGTTTCAGAGTCCAACACAAAAGTGGTTTTTGCTATTGCCTTTTATTTTGGTTTTATGGCTTTAAGAATTTTACAGCTAAAAGAAAAGCAAGTATAGAAACAAAAACTTGACTGAGGACACAACATAGAGGCTGCCTGGTGCTTCACAGGTCTGTCTCATGGTGATTTGGTTTCTTGTTCTTTCTGCTGCACACTTCAAATCCAATGTGTTTGACATTACCTAGTAGCTGAAAATTGCTATTTCCTGTTAATAATATTATTTGATACACATAGCAAAATATATTTTATGATGTTAATCCATTTTTCTAAGAAAAATGGCTATGTTACTCAGTAAAAGACAGACAAATTTAATTCTGAAAACAGTGGTGGTGGTGTAGCAAAGTCTTAGAGGGAGAGACTCAGAAGGCAGCAGGGGTTGGACAGCTTTGTGCTCACCATCACTCAGACCTAACAAAATAGTCAATTTTGCAAACACAAACCTTAAACTTTTGGCACTTGAAAGGCAGAAAGTGCATAAAAGGTTTGAGTTCTTTCCTGTGTCTCATTGTTGGGTACATTAGCAGAGCCAGGAAGGCAGAATTTTCAGCCTCATTGACACTCCTACAGTAAGTGAGTGTCAGCTCTTGACCACAGTGTCACCTTGACCTCCCTTTAAGACCTGTACTGAAAAAGTGCTTAAGAAGAGAAGGCTCAGAACTGGAATGTTTTCTAGTTGAAAGCAAGGTCTCATCATCTGTTTTGATAAACTGGTTGAGTTCCATCTCTGAAGTAGCTGGTGGCCCCTCTGCCCTTTACTCATCTGGTTAGAAAACTGAAAATCTCATTCTCCTACAGTTAACTGTATCTTGCAGTCTTCTTCATAGACTATTATCAAGCTCTTACTTCATCCTACTTAGGTTTTTTAACTCCACTGCTCTCCTTGGGAGACTGTTTGACAACATCACTACTCCAGCAATTATAAACCTTCTTATTTCCGCCATAAATTTACTTGTGTCTGGTTTTGGTCCACTCATCTTTCTGCCAAGAGTATCCCTTAGCATGAAGAATGTTTCCTTTGCATTTTACTTGATTAGTACACCAATAAAGAGCTGTCATATGCTCCCTCAGCACCTAGTTAACTAATCAGAGCAAGCCCTTTGCACCTCATCTGGTTGGATTTTACCCTTTCTGAGATAGTCCCTTCAGCTCAAGAAGCAGGAAGAGTCCCTCCGAGAACCTCATACAATGCTCTTGTATCTCCATTTCTCCAGGAAGCCCATTACCCCATACCCAGATAGTAAGACCATATTTACATTTCTCATCATAGCTTTTCGTTTGTGATTTGTATGCATCCTGCAATCCATATAACTCATGTGTGTCTCTCTGTTGTTGTTCCCAGCTGAGGTGCTGATAAGGACAAGACCTTTGTCAGGACTTTGTGGAAGGGGCCTCTACCTGAAATGTAGCATCAACTTCCCAAGATGCCAGTGTCTCCTTTCATACCCTTCAAACTTACGTTAGAGGAAATTTGAAAAGAGAGGCTGTATTTATTGATCATCTAGATTTAAAAGCCCACTTAGTTACCATCTTTTTTATCTTCAGTCAGATCACCTCCTTGTCCTTCTGGTTTACTATCAGGTATCATTTTGGATGAGGAAGTAGAACCATGAAACGTGTGACTCGCACTCAATAATGAAGTCTGGTATGTTAACATTAAATGATGTAAATTAATTCCCCTACTAAGACTGTGTACACTGTCTTGCTTTCTAGCTCCAAAAAATCTGTTTCGTTCCCAGCCCAGCCTTATGTCTCCTTCAGACAAGCAGCTCCTTCTACTCATTGCTGCATTGGCTAATTCCCTTCACTGGGAAGGAAATGGTTTTATGCTGAATTAGGATCTGCTGAGTGGTTTACTGCCCCTTGCAGGATGTAATTTTATGAGAAACAGTTACTATTTTTACCCTGTGCTGCTACTTTTATCACCAGGTAGGCTTATTGCACATATCACAGTAAATCTGTGAAAATCCATGGAAAATACGGGAAGTCTGGGCTTTAGAGGCTCTGAAACCAAACTCAGGAGAAGATTGTGTTTCAAGTGCTTAGACTGATTAGCATTTCATTTTTTTATAATACAGACTTGCAACTTCATGACACGCAGGACAATGAGTTTATAAACGGCTGCATTTATATTCTTACCCCATATGCAGATATCTTTGTAGCACATTGAAGAGTTCCCAGGCTGGAGGAAGCTAGAAATACAGCATGTTAACTTCACACATCTCTAGTGATATACTTGTAATTCAAGACATTAATTGTTCAAGGTGTTATTGTATTAAAAAGTAATGATTTATGACTTTCAATTTGAGCTAGATGACTAGATTGTAATGCATCATTCTTATAATTGCCTGCATCCCCCAGATAAAAGCTCTTTTTTAAATTCTTCTTTAATCAATAATTGATTCCAAATATTCTAGTGGATGGTGCAGTGTGTATGGCCTCTTTAGTGGCTGAATATTGGCCACTGCCATAGCATTTAAGTAAACAACTCCACATCTTCAATCTTTTTTTTTTTTTTAATTCTCACCATATTGATGTATTTTATACAAATTTGATGTTCAAAACTTTCCCAGCTGTCTGTTCTCATTTCACCTTTGTTTCAAGCACAATTAAATTATTTTCTGCTTTGAAAAACAAAGGCCATCTGAGTCCTAAAACTTAACAGCAGATGATGATGATGATGATGATGATGATGATGATGGAGATTATTGTACACCTCTTGTGTTTCAAATTCATCTTTTGGTTTGAACATTGCCTTGATTTTTTGGTTTCTATGAACTTCAGTGTTCCCAGGAGTACTAAAACCAGCTTGTGTAAGGCTCCTTCCCATGCCACACAGGCCGGCGGAGTCCACAGTTCCCCCCCAGTGTGGGGAATGAGCCTGTGCAGCAGAGACAAGGGGCTGCTGTCCTGGTTTCACCCATGGTTTCTGTATATAAACATGACAGTAAACAACTTTGGAATCAGATAGAAGGATGTGATATAAATGTGAGATATGCTGTGTAGAAGGATGTTTAGGCATAGCGTGCAGGAAATTTAATGTTCTGAGTAACAGGACTGTCCTTGCCCTGTTAGAGGTTGTGATAGCCATTCTTCATCATGGATACACTGACACCAGTGGTGCTGGGAAATTCAGGGCCACCTCTCCAGGTGTACAGGGTTGGTACTTTTTTATAACTTTGCTTGGTTTTTCCTTAGGAGTTGTTATTTTTCACATTTTATTCTCAGTCTTAGATTTATTTTTATGTGACTTTTTAAAGTTCATACTTTTCATTTGCAAGCTCTATGTTGTGCTTTAGTCATTCTGAGCAAATTGGGTTCTCACTAAATAATCTAAGCAGTTTATTTTATGTTTTCCACCAGATAGAGCATGCATACTGATTGTGTTCTGCACCAACAGGTCAAGTCACACTACATTATATCATTAACTACCAAGCCAAGCACAATCAATTACATTCTGCCTTGGCAAATTCATTCATTATTTTATCCAAGATGCAGCTATAAAAAGTCAGGATTTCTGGATATAGTAGCAATTTCCAAGTGAAGAAAATGCATGTATTTCATAATAAATCAGGGAAGTCATATATCTTGATTTAGAATCGTGGAGAGTATCTGTGACAAAGAACTTGGCTACCCAAATAAATATGATACTCTAAACCTTTCAGCACCGGAAATCTGAAGTGATGCTAGCTGAAACCTCACTTGCTGATATTTACTGATGCTTCTAAAAATGACTTTTCAATGCTAATTCTAACAGCAGAGTCACTCCAATGGAATGGAGCAGATAACAGCCTTCCTGCTACATCATGAAACAAGCCATGAAGGAGACTTGGGCTTAGCATAATGGACAAGAGAGTGTACAAGTAGTGGGAAATAGGTTCCAGTTTCCTTTTTGCCAGCACAGATCCTAAGCAATGCCCATGAATTGGGGATTTATGTAAGCTTCACTGAGATGAAAATTTGGCCCCTACTGGAAAGACAGAAGAAGAATTAAGAGCCTCCATTAAAAACACTGTGAAGATACGGACCATTCCTTAATATGACTCTATATGCTTCAGACAGTCCTGGGTTTTGTTAGTGAAGGACAGATATGATGTCTGTTGTTTGGGAGCGGGAGGTAGAACTGGTTTGGTTTGAAGGAGGATTGTTTATTAGTTTGATTGTTACTTGGCGGCCATCTATAAACACCTGAGAGACTTTTCCCAATCATCTGACCAAGCTGAAAAAATACTTCAAATTATTTTCTCATGTTTTTGTTTTTTCTTTTAACTTACCTACAGGTATAAGCTGAAGTCAGTAAGATCCTTTTCCTTGCTTGTACTTGTTAGGGGACTGACACCTACACATTTTTGACAGTGGTGTTGTCAGTGGTTCATCATTATTTTTAGTGGAGCAGGCAGTGCAGGCTGAACAACTATTTTTTACATTATTACTTCTCAGTCATATACTTCAGGACAATTTCCTGATTAAATTGGATATGCAAGCTGCTTGACCCCTAAACTCTCTGTTTGACTGGATTTTAATCTTACAGAGCCTTTATCCTGGTGCAGGCTTCTAAGCTTTTGATAATAATGAGGATAAATCATACTACTAGTTAATTTTTTATGCCATTGGTAATATGCAGAAAGCTATGTGCATGTTTCCCTTTCATTTCCAGAGTACTGAATTTCTTACAGAGGGACTCCCTCTCAACAATTCTGTTCCCATGAAGTTGTACTGTCTGCATGCCTTTCATCTCAGTAGCATTTTAAAAGCTTCTTTTTTTTCACATTTCTTTAAATCTATTTATTTATTTATCTGATTTTCCTCCTCCAAATGATAATAAAACAGAAAATAGTTGGGCTTCTATACCTGAAAAGCTGCCTCGACGTGGAAAGGAGTTAGGTATGTCTTTAGACATGCTTGAATGTATATTTCTGGGACAGAAAGGGCCACATCCACCCACCCTTTGCCTGAGGGTGCAGGATGATGTACAGTAGAAAAGCTATGAAGTAAAATGACAAAAAAGAGTAGAGGCTGAAAAATGAAGTGACTCCCACTAAGATGTTTCACAGTTTGACAGTAGCTTTTTAACAACAACAGCACAGATATGGTAGCTTTGTGAAAATACTGTGTTGTTAAAAAGATATCTCTTCCTTTCATGGTGTTATCTTGCAATAGATTCATTAGTTGCAAAGCATGAAGAGGGAAGGATGGATACTCACTGCTTTGGAGCCATCAAAAAGACTAAAAGAAGTGTCATTCGTATTGCAGAAGTTAGTATGAAAGCTTCAATTTCAATTATATTTTTTTCAGATACTAGGTCATCATAAATGTCAAGTTTTGTAGGTTATTTTCAAGGCTTTTAGCTTGGGTTTTTTTGGTGTGGTGTTTTTTCGTGGGTTTGTTGGGGTTTTTTTTTTGTCTCATGTTAAAAGACTGCTCACAACGGAAATGGTTAGGAGTTTTCTAGCAAAACATGTTTTTGTTGGAAATGACTAATTATCAAAACAGAAAACAGAAAATAGTGTTTTCGGTATGCTCCCAAGGAAACACAGGCTGGCATTTCTCAAGCCCTGGCTGTTGTTTTGCCGACTCATCTAAGAGGCTGCAGCAGCAGACACTTTCCACTGTTTTTATCCAGCTATTCTAGGACTGGAAGAAGATCTCAGGCAGGAGAAAACATAAGTTATGTGGCTCATAGATGCTAGAAGCCAGAGAACAAATCTCAATTCTGCACTAGGTAGCTCAGAACCCCAAGAGGGAGCTTTTAAGGTTCCCAGGAATCTGCCATGGAGATAATCCTGGCAGCTGCAGCCAGAAATTGCCAGAGCTTCCAGCAAGCATGCTTTGTTTTAGAAACAACAGCTTTAGGTGTTTCATAAGAGAAGTAAATGCAGGATTTCTGTTCTGTAAAGAGCCTCAGTTTCTATTTCACATCTCAGTTTAGGAATTTTTTTCTTTAATTACAGAATCACAGAATGTTACAGGTTGGAAAGGACCTCAAAACATCATCTAGTCCAACCCCCTGCCAGAGCAGGACCACCTAGAGCAGGTCACATAGGAACATATCCAGGCAGGTTTTAAATGTCTTCAGAGAAGGAGACTCCACAACCCCTCTGGGCAGCCTGTTCCAGAGCTCTGTCACCCTCACTGTGAAAAAGTTTTTCCTTATGTTCCTGTGGAGCCTCTTATGCTTCAGCTTACACCCGTTGCCCCTTGTGCTGTCATTTGGACATAACAGAGAAGAGCCTGGCTCCATCTTCCTGAGACTCTCCCTTTATATATTTATAGACATTAATGAGGTCACCCCCCAGCCTCCTCTTCTCCAAGCTAAAGAGACCCAGCTCCATCAGCCTTTCCTCATAAGGGAGATGCTCCACTCCCTTAATCATCTTTGTAGCTCTGTGCTGGACTCTTTCAAGCAGTTCCCTGGCCTTCTTGAACTCAGGGACCCAGAACTGAGCACAGTATTCCAGATGGGGTCTCACTAGGGCAGAGTAGAGGGGGAGGAGAACCTCTTTCGACCTACTAACCACACCCCTTCTAATAATTCCGTAACTCCGCCTTCTCTGTATCCTCTGTCACCAGGGCACCCACCTCATTCATCAGTGGGCCTACATTGCCTCTAGCGTTAGTTTTGTCTGCAGTGTATTTGAAGAAGCCCTTTCTGTTGTCCTTGACCTCTCTTGGAAGGTTTAACTCCAAGGAGGCCTTAGCTTTCCTGGTTGCCTCCATACATCCTCTGACAACAGCCTTATATTCATCCCAAGTGGCCAGCCCCTCCTTCCATGATCTAAAGACTCTCTTCTTCCACTTGAATTTGCCCATCAATTCTCTGTTTAACCATGCAGGTCTCCTGGCTCCCTTTCTTGATTTCCTACCTGCTGGGATGCTCTGATCTTGAACCTGGAAAAAGTGGTCCTTGAATATAAGCCAAGTATCTTGGGCCCCTTTACCTTCTAGTACCCTGTCCCATGGGACAACAGTTTGGTTTCCTAGACAGAAACTATTTCATAATTACAACAAGACAACAGCCAGAAGTTGATCTATCTACTTATGCATGCGTTTATATTCTCTTAGCTATGTAATTTAGATCTCTTGATATTCTTTAGTTAATGCCTGCTTAACAGGGTTTACTAAAAACAGCACTGTTCTGTGCTTGCTACTCCACACCTGGCTGTCAACTCATAGTATGGTTTGGGGGTTTTTGTATCAACGGTCATAGTATTTCTTTTCTTTCACCATTTCTCCCCCCTTTTTACCTTGCGTAGCTTTTGAATCAAATGCTTTTATATCTCAGTTTCACATCTTCCTGCATAGCTTAAGTGTTACAAAGTTAAAAGATTTGTTTGCAATTCCAAAAGAGCTTTGCAATTCAACACATTTATACTCTTTTAAAACACACACGTAAGGTAGGTATGCAAGTACATTTTCATGTGTATAAAAGGTGTTTGAAACCAGTTGAAATTCATGTAATCATTAAATAGAACCAATTTCAGACTGAAGTACAAAGTAGTTTATACTGACAATTCAACCAGACAAGGGAAAACAAAGCAACACTATATAACTGAGTTCTGCCTTCAGTCATATAGGATAGCAAGTTGCCTGATGGATACTGACTACTCAAAAGAATACATAAAATGAAAAAAAAGAATGTAAATGTTAACTGTAGTAAACAAAAGTGTAAAATCAGCCTGTTCATAGATAGTCCCCTGAGAAAGAAAAGAGACAGTATAGCCACCTGCATAAACTACTTAAATTGATGATCGGACTTAGTTGTAATGAAACACTTAAGTGCTCTGACCTACAATGCACTGGGAAATTGTTTACTTGCCTTATAATAAAAAGTTTTTATTTTTCAAACCAAATAATGAACAAAGGTTTTAAGTCCTAGCATATAACTTATTTATCTTTTGTCTTTAACAAATGAAGAGGAATCACAGGATTGTGAGTTTCCAACATTAACATTTCTCTATATGGATGGTGTGCTGAGGATTGGTATTGCTTTCAGGTATTAGAAAAATACTCTTTCTTAAGTGTCTTGAACTAAGAATTGCCTTTGGAAAATGAATTGAACATGGATAAATAAACCTTGACTACCTGAAGAAGGTAATTCATATCACTGTCATGAGACCTGAATTTTCAACACCTTGCAGAATGCTGAGTCCATCATTCCCAAGTCATCACTGCTGTCATAGCAGGTTCAAGTAAGGGGGAGCAGTATTTAGTGAACTAATGAGAGACGATTAGCAAATGGGGAGGGGGTGTAATTCAGAATGCTGTTTCATTTTATGTGTAATTTGGATTCACTACTGTCCACAGTCAGAAGAGGCAGTCACACTAGTCTCTTCTATCCCCACCTCTGCCTCTAGGCTCAACAACGCACCATAGGCACTTTAGCAGCCAAAGAGAGACAATAGCATTGTACTGGTGGAACATGCAACAGTATCCTTATGTTTAGTATAAGGCCTCTATCTGTCAATCATTTTGACTTGGAGTTAATAATTGGATATTATTAACTTAAAGAATTGCAAAAGGCAAGTATCATAACTATGGGCTCTGAGCACTTGGAGACAAGTAACAGTCATCTCACATTTCCTTCTTTCAATTAGTTTTGTGTTTCAGTGTAAAGAAAAAGTTGTTAAGATATCTCTTAACTATGTCAGAGTACGTTATGAAGTTTAATTCTTACACTCTGAAGGAAATAAATAGTGTTTTGGAAAAAGTAGTGAGGAGTCATGTGGAAGGTAAACATGATGTGTTTATATTTCCTACCCAATATGAAAGTGCAGACATACTAGTGGAAATCTTCCTGTCATTGGAAATAATCAACTCTTGAATGATAAATCTTCAACAAAACCATTTAGGTATTAGAAGCCCATGGTGAGCATGGGCTGGGAAAGGAAATCTGGGGGAGCAGAGCAATACCAATGAAAGGACAAGAGGACAAGAAAATTGAATGAACAGTAGAAATTAAAAATACTGTAACAAATACTGCCTTTTTCTTTATTACAAGAAAAATTCCAAAGTCAGAGCATACTTTTGAAGGCAATGACTGTGCAATGAATGCATCGAGTTACATGCCTCAGCAATAATGTGCAACCCAAAGGAGACAGCCAAAACAAAAGTCATGAATTAGCAAAGCAACAGCTGTATTTCTGCATTCAGAAGCTTAAATAAGGTTCAGTTACTGAAAAGCTACAAAGATTTTCAAATTAAGATTCTCCCAGTTGAATGCTATTTCCACCCTAGCATATGGAAACAAAGGCTAGAAGATCCCCAGAGATGTAGACAGAATCATCTTTGAAAGCAAACAATAAGGATTAAATGCAATAACGGCATTATAAATTTGGAGATTTCTTACAGAAACAAGTAATTTCTTGTTTCCAGAAGTGACCAGAAAAGAAGGTAGAATATTTAGGAAGTGTGTTAAGAATTATGCCTGCCCATCCACATGATCCGTGAGCTGCTGGGGAGAAATGTATGTAAAATTGAAAATGAATTAATTTATCTGTTTTGCTAAATTAACTACATTGAAATGCTTACTCTAGTTGTGCCACCTAACAGCCAAATCGATGAATGCTACAGACATATAGAGTTAAAGCATTCAAATTACCTTCTATTTCCTATCAAAATGAAGGAATGTGTCAAGAGGCAGACACAACATCCATCAGGAGACATCGCTTCTACATAATGCTTTCAATCTAAGCAATGGGGTATTTTATTAACTACTAGAAAGTCTTCAAAGAGCCTATTTTTTTATCTAACTCTCCCTTCTCACTAAACTAGAAGCTTTCAAATCCATGGTATGGGATAGATGCTTACCTTAATTAACTGGAATAAACTGGAGTTATTTCCACCACGTGCATGTGTTCAGTTTAGCAAACAAGAGTATCTGCTCTTTCAGGCATTTAGAAGGCTCATAATGGGTCTGAAGAAGATTTGAACTAGCTTTGACTTAAAGTAATCTGGATTTTGTATCTTAAGTACAAGAGAACTTGTAGAGGAGAGCTGCAGATGCAACTGGACAAAACAGCCTTTTAAAAAAAATGTTAGAAATAAATAGAGAGAAAACAAGGAATAAAGAGTAATCACACAAGAAAACTGATAATCTATGCAGGTGAAAAAGAAAAGGAGTGAAGTCTAATTGCTGTAAAAGGTAAACCAAGCTTGGCAATGAAGAAGGATGTGAAGCAAGTGGCAAAAAGTTCCTCTTGTATATGAAAAGACATAGTTTCACCATGCAAAGACAGCAGAGGCCAAAATTAAACAACCTTTAGTTTGACACCAAAACAAACTTGGGACCTTCTGTCATATTCAGTAAGGATAAAAGTTAAATATGAAGGCAATACACAATAATTAATAGAAATGGAAATTACTATGTCAGAAGTAGAAACAGAACACAATACTCTGAATACGTTCAATCCTGGGGATATAGACATCTGGAAGAATTGAATATGAAGTTGACAATAAAATCAGAAGTAGATATCAGGAAGGAATAATTAGGCACATTGAGATATATAGAAAATTGGATCAAATGAAACTTGCTTCAAAAAAGATATATCATGCAATCTAAATCTGTTGTCTGATAATTTAACAGATTTTTGTAGACAAAAGTCAAATGGTACATCTAAGGGTTTTATATGACACAGTGCAGAAAATTATCAATTAAGATAAAGAACAGGATTAGCACTGTGAAGAATGAAAGCTAGGTAAGAAACTGGCTAATGAGGATAAAGGCCAAGACAATGTGCTGAGAGAGAAACAGCTTGCTAGAAGGAACTCACTGATGGAGGGCCCAAAGAATTGGTCTGAAACCAGTCTGTGTGGTGACTGTAGTAATAGCTTTAGCATCCTCACTAGGAAGAAGGATTAAAATAATCAGGCAAAAAGAACTGGATGACATTGAGAAATGCTATGAAGCACAAAGTGTGAGGTAATGTCTGTGGCAGCAGAAGGGAGGAATTTGAGCAGTTGTGACAAAGCTGTTTCCAAGTGGGTCAGTCTAGGTATTTCTAATATTGATTGAGAAGTGCTAATGGGACAGGACAACTTACAATCTCAGGACAGCACTTTGCTAGCTGTAGCTACAGAGTTTTTTGGTCAGCTCAAGAGAGCCAAACAGAGCTTTTTCTCTTATCTGTTCCAAAGCTTGTCAAATTAAGCATGTGTCCGCTAACAATGTGCAAAGCCTAAAAAACACTTGTTATATGTAGCATAACTTTGATTTCTGACAGACTGAGAATGGCTATGGTACATCAGCATATATAAAATAATCTATAAATTCACATGGAGGAAAGAGTTAAACACATAAGAACATAGAACAGTGGTGAGAATGCATAAATTTGAAACAGAAATTAGGGGGATTTTTGGGCTATTGTAGCAGGGAGGTCAGGGCTTGCTGGAAGACAGGGCATATTTGCCAGATGGAGTATCTGACATCTATTCCAACCCCCCTGCCAGAGCAGGATCACCCAGGGCAGGCCACACAGGAACACATCCAGGCAGGTCTTGAAAGTCTCTAGAGAAGGAGACTCCACAATCCCTCTGGGCAGCCTGTTCCAGGCTCTGTCACTCTCACAGTAAAGGAGTTTTTCCTTATGTTGAGGTGGAACTTCATCTTTTTCAGCTTGCTATCATTACCTCTCGTCCTATCACAGGGCACAACTGAAAAGAGACTTGCCCTTTCTACTTGACATCCACCCTTGAGATATTTGTAAATATTAATAATATCTCCTCTCAGTCTTCTCTTCTCCAGGCTAAACAGCCCCAGGGCTGTCAGCCTTTCCTCATAAGAGAGATGTTCCGGTCCCTTCATCATCTTCGTAAATGATCTGACAGTACACAGTAATGGGGGATTGTATTTGATGGCTTAGGACATGCTCTCTGTTCTGATTCTCTTGTGCCTCTGTTGTGAGTTGACTCAGTTGAGAGCTCTTGGAGCTCCTGAAATTTGGCCTCATGTTGCTTACAGCAACTGTACCAGACCATGGAGAACCCCGATGCAAAACATCTCTCAGTCCCTCCAGACAGCTTACATAGTCAGTCAAGGTAAGGGTAACTGCAGCTGCATATTCCTTGTTTCTCAGGGTAGGAGTGCTCTGTTGGTATGGCTGAGAGAAAAGGATTCTGTCCCAGGAGAGCTATACTGCAGGAATTTATTAGATTCAGCAGAAAAATATAAACAAAAGATCCGAGGTAAATCAATTATTGTAACCTTGGGTTTGGACACACTGGACACAATTAGCTTCATCTGCAGTAAGAGAGAATGAAGTACAGCAGACAGCTGCTGTATTAAATACACACAAAACCAGAAAGACATCACAACTGACAGCTGATAGAGCAAACCAGCAAAGAATATTGAAAGGCAAACGTGGGGAGAGGAAACGTTTTTTATTTTTATGAGCATTTCTGTTGTGCTCCTCCTTTTTGTATTAAGAACATTTAAAAGTATAACTGCTTCACTGCTGTCTTGACAAGTGATTGATATAAAATAACCAGAAATTAAGCCCCCTTATCCCACCGGAAGGATGCTCACAGGAAATCAGAGTGGTGTAATATAAGTGGTTTAGCTTCTCATAAAAATCTCTTTCCTATGTAGATAAGATTAAAACAGATTGCAGGACTCATTCTACCTTGCACTTTTTAATTAGACATGCTGCTGGTACCACAGGGGTACTGAACACAGGCTCATTTTTTCTCTACATCTGATGGCAGAGGCAACAAAGGGAAACAGAAGATAAAGCTGTGTTGCCATCTCTCCCGGCACCCAGGAAAGGAAGTTAAACCATTTCACAGAAACATTTTGCCCTAACATGCATGTATTTAGAAAGGACAGCCTATTGTGAAATTTTTCTGATGATATCATTTGAGAAGCATGAAATCATGCAGATTTGTGCAAAATCAGTATTTGCCTTACAGCTGCCTACATCAACCTCAGATTTTTCTCCAAATGATACCAATTTTCTCTGTAACAATACATTCCAGGAAAACTATGAAGTTTTCAAAATTTTAACAGAATTTGTGTTAATGGTTTTCCAGCAATCCCCTCCTCATTTTTCTCCCATGTAGATAACCTCAGCATCTAATGGCTTAGCACTTTCTCATTTACCACTGTCTTACCATTTAAACTGTATCCACCAGGAAATACCATGCAAGAACTGAAAAAGAGGGCACTGCTATATGACAGAAGGCATGGACCACTATGTTTTACCTACAGTAAAACATGCAAGCACTAGCACAGGATCTTTACGAATCAACTGGAAAATGCAGAAAATGTGTCATATGGTTACTTTGCAGTACAATTTTGATGAAACATTTGAGATTCAGTATAAGCCATAGTGACAGGCAGCATTTCATCTGAGTTAGAGCACATTGAGGATGCAAGCAGACAGCTGGAATTGAGGAGTACAACCTTTCTTTCATGCATGAAATGACAGAGGCAAACCTTCCTTTGACTTCCTTGTTTTCACCAAATAGCAGTGAGGCCAGTTTTCACTGTCATTGAAGCAAGCCAGATGCTCCTTGCTTTGGGTTCTGACTGGCATGACTAACAATGATGTGTTGAGACATGCCCTGCAGCGTAAGCCTCCTTCATCCAGTGAAAAACTTCTTATGTGACTGCCAGTAGTCAGGGAAGAAAAAAGGGATGTGGAAGAATTAGCTACAAATTTCACTTTGCATGCCAGATGAGTTCAGAGGGCAAGACAGGACCTTAAGTCATCACTTAAGACTATATCCTCACAGTTTGCCTTGGAAATAGCTAGAGGTCATTAAAGTGTGAAGATAATGCAATCCTGTTGGTAGTGGACAGACTTGATGCCCAGGGGTTATCATCATTACTGAAGCTGTCCAGCACTCCATGGTACCCTTCTTAGCCAGAGAATCAACACTCAGGCATTCAGGCTTCTTCAGCTGGAGAGCTGAGAATGCATACTAAACTGTATCTCAATGGTTTGGCTCCATTTATGGTTCTCTAGATTTAAGATCTGAGAGATATGGCTGGACATAGAAAGGTTCAGGTGGATGAGTTTTATCTGTTTGAACATAGTCTGGAAAACTCACAATAGCCCTTCTGGTATTTAATGCCATTTGGGTTTTACAAAAATACTGTGTTTCACTTTTGGTGGTTGCCCCAATATCTGTTGATGACAAAGGTGTATCATCACCTGCCTAGAGCTTAGTTCTGCAGTCCATTTGGAAAGATGTCTACATAGTCTAGGAATTATTCTGCCCACAACTCCCATCTGTGATCAGTGATCAGCCAAAGTCATGTCTTTATCTATCACCCCTGAAGGCAGACAGCAGTAATTGAGGCTGAACCAGCAGATTGTTCTCCTCCTGATAAAGAGCAGGGCAGACCCAGAATCCCAAAGGGACATCTTCGTCACAGGCTGGGACAAAAATAGTCAGCAATAGTTTGAGGGAGTCATAGTCCCAATCTAAGACAAATTTGACCAAATCCTAAGGGGTTTGAGCCAGGAGAGTTGCCAGGGAGCACTATGAGATATGACTAGGATGCTGACTCCCCCTCCTATTAACAAAGTCATATGTGTCTGTAATATCCAGCTATGCAAGTGAAAGCACTGTATGAATTCATAGCGCTCTGAAATGCTATTGGCTGGAGAGTGTGTGCATCCCACAGCGCAGCATCTGTGCTTGGTCACAGTGAACTTTATTTGCTATATTTGAGGTGAAAATAGAAAGCAGTGTGGAAAGAAGCTCAGTCTCTCGATCAATTCATCAAACTGAGTGGAAATGTCTGTTTGCTACATAAAAGATAATGAGAGGAATTTGATCTTAACTCCCTTCACTCAGCCTGCTCAGGTGCTCAAGTGTGAAATTACCCGCGGGGAAAGACGTAAGTTGGTGCAGGAATCCCTATTGGCCTTAGCTTTGATGGGCTGTGCACTGTATGCTACAAATGGAATTAGTTGGGCAAACAGAGAGGTTCATCAGCCTGTGCAGACCAACTGATTGGAGTAAGACAGTGGTGGAAATTGCCTGCCTGTAGAGCATGGAGGGTGTCAACAGTAATATGGGACTAAATGAATTCCAGCTGATACATACATTTTTGTCCCTCTTCATCAGTGTGATTCTGAGGAAATCACTTCTCTCTAAGGTTTAAACTTCAAATTAATAGACCTGATTTCTTTATTAATTTTTAACAAAATGTGGAGAATTTCTAGATGAGATAGGGTAAAAGGTAGTTATTCCATTTAACACTTCATCACTGAATATGTGAAACATGACAATCCTACATTTTCAGTTAGTCCTATAACAAAATTTCCTTTTAAAGGCTTAAAAAGTTCAATTGGTTTGCCATAGGCTATGAGCTGGGTTTCATATCACTTGCCAAGAGATTCAGTCTATGGCTGCTGTTGTGAAATACAAATGGAACTGGAGCACCAACACTCCAATAGTCCTCTCCTGCAGACTATTTCCAGTTCAATGGACCGACTAAAAGAGAATTTGCATTTTCATAACCATTGTAATAATGGTCATGACCACTGTCATGATAGCTGAGTGAAAAAAAAAAAAAACAACGAAATTAGCAAATCATTGAGTTTCTTTGTCTGTGTGGTCTTTTCTGCAGATTCTGTCCAGTTTTGTCACTTTGGATATTGTTTTGCCCTAGTGTCAGTGGTAACGTGGATGTGGACATCTGTCACAGTCAGAACTACTTGTCTGCAAATTCCCTCTGCAGCAGTCCATCAGTCAGTCAGTGCAGGGTTTCCTAGCTGTGATACGGCGATTCTTCTATGCCCACCCCTCCTGCTGTCCCTTCTGAAGTCATGATGTGCGTACTGAAGAACGACTCTCTTCAGACCCAGGCATGAATTTACTGCCTTATGAATAGTTTTTCTTTATTTTTTTTCTTTTACTGTTACTGTCTTATCACTGTTCAAGATGATGAAATCAGATGCACTCTTTGCTCCCCATCAAGAAGTTTCTTTTGCACCTACCTTTTCAGGTGGATTTGGTTTAAAGCCTAAGTGTCTCAAGTGGAAAACTCTTTTAGCCATGGTAGTTTTCAGATATATGAAAGGCAAGTTTCAAGCTAGTGGGGAGTAGATTTTGAAAGTTTTAATAGTTCATTCTGAATTTTTAAAAAGCTTAAATTTTCAGATGCCTTTATGTTTATTGTCTTTATTTTAGAAATTTTGTGAGGTTTGGCATACTCCCAAAATGTGTAATTTTAATTCACTTGGAACAAAAATATAATCTCAATTTCAAGTGGGTTTTGTAAATTTCACCCACAATTGTATGTAGCTTTGTTGTAAGGTATTTTATTTCAAAACAAAACAAAACAAACAAAAACCAAAACAATAACAACAACCACAACAAAAATGCTACTGCAGATATATTTGGTTTCTGTTCTTTTTCAATATAAAAGACTTTGCATGTGGATAACAGAAATTTAGACTGTTTTCACCATATATTCTCTGTGGTCAGCTAGACCTTACTGCTGCAGTGATTTTTTGGCAGGGTTCCACAATAGCACATGTCAGAGCAAGGAACAAGACCCCTGCTCCTACAGCTAAGCCATCAGATGTCATTATCTGTCCTGATGAGCCTGACTGGATGAATGCATTCAAGTACTGGGTCCCTAGGGAACGGCTTTTAGATAAATACCAGAAACCTCCACTCACCCAGAATCAGTGCAGGTTTTGATAAACTGAGCAAATCTTGTTACACTTCTTATCGCGTTATATTTGTCTAGGTTTTGCTTTGTATGTTTATCTTCAAATTGACAGGCACCTAAAATGTGCTCTTATACACTGAAAATTGATGGTAGTTTCCTGTAAGCCATTTTCACCACAGGCACTAAATAATGTCTAGAGAAGACATGGATTTTACATTTTCCTAATTTTAAAGTGTTTGTGAATATCATTGTGTGTTCTGTATTGAAAACTTTCAGTTGGGAAAGCATTTATAGACACCCAGATGTCGGAGGGGAACAGCCACAGTGGGATCTGTAGGGCTGATTTAACTATTTGATTTGACTACTCAGTAAGCTTTGGCAGATGCCTTTCATAGAATCCTAGAATCATAGAATCATTAAGGTTGGAAATGACCTTCACGATCATCAAGTCCAACCATCAACCCAACATTATCAGGACCACTAAACCCTGTCCTGAAGTGCCACATCCTGACATTTTTTAAACACCTCCAGGGGTGGTGATTCCACCACCTCCCTGGGCAGCCTGTTCCAATGCCTCACCACTCTCAGTAAAAGTTTTTTCCAAATATCCAACCTAAACCTCCCCTGGTGAACTTAAGCCCATTTCCTCATCCTATCACTAGTCACCTGGGAGAAGGGACCAACACCCACCTCACTACAAAATCCCTTCAGGTAATTGTCGAGAGCGATAAGGTCTCCCCTCAGCCTCCTATTCTCCAGACTAAACAACCCCAGGTCCCTCAGGCACTTATTATAAGACATTTTCTCCAGACCCTTTACCAGCCTCGTTGCCCTTCTCTGAATTCACTCCAGCACCTCAATGTCTTTTTCATGCTGTGGTGCCCAGAACTGAGCACAGTACTCAAGCTGCAGCCTCACCAGTGCCAAGTACAGGGGCACAATCACTTATCTACTCCTGCTGGACACACTGGTTTTGATGCATTCCAAGATGCTGTTGGCCTTCTTGGCCACCTGGGCACACTGCTGGCTCATGTTCAGCCAGCTGTCAACCAGCACACCCGGGTTCTTTTCTGCCAGGCATCTTCCAGCCACTCCTCCCCAGGCCTGTAGCATTGCCTGGGGTTGTTGTGATCAAAGTGTAGGACCTGGCACTTGGCCTTCTTGAACATCATCCCTTTGACCTTAGCCCATTAATCCAGCCTGTCCAGATCCCTCTGCAGAGCCTTCCTGCCCTCGAGCAGATCGACACTCCTGCTCAGTTTGGTGTCATCTGCAAACTTGCTTAGGGTGCACCCAATCCCCTCGTCCGGATCATCAATAAAGATATTACACAAGACTGGTCCCAAAACTGAGCCCTGGGGAACGCTGCTACTGACTGGCCACCAACTGGATTTTGCTCCATTCATCACAACTCTCCATGGCTTTGTCCATGCAGCCAGTTTTTAACCCAGTGAAGAGTACACCCATCCAAGCCATGAGCTGCCAACTTCTCTAGTAGAATGCTGTGGGAGACAGTGTCAAAGGCCTTACTGAAGTCCAGGTAGACAACATGCACAGCCTTTCCCTCATCCACTAGGTGAGTCACCTGGTCATAGAAGGAGATCAGGTTCATTAAGCAGGACCTGCCTTTCCTGAACCCGTGCTGGCTGGGCCTGATTCTCTGGTTGTCATCAATGTGCTGAATGAGCACACCCAAGATGAACTGCTCCCTAGTCTTCCCTGGCACCAAGGTCAGGCTGACAGACCTGTAGTTCCCTGGATCATCCTTGCAGCCTTTCTGGTAGATGGGCGTCACATTGGCAAGCCTCCAGTCATCTTGGACCTCCCCTGTTAACCAGGACTGTTGATAAATGGTGGAGAGAGGCTTGGTGAGCTCCTGTGCCAGCTCGCTCAGCACTCTTGGGTAGATCCCATCTGGCCCCATAGACTTGTGATTGTCTAGTTGGCATAGCAGGTCATTAACTGCTTTGTCCTGTATTATGGGGGGTTTGTTCTGCTCTCCATCCCTGCCTTCTAGCTCAGGGTGCTGAATACCCTGAGGTCTGACTATTGGAGACTGAGGCAAAGAAGGCATTCAATACCTCAGCCTTTTCCTCATCCTTGGTGGTGATGTTCCCCTCTGCATCCAGTAATGGGTGAAGGTTCTCCTTGGCTCTCTTTTTGTTGTTAATGTACTTGTAAAAACATTTTTTATTATCCTTCACTGCAGTGGCCGGATTCACATCAGTGATGAAATCTGAAATGTTATTATAAATAAGGCACTTAGTTTTTCTCTGCAAAGGTCTCTGCTGCCTTCTCAGAGGATGATACCCCTATTTCCCATTTTCATTCTGTAAAACCATTGTTATTCAGGAAACAACTGTTACTGTCTCTTTTAAATGGGTAAGAAAATGATGGTTATCTAAAATAATTTTGATTCACAAAAGAAATTCATTCATGGGTTGAAAATCAATCTCAGGACTTGAAAATGTTAGATCATTGATTTAAGCACAAAGTCATCCGGTCTCTCAAGAGCTTATATACATATGTACCTATATGTGTAAATACAAAATCTACAGTACAATTATCTAATGATATAGAAACATGAGTTATTTCTCTTGTTGCCAACTCTGGTGTGTGTGATACCCATTAGCTAATCTGAGCAAAACAGTTTCTAACTGTTTTACTCTTTGAACAGCTTACAGTTACCCTGTTTGGCATGGAGGGACGTAGGATTTGGAGAGACATACAAATCTAGATATTTTAAAGTATTTTTTCTTAGAGCAAATAGGTTTCTGTGGAAAGTGAGAGATAAAGCAGAAAAATGAAGCACAATATCATTTTCAAGTAGCTTTTTAGCCAAAGAGAGGCATTGCACACTTCCTGAGAGCCTGCAGTTTAGTACTGCAGGTATGTAGAGGGTAGCAATGAAAAATTATCTTCTCTCACTTTATTTCTTAGGAATAGCTCTTTTTTTCTGGTTTTGAATGTGTCTTTTTTGCTGTATATTAATAGTGAATCTCAGCAGATGAGGTTTGCAGGTCAAGATAAAAAAAAGCTCCAAAACCTACATGTAGACATAGCAATAGAGTGTGCCTGGGAATCTCATCTTCAATAAAATACAAAGATTTCAGCTAGAGTCTGAGGAACACCGTGCACTGAACAACAAATTTCTTGTTTGATGAACTAAGTCTGCATCTTCCCATCACTCTGCTGGATTCACTGCTGGTTTAATAGGAGGAAAATACCCATTGATTTCAAGGGGCTTTGGGTCAATCTGACAGAGTTTTGAAAAAAAAGCCAGAGATTTCTCATATACTTACAGTATATATTCCTATATTAACCTTACTAACAACTCTTCTATTTCAGTGCTGCAGAGAGCTGCTGCAGAAAACCATTCAGCCTGAACCTTAACTTTTTTCTAAGGAAGGTGAAGATGGAATTGTTACAGGGCCATCAGGATTCAGGTCTCTTTGCAGTAGCTGTTCATAGATAGCAAAGACAAATGATTCACAGGCCTTAGTTTAGATTTACCCCAGCTTTATCCAAACCCTTTCTCCCAGGCTGGAGAGCTGCCACTGGGGGACACGCTGCCATAGAGAGAATAATATCAAGCAAAAGAGCCCACTGGCAGGAAGCCCCTGAGAGAGGAATAAGAGGCATGGCCAGGAGGAGGGAGATATGGTAGAGCTGGAGCCACAAACTAAAACAAAAGTGAATTGGTTTTGGCTGGGCAGATCCTAGAGCAAGAAAAAGGGCACATTTAGCTGCTGGAAACCCCACAGATTCATCACAGCAGGATAAAAGGCAATCACAAATCTGGCTGGCACTCTGGTTATACAGTGGTGCAAGCCAGCTGGCTGTCAGGGATGAGAAATTCAAGCATAAGTTGGGAAGGAGGGACAGTGGGAAACGAGGGAACTAGTTCCTGGCTTGGGAAACTAGATGCATTTGGATCCTGAGTTTTGTTTCAGCTTAGTCGAGTCCACTGCTGACAGGTGGTACCCAAGTTCACAGGCAAAGAGGAAGTGGGGAGTGTAGGGAAGTGCTGAGAGCAAAACTGAATCGAAAATGGGGGAAAAAAATCAAATGGAAAACGCTTTGAAATGATTGACTGGGGTTTGATTGCCACATGGGGGAGATCTAAGCCTAAACAGTCCTTTCAGAGCTGTGTCACATGGGGGAATCCTTCAGCAAACACAGGGTGAGGCTGGACACTGTCTTTGTGGCTGGTGGGACAGCTGAATCATTACATCAGATCATACTGCCAGGTGACACATGAAGACCTGGTGACACTGCTGGAAAAAAGAAATTAGCAGCTGATGAAAAGCAGAACTCTTCCCACTCTGTAATCTTTCTGACACACTTTAAACTTTCCCCATTATGGTGCTTTCCCTCTAAAATGTGCATAAGAGCCGTGGGAAACAAAAACATACAGCCCTGTGGGTTATATACTCAAGGCTTTCAAAGATACTGTGGATGCCATAGGAAAGCCAAATGCATCCTTAGGTGGGAAGTTGGACATGGGTTCTGTAGGCCTTTCAAATGACAACCGATTAACATAGCTACAAAGTTAGCTTAAGTAAAATTCATTTTTGCCATAATGATTATTTCTTTCAATATAAAAAGCAGAATTGCTAAAATTCTTGCTAAAATTGCTGAATAGCTTCATCTTGGATAATGTAGTCCGTTTTGTCCATTTTGTGTCTTGTCAAAGGAAACAAATTGGGCATCCACTGTAGTCAGTTAGGATTAAAAACAGACTTGCAGACATCTTTATGTAAAATAGTGAAGTATCTCATGAAGCAGCAGGTTTTTAAGTACAGGGCCCTGACAGCTGCAGAATACAGGAGCTTTTTAAAGTTACACTGAATACCGATGTGTATATCCCTAGTTCTATATCCCCGCCCACAAGCTGGCTATACAATTTGTCCTTCATGGTCTCTCACACAGCATGCAAGAAGAAATAACTTCTAGTCTAGATAAGTCATACGAGCTTAATGTCATTTTTGTGTTCCCCACAGAAGGAACCCAGTATCTAAAGCTAATATCCAACAGTCTATGCTTTTGTAACCCTGCCTTTGCCTTTACCTTTATCTGCAAGGACTAACATATTGCCAAAAAGCTTATTTGTGTTGTATGTTTAGTCCAGGCACACTGAGTCTGGATATATCAGAAAAATCAGTCTGACACAGTGAAGCTGCATGCCAAAATATGTGAGCTTTCTGTTAACTGCTGTCCATACGTACCTTCAAGCCTCTTGAAGTCAACCCAGAGCATGTTTCACAGCTGAAGTTCATCTTGTCCAAACTGACATTAAATCTCCCAGCATCTGCTTTCTGTTAACAAGCAAGAAAAGCTGCAGGTGGTATTTTTAAGTGCCTTTATTACAGAATGTTTTTTTTAAAGCATATATGTTTTAAATGCTTATTTAAATGTTTTAAATGATGAGTTTTGTATTATTCACAGCATGTTATACTTCACAGACATGTGGTTTAACTTGTAATTAACTTCAAATTTGTCCACTACCTATCAGACAACTTTAGATGATAGTACCCCACAGTGGAGCTAGAGAAACTTGAACTCAGAGAAGTAGTTGGCTTGTCTAAAAGCACAGCAAAATCAGCTTTGGATCTGTGACCAGAACCCAGCCTTCCCAACTCCCACCAGATCAATATTTAATATACATGGGCCATGGGAAGGCACCAGTTAGCTGTTGCTTATGGAAGATGGGGGAGCTGATGGGAGCAAATCAACTTTCAAAGAGATGTTCCCATAAAAAGTCTATATCCCAGTGATAGGGGGTTTGTTCTGTGCCGTGTGTGCCACACCAAGGATTTGTGCCTACTCCTGTCTGTGAGTCTTCATGAGCTCAGGATAACTGGTGCTGTGTCTAATGACTCTATTCTTATTTGTGCTTAGTTTTCAGGACTTTACTTGTTGTCTTTCTTCACTATCCTTGTTGGGCTGGTGCTCTACTCCTCCACGTCCACCTATGTAGCCCAGGATCCTCGAGTGTACAAGCAATTTCGAAACCCTTCAGGACCTGTCGTAGACCTGCCAGCCACTGGCCAGCTGGAGCCTTCGGTAACATACACCAGCCTGGGGCAGGAGACAGAAGAGGAGCCTCATGTTAGAGTTGCTTAAACCCAGGGTTGTTGACCGCCTACTGATGATTTGGTGGAGCTCGTATATCCATTATCTCTGTATTGTACATAGAGAAAGGTATTTACCAGGTGCAGTTACACCAGTGAGCTGCAAGGTAGCAAATAAGGAAAGCTCATAAAATTACAAATTAATTGTTCCAGGGTGTTCATTGCAAGGAGATGGCAGTCCCTCGTTTACGATATGAGCAGCATGTTTGCAATACAAACTGCTGTATATGAATCGGTTCATGTCAAACTACCTGTAAAAGATAGTCAATTTATAAGCTGAAATTAAAGAAAGAAATTCACAGAAGGGTGTTTTTGCACCCCCTGAGTGATATTATGCCTAAGCCACATCAGCTGTGGAAAAGCCGCCTTTTTACAGCGAATACACTTGTGCAGTCACAGTTAATTTCTCTCTAAGGTTTGTTTGTTTGCACAAAATAGATGAGTTACTTGTGGTAGCAAGACCCTGACACATTTTTGCTCGCACCTTGGATTTGGTGAGGGAAAGACAATGAATTCATCCGTGCTATCTGTCTAGTTGCCCTTTCTAGGTAATCTGTTCCATGCATCCAGAGAAGGGACAACTTACAATATCCATCTCTATTCTAGGAATAGGTATAAGGCGAGCATTTTAGCCTTTCTATATTTGCAGAAGTGACGTACTCAAGCATTGACCTCTCTGTGATCCATGGCAGATTTCCTAGCAGCTGAGGTTCTGCATCAGGTGACAGGGAGTTAGTTTCTCTGTAGTCGTGACTTAACACAAATTTCTTACTTTTTAAATTTTAATCTGTAAAAAGAAAAATGCATTTTCTAGTTTTCCTATGTATTGTACCTCTCCATGGTAAGATGACATATCATGTGGATCAGGGCACTTATTTTAGATACTCAGTGCATCAAGGGCGCCTTCTGCTGTTCCAGTTTGCTTAGTCTCCTGTGGTTCATTATTCTAACGATAGCTATTTAGAAATGTGTCAGTTTTTCACCAAAACCCACAATTTGTAAAAATCAGGAAGATTAAGCGAGGAATTCATGAGCAGAAAGACTGGACCATCTGCTGGTGTTGCTGCAATAGCGCAAAGGCATTCATACTGGCAGGGTGCAGCCACTTATTTTTCATTAACTACAAAACTAGCAGAAGAATTCAGCAGTTTTCTTACATTCCTGGGGATGTATGAAAATAGTAAGAGTTTGCTCCACAACTGTACTTCTGCTCCAGAAGCCTTATCAAAATGGGGGGAAGTCTTAGTCACCACCATGAAAAAATCCATCTCTGCCTGTATGTTTGTTCTTCTGAGAGCCCAGTAAAAGGAGACCATTATTTCAACATCCATCATCTATTTTTAATTTAAAATTAAAGAAGGAGAGGTGATCTTACATCTAACAGATAGGAGAGGGATCCAGGAGAGCTTGGTTTTATTCACAGATCTGCCACATCTCTGTGTGATCCTTGGGTAAGGCTTACCTTCTGTGTGGCTAAGTTTCCCAATCTGTATATATGGGAATAATGATATTTTACCTACCTCACAGGGGTGCTATGGGACCAAGTTATTTTAAAATGCTTCAGGATCTTCAGGAGGAAGGAGATGAAAAAGTATACAATAGTGCTGTAGAAGTGTGTATACATGCATTGTGTATGAAAATGGAGTTTAAGGCAGGGTTGATGAATATTTTGCTCGTGGGCATAGAAGATGAATTTGATTTGAATGATATTCTGCTGAAGAAGTCTGTCTCAAGTGAAAATGCAGGCCTTCATGTTTGAAAAATAAACCTTACCTATTTCTGTTTAAAAGAGGGAAAAAAAAAATAAAATTCAATCTGTACTCCGGAGATTAGAAAGGCCACACAGTTCAACCAAGCAGGATGAATTTCTGCTGAGGTAACAGTAATATTTTCTCGTTCTGTTCTGCTTTAATATAGAAGGGACTTCCTTGAAGCAGACTGGGAGAAGTACGTATGCGTAATATATATGAAGTGGCAAATGCCAAAATGCTATTGAACAGCAGAAGTATGTTGTGTCTTATTCTTGCTGTGGAGGAGGAGAAACAATTTCTGTCCCACTGTGATTAGGCTGTCTGCCATGATCCTGCTGCAGTATGGCCAAACCATGCCGAAAAACAGTCCAAAAAGCTTTGCATAAGATGGCTTGGTTTTAAAGTCATGACAAATGTAAGATTTTTTTTTTTTACCCTGCCTTCTGTTTATTTAATCTTTTCAGCACTAAAGTTTCCAAGCTTTTTCTCTTAAACCACTGAGGATTAAAAAAAAGAAAAAAAAAAAAAATACCCACAGAGAAACAGTCTGTATTCTGGGGTTATTAAGGAAACTCTAAATCCTACAGGATTCAAAAAAAAAAAAAAAATTTAAAACCTTACAGGGAAGATTACCTGATACCTCAGGGCAAGGTCTGTGGACTGGAAGTCCAGATGGGAAGCACATGGTCAGGTGAAGCCCTCATGCATAGGGGCTAGCAAGCATCCTCAAGTCAAGCCCTGGGAGAGCTTTGATTTGAGGTGGGTTTCATACATTCCCCAGGAGCAGGGGCTCCACCACATCTCCCTCAGGTACCCGGAGGCACACTGGCAGGAGTCTGTCATCTCAGTCTTTTTTGCTACCTTTTATACCAGTTAAATACCTTTCTCTGAACATTAGTCCCCATGTCGGTCGGAGAACCTTGAAGATTGTGTGCGTGTGTGTGTTTTATGTTTACAATTCCTTCCTTTTGCATAATTGTTTTGGTTAATTTCATTATTAGTATTTATTTTTAAGCCAAATGTTTGTAGTCCTTCCACCTCCCCCTCATCATTTTTCTGGCACTAACTTGTAGATGTTTGTTAGAGTCTTCTCAGAAACAGCTGGGCAGGAGGCATCTCCCAGCCAGGTCGCTGGGCTGGGAGTTTCTACTTACAAGGGTTTGCTATCCACGGGTGTCTGACAGGTGCCATCTGAAGCAATTTTTACAGGCTATCTCTGTTGTACAGAAATAAGTGATGAATGTTTTGGCCAGCCACCATCCTCTGTTTTACTCACACAGGAGGATTTTGATGTGCAAGGTGGGGCTGCTTCACTCTCTGTGTCTCCCGTTAAACAAGGTGGATACTTGGATTAGCACCAGCGTGCTAGAGCCGGATGGACCTCAAAGGAATACAGTAGAATAGTTTTACAAGTAACTGTGTTGACTGAAAAACTGAGGTCCAGTAAAGGAAAACATTACTTCTACCTGCTTGTTTTCTGCAGTTGGAGCCCTCAGTACGCACCAGCAAAGGTTCAGCTATCTAACCGGCAGCTACTCTCCGTGTTGCGTAGGACATCTCTAGCTCTGTATAGCTCCCTACCTGAACAAACTCAAACTCTGTTATACTGCCGGCCCTGAGCAGCCCTTAGCAAGACTGATGTTATTTTCTGCTACTGGATGAAAACTTTCACTGGGAGACAAATCTCATCTTTGTAGATGTTTGTTCCAGCTATAAAGTTTCAAAACACAGAACGGTAGACCAAGCAATTGAAAATTTTGCACCACTGTGTCATAAGAAGAAGTTTCAATGTATAGTGTAGAGATTGCTAACTTGTGCTATTAACATTTTGACAAGCGTGTAGTATCATTTTCTTTCCTTTTTTTGAAAACCATTTAGGATTCGTGAGCTAGCTACAAATATAAATTTTACCCCATGGGTAGGATTTTATTGTTAAATGCCATAAAGAAGCACACTAATCTTGACACTGCAGATGGAAATATGAACCAAAACCAAAACCAAGCAAACAAAATCCCAACCCCAAGTCCTACATCGAAAAGCTGATTCTCCATTTTGATATTTGCATGCACCTATATGGACTGGCTGTGGCAATGTAATGCCTGTATAATGTTTTCAAATAAAAAAATAAATGCTTTATGAAAGCAGGGTTATTCGTTTCCTTGTCTGTTTCCTTTCTGCTTTCTTAGCCTAAAATGATTTTTCTCAAGTGTAAATCTTGACTGTAGGGCATAATTTTTCACTGTGCTGAGGACTTTTTCCCCTTGTGAGGTGGTTTACCTACGGCTCCTTCCAAGGTTTCTAAGCACAGATGCCATTAGGCACCCTCAAGGTATCTTGCCTGGACCCCAGGTGCTGCTCCAGTAGGATAAGGGGTCTGTTGTCCACCCTCTGTCTTAATCTGCTATTCCCCTATGGCTAGCTCAAGTATCTTGATATACGTTGCCCTCATTTGGACACAGAAGTACCCCTAACAGCCTTCCAGAAATGATTAATCAACCTAGAATCAATCTGGGGCAATGCACGTGCAAGATGGTGAAGGGTTTATCTGGCATAGGTTACTGATTATCCGCAGCTGCCTTGCCCAGCCCTCCCTCACAGCTGCTCTGTGCTGTGCTGCAGGCACTCTTCCCAGCAGAGTCCTGAAACTGGAAAAGAGAGGGTGGAGACAAAAATTAGACATTGGGGGAGAGAGAGTATCAGGAGCAACAGAATTAGGGAGAGAAAGAAAAGAAAAGAAGAAAAAAAAGACAAAGAGAAAAGGGAAGGGAAGGGGAAAGGGGAAAGGGGAAAGGGAAAAAGGAAAAAGGAAAAAAGGAAAGGAAAGGGGAAAAAGGAAAAAAGGAAAGGAAAGAAAAAAGAAAGGAGGAGAGGAGAGGAGAGGAGAGGAGAGGAGAGGAGAGGAGAGGAGAGGAGAGGAGAGGAGAGGAGAGGAGAGAGGATGTTGTGGGGGACCATGTCAAAAGCCTTGCAGAAGTCCAGATAGATGACATCTATAGGTCATCCCTTGTCCACTGAGGTAGTCACCTTATCATAGAAAGCCACTAGATTAGTCAGGCAGGATTTGCCGTTCATGATGCCGCCATCTCTCCTTGTCGGCTCCTCCACCAGCTGCATCAAGAAGTTATTGTCAATTCACTGGGGGAACCTACTGGACTGCGTGTGTTTCATCTTCTGTAGGCATATACTGTGTTAAACAATGATAGAAAAAATGTGGCTAAAGTGTGAGAAGTACTTGTATAGCATACCAGCAGTCATCAATACTTAAGGAGGTCTTGTGCTAAAAGACTTGTTATAAGACTTGTGTAAATGGCAAAGCCCAAGTGGTGTTTTCTTTAACTCTGTACACAAAACCCATGTTTGTTGAGCTTATCAGTATAACAAATTGTGAATCTAAGCTACTTCCACTCAAATATATGATTATCACTCTGACAAGAATAATTGAATTATTTTTTTGGTTAAAGTTGCTGCTGTTTCAGGTTATTGTCTTGGATCCCATTTTGAAAAGATATCTTTTCAGATTATTTCTGAAAGCAATCTGATTGTATGATTCAGATTGTAATGTTTCAGCATTAGTGGGACTGATAAAGTGCAAGAGGAGCTCTTTGATTTATTTGCCCCTATGTTAGCTTTACTTTTCTCATTGATAAAGCACACAACTGAAATACTGTTACTAATGGTGCTACTGTTTTGCTTTCTCTAGAGATTAATGAACTCAGATTGAGAGAACCAGTTGTTGATGCTGCAAGAATCTTGTCATTTACTTACTCTAATCTTTAATTTTAGACATGTATTGAAGAGGTGTGCATGACTGCAGTGTTACTTAGAATGTGATCCCTGACAGTGATTTTTTTGGCCTGTGATTTGAAGCAATTGGTTATGCTGATAAATTTTCCAGTGATGAACAAGTAGCAAGTATCTATGCTGACCTTTTTGTTGCTGTTTTTGTTAGTCCTTGAAAGTTAGGTAGGCAAGTTGCAAACTTTGATAAAGAAATTAAGCAAAATATTTAATTGTCTGTTTGGGAGGACAAAAAGAATGACGCTAGACATTATCAGTCCAGAGGAAGATCACAGGAAGGATGTTATAATATCTAAGCTTTCTTATATAACATAGAAAAGTGAGACAAATACCACAAGTAATGGGTACAGACTGCATTTCTGTATTTTTGACATAGAAGTAGCAAGGACTTCTGGAGACTTGGAGAATGTGTGATTGTATAGCCTTGAATTACTTCAATACTGAATAATAGCTGTCTGATTGACAGAATCTGAATGAGGAAGAAGTTTTGTTTGCAACTTGGGCAAATATTTGACAGATGTCAGAAGTAATATTTGTTCTTTTGGTCCATTTTCTTTTCTGGTAGGTTCCCACATATAGCACTGTCCAATGGAAAGGCATAAGTACCAGAGATCAAAGGATGGACCTGTGCGCCATGTTGGTGTCCCTCGGCATGCCGGGAGCTGTAGTCCCGGGGCACGGGGCTTCCTGTGCGCCATGTTTGTGCCCTCGGCATGCCGGGAGCTGTAGTCCCGGGGCATGGGGCTTCCTGGGCGCCATGTTGGTGTCCCTCGGCATGCCGGGAGGTGTAGTTGCGTGGCACGGGGCTTCCTGTGAGCCATGTTTGTGCCCTCAGCATGCCGGGAGCTGTAGTCGTTGGGCACGGGGCTTCCTGTGCGCCATGTTGGTGTCCCTCGGCATGCCGGGAGTTGTAGTCCTGGTGAACGGGGCTTCCTATGCGCCATGTTTGTGCCCTCGGCATGCCGGGAGGTGTAGTTGCGTGGCACGGGGCTTCCTATAAGCCATGTTTGTGCCCTCGGCATGCCGGGAGCTGTAGTCCCAGGGCACAGGGCTTCCTGTGAGCCATGTTTGTGCCCTCGGCATGCCGGGAGCTGTAGTCCCGGGGCACGGGGCTTCCTGTGCACCATGTTTGTGCCCATGGCATGCCGGGAGCTGTAGTCCCGGGGCACGGGGCTTCCTGTGATCCATGCTGGTGGCCCTCGGCATGCCTGGAGCTGTAGTCCCGGGGCACGGGGCTTCCTGTGCGCAATATTGGTGTCCCACGGCATGCCGGCAGCTATAGTCCCAGGGCACTGGGCGTTCTGGGCTTCATGTTGGTGTGCCTCGGCATGCCGGGAGCTGTAGTCCCGGGGCACGGGGATTCCTGTGCGCCATGTTGGTGGCCCTCGGCATGCTGGGAGCTGTAGTCGCGGGGCACGGGGCTTCCTGTGCGCCATGTTGGTGGCCCTCGGCAGGCTTGGAGGTGTAGTCCGGGGGCACGGGGCTTCCTGTGCTCCATGGTGGTGGCCCTCGGCATGCCGGGAGCTCTAGTCCCGGGGCACAGGGCTTCCTGGTCACCATGTTGGTAGCCCTCCGCATGTTGGGAGCTGTAGTCCAGGGGCACGGGGCTACCTGTGCGCCATGTTGGTGGACCTCGGCGTGCCGGGAGGTGTAATCCCAGGGCACGGGGCTTCCTGTGAGCTCTGTTTGTGCCCATGGCATGCCGGGAGCTGTAGTCCCAGGGCACAGGGCTTCCTGTGCGCCATGTTGGTGTCCCTCGGCATGCCGGGAGCTGTAGTCGCGCGGCACAGGGCTTCCTGTGAGCCATGTTTGTGCCCACGGCATGCCGGGAGCTTTAGTCCCGGGACACGGGGCATCCTGTGCGCCATGTTGGTGTCCCTCGGTATGCCGGGAGCTGTAGTCCCGGGGCACGGGGCATCCTGTGCGCCAGGTTGGTGTCCCTTGGCATGCCGGGAGCTGTAGTCGCGGGGCACGGGGCTTCCTTTGAGCCATGTTTGTGCCCATGGCATGCCGGGAGCTGTAGTCCCGGGGCATGGGGCTTCCTGTGCGCCATGTTGGTGGCCCTCGGCATGCCGGGAGCTGTAGTCCCGGGGCACGGGGCTTCCTGTGCGTCTCTTCTTCTTTCTCTCTTCTTCTTTCTCTCTTCTTCTTTCTCTCTTCTTCTTTCTCTCTTCTTCTTTCTCTCTTCTTCTTTCTCTCTTCAGTTACTCAGGCTGCAGAAGGAGGACAGGCTGGGTTAGGTGGGCAAAGTGGCAAGAGATGACGATGGCAGTTGGAAGTGGAGCTTAAAAATGAAAGGGTCGTTTCCAAATATGCTAATCCCTGGTAAAATTTCTCTAATGCTTCCAAAGATCAGGCTTTTTATTTCGATAGAAGACACAAGGAGAGAATTCTGCCTTGATATTTTCTTCCCCTGATGGTAAATGTTTGCCTCATTCTGAAATCTTAGCCCGAAAACTTCAACTGTTCTCAGTTACATCGGCCGAGACTTCTGCTTTGTGTAATCCTGGGGGGAAAAAAAAAGCAAACCCAAATCAAAAAAAAACCCCTAGATGATAAGAAATAAGGGTGAGAAGAGGCAAAATGAGCTGGAGTTTTGAGCGGTTGGGAGTTTGTAGACGTTCTTCTGGGTCAGTGTGGTTATTGCTTTGCTCATCAAGCTGGATCAGGTTTGACTCGGCATTTTCTTCACTTTTGCAGAAGGAATTGGGCTTTTGAGAGGGCATCGAAGCAAAGAGGAGATTAAAGGGCAGCCAGAAATGATTGGCTTTTTTTTGTTTTGTTTTTAATGAATAAATCTCCATGTTCTGTTTTGATTTCAGTATTAATTCAGTGACCCCTGCTGGGGAGGACTTAGATAAACAGAGTCAGGTACCTGTGATTTGTAACAAATAGGGTTACTTTGGGCTCTCACCGAGAGATTTTTGTAAATCAAGGTTAATGAGACAAACAATCCCCTCTTCTCAGGGCTGCTTTCTCATCCTAGGATAGGAATCTTGGGGGAAATGTGCCCATCACACGGAGTGACCAATTAAATAGGACACTTACAGTGAATTATTTCTGCTTCCTCTTGTTTCTTCCTGATAAGTCTTTGTTCCATGGAATCTGCCAAGTAGGAATTAGGATATTTTTTGTTTCCCCTATTGTTTCTCTTTTTAAACCACGTGAAGAGGTGATGGGTTATCTCTGGGTTTATTTTCTGCTTCAAAGCTGACCCAAAATACTGTGTTCCCTTCACCTCACCCCAAGCTCTTCACACCCAGGGGGGGATCCAAGCCAAGTGCATGGAGAGGAGACAGCCCAGCTACCAACGTGGGCTTTATTCTTTGTTGCACCAGTATTTCTACATCGGGAGCCCTTGGGGAAGCTTTTGCTCCTTCCTAGCCCACTCGGGGGGTGGGTGGAAATGAATGGGAAGGCAACAGCTGCTGGACAGTGATGGTTGGGTAATGGCACCGGTCCCCGCGGGGAGCACGGGAGATGCTGCAGCCCCCTGCCTGCCTGTGCTGGGGGAATGTAGCAGCTGGGCTGTAGCAAGGTGTCTTTTTTTCTTCCTCCCCCCCCCCCCCCCCCCCCCCGCTCCCTTTCCTCCTTCTCCTTTGTAGAGTAGGGTTAATGGTTGGACATGATGATCCCAAGGGTCTTTTCCAACCTAAATGATTCTGTGATTCTGTAATTCACACTAAGGTGACAACATGCATGCTTCCATTTCCAGTATCTCATATCCTGGAGTTATTAACTGATACTTAGCACTAAACACAAGTTGTGATTTTATTAAAACTTAGGGTTCTTCAGACTGTGTTCAAACAGGACAGGCCTGTTGGTTATATCCTCATTTCTCACAGTATATAACTAAATCTGTTAACACCCCTTCACTAATCCATGGAGCTTTTACATAGGGTATCCACAATCAATTGTAAATCACTTCAGGCAGTAGCTGCATGCACATACTGGTTTACAACTATCTCAGTCTTGCCCTCATTTCTTCTAATAACACAGTGCCGTTCCATGTCTTTGATCAAAGTTTAGCTGATATTTCAAGTGCACATTTTTTTATATTCTAGATTTTGCTATTGCAAGTCATTGGTTTTTCAGTGGGCAGTTGAAAATAGCATGTCAAAGGTGTGTTAGCATATAAACCAATACAGCGTGACTTGATATTACACATTAATGCCACGTTATTAACAGGAAAATAACTGGATAAAATATTAACAAATTGCATAGTGTAAGACTATAGGATAGTTGATTCCACACAAAAATTACTAAAAAGCCTTTTTTATATGATCACTCCTGCATCTGAACATCTCTGCCAGGTGTGCAGATTCACCAGATTCATTTTTGAAAACTGTGGGTTTCAAGTTTAAAATGTGGTTTAACTGCAAAGTTAAAAAAAATATATGCTTGTTCCAGACATAAAAAGGCGATTCTCAGATGAGAGGGCTTCTTTGCAGTGAATTAAACCAAACTAATTTTAAAGTTTTAACTAATTTTAAAGTTTTTAATTTTAAAGCATGCTAGTAAGCTAATATTAAATTATGCTTAGTGTGCTTCGGCTTTCATGGGTGCAGTAGGCCTCTACTTCAGCCAAGGTTTGAAAAGACAAGAATTATTGTTTAAAAGAAAAAGCAGTATTCATTACATTTTTTAAGGCAAATATCCCAACATAAGATATGAAGTGAAATATTTGCATAGTAGAAAATAATATAATATCACTTAACAGACTTATATTTTTAAGCCTATTTTCTTGATAAGAGTTTTCTATACGTGTATATGTGCCATTCTGAGAAAGTTTTTCCTTTTAATGTAGTAATGAACGAATCATATAATGATTACATGTTTTGTCACCTAAAAGGATCATCACTGTTTTGGTAGACATAAAGTGGTCTCATTTACTTTTTTACAAAAATGTTTTCCTATATTCTGTAAAAACCACAGCCACCTGATGTAACTAAAAAGTGATTCTTATTGCTTAAGAATAACAGCAAGGAAAGACAAGATATCCTCATCTAATCATAGAATCATAGAATTGTCAGGGTTGGAAGGGACCTTAAAGATCATCTAGTTCCAACACCCCTGCCATGGGCAGGCATTTGTGACATCACATATCCACATATAGTTGGGTGGTCTTGGCTGGTACAGGCCTTTGTGACATCAGACCTCCAGGCGTAGGCAGGGAATCAGCACTGGTGGTAGCCTTTGTCACATCAGAGCTGCAGGAATAGGAAGGTTACCATGGCTCTTGCAAACCTTTGTGACATCACAGCTCCACTAGTAGGTGGGTGATCACGGCTGGTACGGGCCTTTGTGATATCCCTGCAGCACGTGTAGGGAGGTGATCATTGCTGTGGAAGGCCTCTGTGACATCATAGCTCCACGAGTAGGTGGTTGATCATGGCTGGTGCAGGCATTTGTGACATCACAGCTCCACGAGAACGTGGGTGATGAGGGCTGGTGCAGACCTTTGTGACATCATATCTCTCGAAGTAGGTATTTGGTAACAGCTTCTGCAGGCCTTTGTGGCATCAGAGCTCCAGGAGGAGGTAGTTGATAATGGCTGGTGCAGGTCTTTGTGACATCACAATTCCAGGAGTAGGTAGTTGATCATGGCAGGTGAAGGCCTATTTGACATTACAGCTGCAGGTGTAGGTAGGTGACCACTGCAGGTGCAGGCCTATGTTACATCACAACTCCAGGAGTAGGTGGCTGATCAAGACTAGTGAAGGCATATGTGACATCACAGCTCCAGAATCAGGTGGGTGATCACGGCTGGTACAGGACTTTGTGACATCACAGCTGCAGGTGTAGGTAGTTGACCATGGGTGTGGCAGGCCTTTGTGACCTCAGAGCTCAACGATTAGGTGGGTGAACACAGCTGGTGCAGGCCTTTGTGACATCACAGCTTCACAAGCAGGTAGGTGATCACAGCTGATTCAGGCCTTTGTCACATCACAGCTCCACGAGTAGGTAGGTGATCACGACTGGTGCAGACCTTTGTGATGTCACAGCTCCACGAGCAGCTGTGTGATCACGGCTGGTGCAGGCCTTTGTGATGTCACAGCTCCACGAGTAGGTAGGTGATCACGGCTGATTCAGGCGTTTGTCACATCACAGCTCCACGAGCAGGTAGGTCATCATGGCTGGTGAAGGCATTTGTGACATCACAGCTCCACGAGCAGGTAGGTCATCATGGCTGGTACAGGGCTTTGTAACATCAGAGCTCCACGAGTAGGTGGGTGATCATGGCTGGTGAAGGCCTTTGTGACATCGCAGCTCCACGAGCAGGTAGGTGATCATGGCTGGTGAAGGCCTTTGTGACATCACAGTTTCATGAGTACGTTGGTGATCACGGCTGGTACAGAGCTTTGTGACTCCAAAGTTCCACGGTTAGGTAGGTGATCGCGGCTGGTGAAGGCCTTTCTGACATCACATCTCCATGAATAGGAAGGTGATCAAGGCTGGTGCAGGCCTTTCTGAAATCATTGCTCCAGGAGGAGGTATTTGATTATGGCTGGTGCAGACCTTTGTGACATCAAAGCTCCAGGAGTAGCTGGGTGACAACGAGTGGTGCAGGCCTTTACCCTTTCGTAAGTATGTTATCACAGAAGTGCTACCAGCTTCACTGATGGGCTCAGCTTTGGCCAATGGTGGGTCTGTTATGTATCTTGCTGGAACCACCTATGTTAGGCATGGGGACAGCCCCTGATCTTTCTTCACAGAGGCCGCCTGTGCAACCCCCTATGGTCTGAACATTAATGGAGTCTGACAACACATTATAAAACAAAACTTTATTGAGGTGGTAAGAGAGATGAGCAATGACGTGTCTCTATAATGACTCGCCCAAATCACCATTAACAAGCATAAGTGATGCCATGGCTCTGGCAGACTGTCAGGTACACTTGATGGCCAGGTCACCTGGCAGCAACTGCCAGTTGTACAAGTGCCTTTCCTTGGCTGCACCTATGGTAGTGTGATTTGAGAGAATCATACTTTACATGAATAACGTGGGTGGCGTCCTGCCTATGCTGCCAATATCAGTCAAGGGGCAGGGTGTCAGGAAGCAGGATGTCACCCCCCCCCCCCCAATTACCAAAACCTTGTCACGTAAATCCAGTACTTATATTTGTTTTAAACTATGCTTTGTTAAATGTAATAAGGATATTTCATTATTTCATATGCCCTCAATAGAGGGCTAGTGATAGAAATTCATGTAAGAGAATGCTTTGCATGTCTCATAAAGCTTTATTTTATGACATAAAAGCAAAATGATAGTTGGAGATTTAAGATGTCTAAAAACAGATCAGAAGAACCAGCTATATGCAGAGTCATAATATGTTCTTGTTTTATTTTAAGTTTTGGTATTGTGTCTGTAGTGGGTTAACTTTGGCTCACTCAGACCCCCATCCAGCGGTTCTGTCACACCTCCTCCTCAATAGGCAAAGGGAGAAAATAAGATGAAAAACCTTGTGGGTTGAGATAAAGACTGGGAGATCAACTTGGGGAAAATTGAAGTTAATTTATTGCCACTTAAAATTGATTTGGCTAAAGAAATACAAAGACAAAACAACACTTTTCCCCCACTCCCTTTTTTCCATGTTGAACTTCACTCCTTCATTCCCAATTCTCTTGTTGTATCCCATACCTCCATTTGCATTCTGCCCCCACAGCACAGAGGGGGATGGGGAACAGGGGGGTAATAGTAAATAATAACAGTTTCTTCCTGTCACTCCTTTTTCACAGAATGTTAAGGGTTGGAAGGGACCTCGAAAGATCATCTAGTCCAACCCCCCTGCCAGAGTAGGATCACCTAGAGTAGGTTACATAGGAATGCATCCAGGTGGGTTTTAAATGTCTCCAGAGAAGGAGATTCCACAACCCCTTTGGGCAGCCTGTGCCAGTGCTCCATCACCCTTTCAGTGAAAATGTTTTTCCTTATGTTTCTGCATAACCTCTTATGCTCCATCTTACACCCGTTGCCCCTTGTCCTATCTGTCACGGTTTAGGGTCAGGGCAGCCCCTTAGACCTATAACAGACACTCTCTGTTAACCCCCCTCCCTCCTCAAAGGGGATTGTGGGGAGGGTGGTGGGCCTGGGGGGCTGTGTGAGCCACAGGCTCTGCCTACGGAGCTTGTTTAGTTCTTGGCCTTCTTAGAGGTCAGGTCTCTGCTGTTCTTCAGCTGATGATGACTCTCAAGCTGGGCAAGTTGGAGAAGCAGAAGCCAAGAGTTTTGGGACCATTCAAGGTTCTTCTGCACGGGGGCTATGAAGGACTGGGTTTTTTTTTTTCCAGTCAGTATCATTTTGCTGTGAGTTTAGGAGGGGGCAAGATGGTTTAGTAGCTTATATTTTTGTTGGGTTTATTCCAGGTGTTTGGTTTTCTCCTGGAATTCCTGACTCGGCTGAAGAAGGAACTGTGGTTTGTTGTTTTTTTTTCCAGTTCTTATGTCTTTTAGGTAAGTTGGTGATACCTGTGTTCTTAATTGACCTCATGATGAGATTAGCTCCCGGGGGTCAAGGTGAGTATCTCGAGCGTGTCCGTGCAATTACAAAACCCGCGATGTCTCCTGAACAGAACCATGGGTTTTGGGTATCCAAAGTAATGAAGCATCTGATTCTGGAATGGGATCAGCTAAGCAGAAAGCCTCATTCTGTGTCAGAGTGTTGGGGAAGAGGTTTGTGAGTGAAATGATGTCGATTTTTGTTTGTGCAGGTGATGAAGATGAACCCACCAGCCACAGGAGTATCCTGAATTGCTGAGAAAGGTTCATTCAACGATGGAGTCAGACACCCAGTATTCTTAAAGCTAAGTGGTGGGAGTGGGCCTGGCAGGAGGGGGCAAGGCTGGGAATTGTCAAAGGGGTTTTAACGTCAGCCTAGAGGAGAGGGCTGAGCAGGAACAGACCTCTTGAGGCAAGCACAGAGAGAGGGTTAACTCTTCCCCACAAAGGCTGTGTGGGCAGCTTAGGTCCAGCCTGAGCATGTCATTCATGTTATCCCTCTTCCGTGTTCTAGAGCTTCTTCATGTCCCAGGTACTCCCAGCTCTTTGTGCTCACCGAGAGCACGTCGCAGGGGGAGCACAATCAGTAGTGTTTCGGATGCTCACGTTCATCAGCACGGTGCCGACTGAGCGTGTTTTTCTCATGTGGAATCGGCCTCTCATTTTGGAAGCTTCTGGAGGGTTTTCTTTGGCAGCTTTTTTGGCAGTTTTCTTTGACGTGTGAACGGGCTTCTAGGAGTAGTGGAGGGCAATCATGAGAAGTCGGGGCTAGCAGTTTTCTGTTGGGAGCAATCCTTAGACATTTCTGATTTTCAGAATCGGCCCGGTGGAAAAAATCCAGGCTTATCTTTGAAGAGCAACCTCTTCTGTAGCCTAAAGTCAAGGTGTCAGGCCCATAGTCTTTGGACCCGTGAATGGGCATCCAGGAGTAGCTCAGGCAGGTCATGAGAAGTTGGGGCTAGCAGCTTTCTTTTGGGAGCAATCCTTAGACGTTTGCGATGTTTGGAATCGGCCCGGTAGAAAAAAAATCCAGGCTTATTTTTGACGAGCAACCTCTAAGGGTGTCAGGAGGATGGAGCCAGGCTCTTCTCAGTGTCATCCAATGATAGGACAAGGGGCAATGGGTGCAAGCTTGAACATAGGAGGTTCCATAGAAATATGAGAAAAAAACGTCTTCACGGTGAGGATAGAAGAACACTGGAACAGGCTGCCCAGGGAGGTTGTGGGGTGTCCTTCTCTGAAGGCATTAAAAACCCCCCTGGACGCATTCCTGTGTGACCTAATCTAGGTGATCCTGCTCTGGCAGGGGGATTGGACTAGATGATCTTTCGATGTCCCTTCAAATCCCTAACATTCTGTGATTCTGAGATTCTGTAAACAGCTCACATAAGGGTGAACAAGGGCCTCAGGAGCCAGCACATTAAATCTGCTCACATCAATCACTGGTAGGGAGAGGGAGATGAATTCCCTCCTCATCTCCACAAGATAGCTCCCCCAGCATAGAAAAACCACCAGCATAAAGCACATAGCCACTATTTGTGTCAGCATGTTCCTGAGTTCCCTCATCCTCCTCACAAAATAGCTCCCCCAGCACAGTAAGACTATCAATATCAGAGCAAAGCAGGTTATTGCTTGTATTAACATGTTTCTAAGCTTAGCAAAATAAGGAGATAAGCAGTGTAGCCAACAAACTCCGTGACCTGCACAGGAGCTTGCCATTTAATAACTACTATTGCTCTAGTGCACTTAATGCAAAACTGCCATTGTTGTTCTCCACGTTCGGCGCAAAAAGGTCTTTGGTGGTTTAACTTTTGCTGGGCACCAGGTGCTCACCAAGCCACTCTATCCCACCCTGCTTCCTCCTCCCAGCTGGACCAGGGGAACGAAATAAGATTAAAAAAGAATTTCTAGGTTAACAAAAAGGCAGTTTAATGAAAAGAAAAGCAAGGCCACATGTGGAAGCAAATAAAACAAATATTTATTCTCTACTTCCCATAAGCAGGCAACATCTGGCCCCTTTCCTGGGAAGCAATTCTCCAATATGTGTAGCAGTTGATCCAGCGGACAAGCAGATGCCCCATCTCCTCCTCCTTTTTCCTAGCTCTTTTTGTTGAGCTGACATCATATGGTATGGAATATCTCTTTGTTCAGTTTGGGTCAGATATACTGGTTGTGTCCCTTCCCAAGATCTGGGGGGGCAATGTTGGAAAAAAACCCAAAACAGCCTTGGTGCTGTGCGAGCCCTGCTCAGCAGTAGACACAACACAGGTTGTGTATCAACACCTTTCTAGCTCTCAATACAAAGCACAGCACTATGAGAGCTGCAATGGGTAAAATTAACTCCAACTCAGTCAGACCCAATAGGCCAGTGCTGGCTGCTGAGACAGGGGTAGGGGTGTCTGTATCTTCCCCAAATATGGTGTGCTTGGCAGTGTGTTTATGTAATTCACCATCAAACTTCAAGCTGGACTAGCTGGAAAGTAGGGGATCCTGAATCCAGGCCATGGTATCAGGCGGGCAAGCTGCATGCTGGTATGGAGAGGGGGAGAAAGGTAGGATTCTCACAGAATATTGTGAGAATCAGAGAAAATCCCTCTGCTAGCAGCTTTTTAGCATCCACAGTGGCTAGTCTCCTAAAGCATTTTTCTTGTACATAGTTTTCTACATTGTTTCTTATAAGCCTAATAACATATGGTACATAGTTTTCCATTGCTTTAAGTGGATTTATGTAGTGCAGTTTTCATTATGATAATTTTTGTTACCATTGATTTAATTGTTAGACCATATATATACAGTATATATATATTAGCTGTACTTCTTATATAATTTTTTTTTTTTTGTATTGTAGCATTTGGTCCAATTTAGTTAGGGAGTAAGGCAATAAATGACAATTGAAATTTCTGTATATTTTCAATAAATTAGAAGTAAAAAAGCTCCTGATCCTGCCACTTTTATTTGTGTCAAGCTCCCATTTAAATTTCCCTATGAGTGAGAAGTTCAAGATGGGCATCATGTACAACATATATGACAGTAAGATCCATTGATCATAGAAGTGATGCAGCTTCAATATCTACCTTCTACTAAAACAGATATATTTGGATTATGTCTAAAAACAAATGCTGGCAAGAAGTTTCCCTTTTCGAGCGGGTATTTTAGTAAATCTGTTGTTTATAAAAGTATGTATTTCATGTTCAGAGAGTAAAATAGATCAATGCATTTTTGTAGCATTGAAGACCATTTTTCCAAATGCTTTTTTTTTTTTTTTTAACATGTGACGGGTTTCAGGTCATTGACCTTTTTTGAGAATGACTTCCAGTAAATTTTGGTAGTGTCAAATGCATATCTCTTTAAATACAGAGTTTGCAACTGATGAAAATACATAGGGAAAGCAGAGGAATGACTCTGAAGGCTTTTCTAAAGGTTGTTGTCTAAACTCATATCTGCTATCTTCTGGGGTATTTGCCTTTGTTCTTCATTCTGTGTTGGATTTTCATGCCAAATAGAATAAAAAGAGGCCATACGTTCATTAGGAAAAGAGAACATGCACTATATATTGCCACAGGGATGTGCAGAACAAGTACAGAACTCTGTTATAATGCTTTCCTTCTTCCCAGACACTGTTCAGAAACAATCTAACAGGTCTATAGTCTTGGGTATAAATTTTATTCTCTTGCAGTACCAAGGTTGAAAGGTTCAGATCCCTTCTGTTCTGGGGTGTTCCAATACTGGCACTATGTCTTGACAATGCATAATCCCAGGGGTCATCACCAAAGGCTGCAGAATGAGGGAGTAAATTTCTGGTTCCACTTCATAGTGTCATTTCTGTGTGGTTATCAATAGGTACATCAGATGGAGAAGATAAAATCAAGTTGGGTGCTGTAGTTGGGTCAGGTTCAATTGTGTCGATCTGGAACTTGAACGACACCTCTATTTTATTTTGCTGCCAAAGGCAAACCACAGTGGTGGGTTGCACCAAAGTAAAGTTGTGCCAACAATCCCACTCATCAAGGACACAGTGTTTGGTGGCTATTAGGTCTAGTTTCCTTTTCTAATCGCTAAGTCTCTCTCCCTTATTCCCTTTCTCTTCCCCTTTGGGGAGGGAGGGGGGTTAAAAGAGAGCATCTGTTATAGGTCTAGCAGGCTGCCCTGACCCTAAACCATGACAGTGCTCATTATTGGGATAATTTCTGTTTAACATCTTTATCAATGATCTTGATGCGGAGATAGAATGCACACTGAGTAAGTTTGCAGATGACACCAAGTTGGGTGGGAGTGTTGATCTGCTTGATGGTAGGGAGGCTCTACAGAGGGACTTGGACAGACTGGATCAATGGGCTGAGGTCAATTGTATGAGTTTCAACAAGACTATGTGCCAGGTCCTAGCTGGAAAGCTGTCTGACAGACCCTGGGGGTTCTGATAGACAGGAGTTTGAATATGAGCCAACAGTGTGCCCAGGTGGACAAGAAGGCCAATGGCATCCTGGCTTGTATTAGAAATGGTGTGGCAAGCAGGACCAGGGAGGTGATTGTCCCTCTGTACTCAGCACTAGTGAGGCTACACCTTGAGTACTGTGTTCAGTTTTGAGCACCTCCATCCAAGAAAGACATTAAGGTGCTGGAGCGAGTCCAGAGAAGAGCAAGTAAGCTGGTTAAGGGCCTCGAGAACAAGTCTTATGAGGAGTGGATGAGGGAAATGGGGCTATTCAGTCTGAAGAAAAGGAGGCTGAGGGGAGACCTTATCACTCTCTACAACTACCTGAAAGGACGTTGTAGAGAGGTAGGCAGTGGTTTCTTCTCACAAGTGACTAGTGACAGAACAAGAGGGAATGGCCTCAAGCTGCAGCAGGGGAGGTTTAAACTGGACATTAGGAAAAATGTTTTTCACTGAAAGGGTTGTCAGGCATTGGAACAGGCTGCCCAGGAAAGTGGTTGGGTCACCATCCCTGGATGTTTTTAAATGCCTTATAGATGTGGTGCTTGAGTATATGGCTTAGTGGTGGACTTGGTATTGTAGGGCTAATGGTTGGACTCAATGATCTTAAAGGTCTTTTCCAAGCTAAATGATTCTATGTTTCTATAACTCTATGATTCATTATAGATATCAGATGCTGGGTAAGGAGTCTCTCAACCTCGAGGAGCAACCTTGAGAGGAGTCCCTGCTGAAGGAGGAGATCACTGCCATTCAGCCTGTTGCTGTACAGGAGAACTAAATGGGCTCAGGGTTGTCTACAGATATTTATAGTCTAGTGACTGACTATAGAATAATTACTGGAGGTGACTTGGAAATTAAACTTATATTAAAGGTATGGCATTGTTCACACATTAAAGAAAGATATAATATTGAAGAAGCTTCCAGGGTAGCTGCAGCTGGTATGCAAGGAATCCATTCCATGGTGGTTCCCTGAACAATATTGCCTGCAAAACAGCACCAAGTGCAGAGTGGAGTGAAGACTCTGTGGCCAGGCTCTGTGAATCACTGCAGAGATGGGAACTTTATGGTACTATGGAACTGATAAGCTGCCTGTAATGGTCTTCTTGGATGGTGCCTTTTTAACGGTTGTCTTCTCTTTCAATTCCTGTACCCGTGCTTCCAGCCCAAGGTAGGTTCACCATCCCACTTCCTCATGTCCTCCTCCTGGTCACTCAGAAAGGACCAGAGTGCACCACGTGGCATACACCTGGGGCTCCCTTTCCCCTGTGACTGATTCCTTGGGGCACTCCTGATATCCAAGGCACTAGCCCTTAGGGACATGGAGGTGCCAAGACTCTCTTCAAAGTTCTGAAGCCAGGAAGAAACAGTTTCCACAGTTGGGTTGTCCATTTGTGGATAGTACATTGCTGCCAAGCTGGCAGAATATGATGCCTGTGTGTTCTTGATCACTTTCCTCCACATGGCCCTTGTACATTGAACATCCTCTGGATCTTTGGGATGCTCGTCATTATCTGAATCCCCATAGATAACTTCCAGTACTGCTAGTTCCCTTACGTCCTGGATACCTTCATCAGCAGTAGACCACTTTCCTAAGGAGGTGTAGTTCATTAAGTCTTCCTTAAATGGATATCTTGCTTTAACATTTGAAAGGAGCCATCTCCAGAGACTGCAAATTGTTGCCTCTTTTCCAATTCCTCTTCCAATACCAGGATTCCTAGCAAGGGAGCCCAGCTGTTGGGCTTCCTTACCTTCTAGCTGTTGGGTGTCAGCCTCGTTATCTCAGCATCAAAGCAGCCAGATAACAATCTGTTCCCCTGTATGGCGGCTGTAATCCTTCCTCAGGTCTTGAAGTTCTGATGAAGTCAGGGACCAGGTGATTTCTGCCGCCTGCTTCAATTCCTTTACTCCCTCCTCCAGTCTCTTTGTTGAGGGTCCAGGTTCTTGGTTGGGCGTTTCCTCTTCTTCCTCATCCCTCACTAATTGAGGTTAGGGGCCTGTTATTCTCCTTGTCTACTGATTCTTTTTTACTACTGGGGCAACTTTGGCTGTTGTAGTTGGTTCAGTCCCTATCTCAACCTGGGTGTCTTCAGGTGTAGTTTGGTACTGCCTCAACAACAGTCCTCTGAGAGTACTGAACTGTGGCTTCATAGGCACAGGCCAGGCCCCAGTACAGCACTAAGTGCTGCTAGTTTTCATCAGGGTAGACAAGGCACCCTTCTATTAGATGTTGCATCAGTTTGGCAGGGTTGCTTGCCTGTTTGGGGGTAAAGTCCCAGGCTACAGAAGGTGACAGCCGTCCTAGGAACCTGCCCAAATCCTGCCAGACCCCTTGCCACCCAGGGACAGGCTGCCTCAGGGCACATTTTGGTGTCACCCCACCCAAAACTTGTCTCCTCTCACACCAAACTGGGATCAGACTACACACAACCTGGATTAGGCCAAATATATTGATTAGTAGTATTAAAAAGCTTACATAAGGGTGGACGAGGACCTCGGGAGCATGCACAATAAAATCATCAGTTTCTGGTAGAGAAAGAGGGATGTATTCAATCATTTTCTCCTTAACTCAGCAAAGCCACTGATAGGAGAGGGAGAGGAGGAAGGAGAGGAGAGGGGGAAGAAGAGGGGGGGAGGGGAAAAGAGGAGAGAGGGAAAGAAGGAAGGAAGGAAGGAAGGAAGGAAGGAAGGAAGGAAGGAAGGAAGGAATCCCAAACCAGCAAAACAAAACAAAGAAAACCCAAGAAATGGTGGACATTACATTTGTGCTCTGGTGATGTTTGGCCATGATTCTTCTGAGGATTTGCAGTACCCAGGTCTTTGGGACTGCAAGACAGGAAACATCCTGAACAGCACTTGAGTTTTATTACAGTGAAGTTCCATAGACAGAGAGGATGGTCCTTTGTGCAGCTGTCCTCATTTTGAGAGTAGCAAAAAAAAAAAAATTAATTGAACAACTTGGTCTCTAAGAGCATTGCACATACTAGCCCTGAGTGATGGGTGGAAACATTCTGTATATTGTGTTCCAGTTACAAACATGTATTGATCATGTCCTGTTCTTTGGGAATTGTTTTGTGACTCACAAACATTCATATGTTTTTGAGTTGAAAGCCCCAATATCTTGTAAATGAATTTCTAATAATATTAAACATTGGTTTGAAAAGACTTTGTCAAGAATTCCTGCTGAGCTTGCTTTGATATATAATTCACATGGAAATACTTGCTGGAGGAAAATAGTGCAATTAACTATATCACATGAAAAAGCTCAGTTAGAATTAAATCTGGCCAGAATGCTAAAAATTTCTATAGGTATATCAATGGCAAGAAAAAGACTAGGGAAGATGTGGGCCCCTCAGAAAGGAAACGGGAGAACTGGTGGCAAGTGATGCTGAGAAGGCTGAGGTCCTCAATGTCTTCTTTTCCTCAGTCTTCACTGGCAAGGGCTCCAGCCACACTCCCAGACTCACAGAAGATAATGGCAGGCATTGGATGAACAAACTGCCCATTGCAAGTGAAGATCAGGTTCGTGACCATCTGAAGAACCTGAAAGTGCACAAATCCATGGGATCCGACGGGACACACCCATGGGTGCTGAGAGAACTGGCGGATGAGGTTGCTAAACCACTATCTATCATATCCCAAAAGTCATGGAGTCTGGTGAAGTCCCCACTGACTGGAAAAGGGGAAACAGAACCCCCAGATTCAAAAAGGGAAAGGTGGATGAACCTGGGAACTGTAGGCCAGTCAGCCTCACTTCTGTGCCTGGAAAGATCATGGAGCGGATCCTCCTGGAGGAACTACTTAGGCAGATAAATAACGACAACGTGATTGGTTGTACCCAACATGGCTTCACCAAGGGCAAATCATGCCTGACTGACCTGGTGGCCTTCTATGAGAAGGTCACAGCATGAATAGATGGGGGAAGAGCAACCGACGTCATTTAGCTGGACCTGAGCAAAGCCTTTGACACTGTCCTGCGTGACATTCTGGTCTCCAAGATGGTGAAATATGGATTGGATGGATGGACAATTCAGTGGATAAAGAACTGGCTTGATGGCCGCTCCCAAAGAGTGGTTGTGGCAAAGGGGCGGGGTCAGGAGTGGGGTTTGTTGCAAAGGGGCGGGGTCTGGGTGCAGGGGTGGGGCTTGTGACAAAGGGGCGGGGCCAGAGGGGAGGGGCGGGGCCAGCGGGGCGGGTCCCGCCGGGGTCCCGGTGCGGCGGAGCCATGGCGGGGGTGTTCGACATCGACCTGGAGACCGAGGAGGGCAGCGACGGGGACGAGCCCGAGCTGGGCGCCGTGAGCCGGCAGCGGGGCGGGCACCGGGGGGCGGGGGCACCGGGGATCGCGGGCACCGGGGATCGGCACCGGGACGGGGCGGGGGACAGCGCGGTTAACGATGGGGACGGGGATGGGAGAACCGGGACCGGCTGGGGACGGGGGTGAGCGGCACCGGGAGACCGGGGGGACCCGGGGGGAGGGCACCGGCCCGGGGCCCGCTCGGTGCCGAGGACGGCGGGACGGAGAGCGGGGTGCTGGGGGAAGGCAGGGGACAGGGACGGGGACAGGGACGGGGACAGGCACCGCCGCGGTCCTGCCGCGCCGGGCACAGGGGACAGCCGGGGGTCCCGGCGCGACCGGGCAGAGGGAGGTTCCCGCTGGGCAGGGCCCGGTGTCAGCCCCAAAACATCCGGCTGGGCCGGTGCGGGGCACCCGCCCCGCCTGCACGGGCACCCTGCCCGTCCTGGGTCCCCTCCCTGCCGCGGGCACCCTGCCCGACGTGGGTCCCCTGTCCACCGTGGGCACCCTGCCCAACGTGGGTCCCTTGCCTGCCGTGGGTCCCCTGCCCGTCCTGGGTCCCCTCCCTGCCATGGGCAACCTGCCCAACGTGGGTCCCCTCCCTGATGTGGGCACCCTGCCTGACAGGGGTCCTCTCCCTGCCATGGGTCCCCTGCCCATCCTGGGTCCCCTCCCTGCCGTGGGCACCCTGCCTGCCATGGGTCCTCTCCCTGCTGTGGGCACCCTGCCCATCCTGGGTCCCCTCCCTGCCATGGGCACCCTGCCCAACGTGAGTCCTGGGTCCCCTCCCTGCCATGGGCACCCTGCCCAACGTGAGTCCCCACCCCACCGCGGGCACCCCGTCCACGGTGGGTCCCCTGCCCACCACTGACCGTGGGTCCCTTCCTGCAGGAGATGGAGCTGGAGCCCCGGGGGAACGGCCTGGAGTAAGTAGGGGTGCAGGCGGGGGTCAGGGGGATGCAGGCAGGGGACAGGCAGGAGGGGCCTGTCCCCTGTCACCCCCCCTGGTCCCGACAGGCCGGTGGGACACTACGAGGAGATCGAGATCTCTGAGAGCAGCGTCAACAACGGCCCCGAGCACATCGGTCCCCACTGCTTCGAGCTGCTCCGCGTCCTGGGCAAGGGGGGCTATGGCAAGGTGGGGGGGCGGGCACGGCAGGTTGGGTGGGGGGTGTCTTCAGGGGTGCTGGGGTTGGGTGGGGGGGTCTGGGGCCCCCTCACACCGTCCGCAACCAGCCCCACCCCCCCCCCGATGTTCCCCTTGGGCGTCCCCCTGCGTGCCATGCTGACGGGGGTGGGGGGAGTGATAGAAGGGCTTGGTGGGCACCTGGTGCCGTGCCAGGGTCAATCCACCACAATAACAATGGCTGTAATGACCACGAGATGGTGGAGTTCAGTATCCTGTGTGGAAGGAGTAATGAAATAACTAGGATCACAACCCTGGACTTCAGAAAAGCTAAGTTTAACCTCTTTGAGGATCTACTCGGTAGAATACCATGTGTCAGGGCTCTACAAGATAGGGGTGTCCATCAGAGCTGGTCAGTATTCAAACACTCCTACCTCCAATTTCAAGATCGGTGCATCCCTATGAGTAAGAAATCAAGCAGAGGAGACAGGAGACCTGCATAGATGAGTAAGGATCTTCTGGAAAAACTCAAATGGAAGAGGGGAATTTACAGAATGTGGAAAACAAGACTGGCCACTTTGGAGGAATATAAGAATGTTGTCAGAGAATGCAAGGATGTAATGAGCAAAGCGAAGGCCCACCTGGAATTGAATCTGGCAAGGGGCATCAAAGACAATAAGAAAGGTTTTTTCCCAGTATATCAATAGAAAAAGGAAGACTAGGGAAAATGTGTGCCCAATGATGAACAAGGTGGGAGCCCTAGTGGCAGAAGGCATAGAGAAGGTGGAATTATTGAATGCTGCCTTTGCCTTGGTCTTCACTGTTAAAGCCAGCTCTCATGAATCCTGGACCCTGGAGGTAAGAGAATATGTCTGGAGAGAGGAAGACTTTCCCTTGGTAGAGGAGGACCAGGTTAGACCGCTTAGCCAAACTGAACACACACAAATCCATGGGCCCTGATGAACTGCACCCACGAGTGCTGAGGGAGCTGGCTGATGTTGTTGCACTACCACTCTCCCATCATTTTTGAAAAGTCACGGAAAACAGGAGAGGTGTCTGAGGACTGGAGGAAAGCCAATGTCAAGTCTTCAAGAAAGGCAAGGAGGAGGACCCAGGAAATTACACACTAGTCAGCCACACCTCCATCCCTGGAAAGGTGAATGAACAAATTGTTCTGGATGTCATCTCAAAACATGTGGAAGAAAGTTACTGGGAGAGGTCAACATGGATTCATCAAGAAGATGATGTCATAACTGGCTGGTTAAATGAGGGGAGACCAGTTGATGTCATCTACCTTGACTTCAGCAAGGCTTTTGACAGTCTCCCATAACATCCTCATTAGGAAACTCATGAAGTGTGGGTTAGATGAGTGGACAGTGAGATGGATCGAGAGCTGGCTGAGCGACAGTGTTCAGAGGGTTGTGATCAGTGGTGCAGAGTCGAGATGGAGGCCTGTAGCCAGTGGTGTTCCCCAGGGGTTAGTACTAGGTCCAGTCTTGTTCAACATCTTCATCAACAACCTGGATGAAGAGATGGAGTGCTGCCATCCAGAGTGACCTGGACAGGCTGGAGTGTTGGGCAAAGCAGAACTTAATGAGGTTCAACAAGGACAAGTGTAGGGTCATGCACCTGGGGAGCCCTAGTTTACATACTGAGCATGACGCCACATGGTCTGGAATAACCCTTTGGCCAGTTGGGGTCGGCTGTCCTGGCTGTGTCCCCTCCCAGCTCCTTGTGCACTCCCAGCCTCCTCACTGGCAGGGCATCATGAGAAACTGAAAAGTCCTTGACTTAGTGTAAGCATTGCTCAGCAACAACTAAAACATCCGTGTGTTATCAACAGTTATTCTCACCCTAAATGCAAAACACAGCACTGTACCAGCTACTGGGAAGAAAATTAACTCTAGCCCAGCTGAAACCAGATTTCTTACAGAATTGCATAGTCATGGTAACTTATCAAGGAGAGAAACTGATTCTATAACAAATCATAACACATATCCAAACACCTGCTGAGCAGGAGGCACCAATACACACCCCAAAAGTAGCTAGCAGAATCTCAAATGCACCTGTGATGCCTGCCATAATAATTAATAGCTAAACTCTTGAAATGTAGCAGCTGTCACAACCATGTAAAAAAGGGATCTAAGCTAAACTCTTGAAATATAGTAGCTGTCAAGGGAACTAAGATTACTAAAAGAATGTATGCTGGAGATAGCAATGCATGGCCTTGAAGATAAGGAAGCAACAAAAAGTACGGGCTGACTTGCACGAGCACCTCATCAAATAAGGAAACAGGGAAGTGAGGTCAACCAGCGAACATGAGTCGGGGGTCCCAGAACGACCACCAGAGACCCTCAGGGACCACCACCTCAAATCATTGAGCATGCGCAATGGGGAGATGATGTAAATAAATTCTGAGACTATATTAGCACAAGACTGCCATTTCTAAGGAATGTAGTGAATATGTATGTTTTAGTACTATATAAGCATGTATACAATTGACCCAGGTATGCATGATAGGTGGAGCTATCCCCCGTGTAACTGGCGCGGCAATAAAGAAATGCCTGCTTTCTAAAACTTCAAAATGAGTCTTAAGAGAGTTTTGTTCTCTATATTGGTATGGTATCACCTGCTCACCTCACAGGGACAGAGTAATCATTATAATCCACATTGTAAGCTAAACAAGAAAGATTCCCTAGTCACCCTCCTTCCTCAGACACAGGCATCCTGCTCCCTCTACACTAACCTCATTCGGTAGGAAAGCATAAGCACATCTAAGGGCAACCATCAGCTCCTCTTCAATACATACTTGTGCAGAAAGAACCCTACAACTTCCCCTGCTTCCTTCCCTTCCCTATAGGCCAAAAGGCCATGACCCACTGCCAGTACTCCTTATACAAAACAGCATAGGTTATAATTTACATCCATTACCCACCCATATGCACGCAGATGTGCTACTGAGAAGGAAAAAAAAAAGGTTATAATGCCGTACAGTTCGGCTTGCCAACTTCCTCCAAAGAAAAAGATACAATTCATGCTATCCTTCTCTACCTGCTACACAGACTTAGTCCAACCAAAGGAAAAAGGGCAGTACTGCGAAGGATTATAGAGAACTGGACACACACGCTGATTCTATTCTATTCTATTCTATTCTATTCTATTCTATTCTATTCTATTCTATTCTATTCTATTCTATTCTTTCTCCTATTCTATTCTATTCTATTCTATTCTATTCTATTCTATTCTATGGGCTCTTGGCAAATCAATTTTGTAAAAGTATTTACAACGTGGGAAGAGATATGTATCTCCTTATTATTATTCTCAGTTGTAAACAATCTGGGGAGACAAGCTCTTCTTCTTAAATTTTTCAGAAGGCAGAACCTCTGCCAACTGCTGGCAACCAATTCACACTAGTCTTAATCACTGATGTCCCTGAACAGATTATTTGGTTTATGGATTAAGGTTTCTTTCTGTCAAGTAAAACTGAGCACGGAGTAACTCAGACTGCTTTGGGAATCTCTGTATCCTTAGGCAAGGCTGTTGCTTGTCTTTATAGAAATGATCTGTGAAAAACCCCACACATTGCTCACAGAGGGATGAGAGAATGTCATCGATTACTGCAGGACAGTCCCCAAAAAGATCACTTTGTCTCCAACTTCTCAGACTTGATCCTTTAGAAAGACCTCTGAAATACTACCACAAAGCTGAGCCTGACAAGGGAAATCCATGATCTGAAAGACATAGTTTCTCTCCTTCCCATTTCTGTATCCTGAACTTTTTGGACAGCAGGAGATTCATGGTGTGTTCAGCACAATGCCCCAAGTCATGGAAACCTTTTGAGATGCGAGCAATACGTGTCAGCACTTACTATCTCTTGAAATTGTCCTGACCCACTTCACCTCACTGGTCATGCAACAATCAAAAAGAATGGGAAGCCATACCCATCAGACCTAAGTGAAGGCTGAAAATTAGCCTACACATAGGGAGCACAGAGATTCAGACAACAAACTCATAGCTTAACACAGGAAGGCAAAGCACAGACAGGGAAACAAAGGCACAGTGCCATGAAGTGTCTGGGACAAGGACACCTGAGCAGTCACACAGGAAGAAAGCACCTTGTGTCATCTCTAAGGTATAGTCCTGCTTCAGGCCATCTGCTGCTAGCTGAGAAGTTAGGCCAGGAGAAAGAAAAATCCCATTTCTTCCCCCAGGGAGAAAGGAGAGGAAAGGACTTACCTGATGTAAGTCAGAAGCTAAAAGTGACTGTCAAGGTTATTGTCACCTACAGCCTTGCTTAATTCTGCACTAGTAATTGTAAAGGCAAGAAGAAAAACGAAGTTATGCATCAGCCTCTGTGATTAAATGAGACCATGATGTGTTGCGTTCAGCAGCCTGCATCAAAATTGTTATTAGATGCTATAATTTGTTCTCTGTTGGATGCCACATGCATTTTATCAACTACAGTCAGAGGAATCAGACTTTGAAACAGTGGATTTTAATTTGAGTAGGGAAGGAAACTTGTTTCTTGATGAGTAGAAAAGGACGAAGAGGAGAGGAGAGGAGAGGAGAGGAGAGGAGAGGAGAGGAGAGGAGAGGAGAGGAGAGGAGAGGAGAGGAGAGGTTAGAGAAGAGTAGATTTGGATTGGGTATCAGGAAGAAGCTCTTTACAGTGAGGGGGGTAGAACAGTGGAATTGGCTCCCTAGGGAGGTGGTTGAGGCCCCATCCCTGGAGATATTCAAGGGGAGGTTGGACAAGGCTCTGAGCAGCTTGGTCTAGTTGAGGGTATCGCTGCTCACTGCAGGGGGCTGGACTAGATGACCTTGGGAGGTCCCTTCCATCCCTAGCCATTCTGTGATTCTATGACTGAAGCAAAGAAGGCATTCACTAACTCCACCTTCTCTGCATCCTCTGTCACCAGGGCTCCCACATCATTCAGCAGTGGGCCCGCAATTTCCCTAGTCTTCCTTTTACCATTGATGTATTTGAAGAAGCCCTTCTTGTTCTCCATTACTTCCTTTGCCAGAGGTAATTCCAAGAGGGCCTTGGCTTTCCTTGTTGCGTCTCTACAAACCCTGACAGCATTCCTATCATTCTCCCAAGAGACCAGTCCTTTTTCCACATGCTATGAACTTCTTTCTTCCACTTGAGTTTTTTTTAGCGGCTCCTTGCTCATCCATGCTGATCTCCTGCCTCCTGTACTTGATTTTTTACTCAAAGGAAAGCACTTGTCTTGAGATTGGAGGAAGTGATGTTTGAGTATCAACCAGTTCTCTTGAGACTTCTAGAGTCTTATCCCAAGGGATTCCTCCAAGTAGGTCTTTGAAGAGCACAAAGGTAGCCCTCCTGAAGTCCAGGGCTGCAATCTTGTTCTTCTTGCTTCTTCCTTGTATGATACTAAACTCTACCATGTTGTGATCACTGCCACCAAGGCTGCCTCCAACCTGCACATCCCTGACCAGGCCTTCTTTGTTTGTTAATACAAAGTCCAGCAGTACTCCCTTCCTCGTTGGCACTTCCAACACCTGCATCAGGAAGTTATCACTGATGCATTGCAACAGCCTTCTGAACTGAGTATGCCTTGCTGTGTAGCCTTTCCAACAAATATCAGGGTGATTGAAGTCACCCATGATCACCAGGGCATGTGATTGAGGCTACTTTCAGCTGCCCGTAGAAGGTCTTGTCAACATCTTCTTCCTGGTTTGGTGGTCTGTAGTAGACACCCACAACAGTTTTGCATGTCCCTTAATTCTCACCCATAAGCTTTCAACACGTTCTTCACCCCTCCCTGGGAAGAGCTCAATGCATTGCACTTGGTCACGCACTTGAAGAGCAACTCCACCACCTCGCCTGGCTGTTCTGTCTTGCCTAAAAAGTACATAACCATCCATGACAACATTCCAGCTTGGCCTTGCCACCAAACACAGATCTCAAATCCCTCCTGCTTGTTCCCCATGCTGTGTGCATTGGTGTGTAAGCACTTCAGAGAGGGGGTTGAGCATATGGTTTTTGCCCTTGGGGGGGGGGGGGGGGGGGTTGTGGAAGGTGACCTGGTTCACAAAATGCCACCCCACTGCTCCCCAGTTGCTGGTATATGACACCCATGGCCCTCTCCCAGCTGGGGGTATTGGAGAAGGTATCTCAGCAGCTAGAGGGATTGCAGGAGGCCGCTGATAGAGCCGGGCCGGGCCGGGCCAACCCAGGCCAGAAGTACAGGCTCCAGCGGCGAAGCCGGAAGTGCCGGCTCCGGTAATACCGAACGCGGAAGTGGCAATGGCTCCCGTGGCGAAACCGAGAGTGGCGAAAAAAAAAGGCAGCCCCAGCAGCGCCTCGGCAAAGGGCAGCAGCAGCTCCATCAAGGTGATACGCCAGCGCCGCCGGCCGCGCCCCAAATTGTGCTGCCATAGACGGCTGCCTTACTACCCCCTGCACAACCGACTGCAGCCTCCACCGCCGTATCGCCCTCTAGCCCGGCACCCGTACCCAGCCCACCTCCGTCATTCGTAATGGGGTCCTCGGAGAAACCCCTGTCTAACGATTCAGGCAGTGATACAGAGGGCACACTTGCCCCAGGGCGGAAGGCTACGGTAGCTGGGCGGCGGAAGAAACGGTTGCTGCAGACCCATCCTTTGACACTCCCAGGCTGTACCATAACTGTCCGTCCAAAAAACTGCAGGCGTTTTTGGGAGTCGGTTAAATTGCGGGCTCTAGAGGCGGGCAACTGGCATCTATTAGCAAAAGTGGGAATGCCAGAGAGAACCAAGGAATCTATGCAGGATCAGGAGATTGCTATAATGCCTCAAGAGGGTGTGCCACTAGTTCAAGGCGATAGCAACACCCCACAAGGGGATGTCCAAGCCTATCCTGTGTTTAAGGCTGTCCCAAATACTGGTCAAAATGATAAACATGATGTTTTTGCATGGAAGGTTGTACAGGATTTACAATCCAAAGTAGCACAGTATGGGCTTGGTTCTCCTGAAGTCATGCAAGTTATTAAAGCGCTGAATACTGATCTGCTTGCTCCATTTGATATTAAGCACTTAGTTCAAATCCTATTTCAACCTATGCAATTTACAGTTTTTGAGCGTGTCTGGACAAAGATGGATAATAAGGTTGCACTACAGGATAAGCAGGTGCCTCCCACTGATGTTAGACATGAAGCTGTACTAGAAGCCCTTTTGGGAATTGATCGCTTCTCTAGTCCCGATGTCCAGGCCACCTGGCCCCCTCAAATCCTAGAGCAAGCTCAAAAGGTCGGCATGGGAGCCCTATTGAAGACCTTAGAAATAGCTGTTCCTAAAACACGGTATGTAAAAGAATGTTAGGGGTAGACAGAGTCATTTTTACCCTTCGTGGAGAAGGTTGCTGCTGCCCTTGAGAGTGAGGTTGAAGATGACTCAGTAAGGCAGATGCTGTGCTTACAATTAGCAAGAGAAAATGCCAACGATGAGTGTAGAAAGATCATAGATGCTCTACCAGGGGAGCCTACAATCGCAGATATGATTGAAGCCTGTGCTAAGGTGGGGTCTGGGAAGCATGAGAGGTCTGCTTTGGCTGCGCTTCTGCCGCCTGTTCGCGCATCTTCTGATCGTGAACCTAAGCAGTCCTTGTTGTGGGCCATTTAGATTAGCGCTTATTATGAGCGAAAGGTTGGTGAGGAGTGTTGGCTGCGTAGCGGTGGTCAGCTGCACTAATTGTGGAGAGGGGTGGTGTGGGGGTTGCGGGGGTGCAGGGGGGCGGGCGTTGTGGTGTTTGTGCGCCGGTCTGGCCAGTGCCACGGTAGCGGAGGGATGTACGGTGGGGAGCTGGCCGGGCTCGGGGGGCGGTCCAGGACCCACCTCCAGCTTCATGCGGAGATCGGTGTTGGTGGCCAACTGGTCGAGGCGTCGAGCGGCCGCTTCCACCTGGCTGCAGTAGCGGCCGTAGAGCAGGAACCTGCAAGGGTCCAAAGTACCAAAATCCACCCAAACTGCCCCAAAAAAATCCGCCAGAAGCGGGGGCTGACACCGGCACCAGAACGGGCTGGAAATTGGTTCTAAAAGAGGTGAAATCGGCACCGAAAAGGAGCTGAGGTTGGGACATGAAATGGGCAGGATCGGAGCCAAAAAGGAGATGAAGTTTGGGCTGAAATTTGGGCTGAAATGGGTTGAACTGGACCCAAAAGGGAACTAAAATTGGAGGTGAAATGGGCAGAATCGGACCCAAAAATGGACACGAAATTGGAGGTGAAATGGGCAGAATTGGACCCAAAATTGGACATGAAATGGGCAGAATTGAACCCAAAAATGGACCCAAAATTGGACGTGAAATGAGCAGAATTGGACCCAAAAATGGACACAAAATTGGAGGTGAAATGGGCAGAATTGGACCCAAAAATGGACCCAAAACTGGATGTGAAATGGGAAGAATTGGACCCAAAAATGGACCCAAATTTGGAGGTGAAATGGGCAGAATTGGACCCAAAAATGGACCCAAAATTGGACGTGAAATGAGCAGAATTGGATCCAAAAATGGACACGAAATTGGAGGTGAAATGGGCAGAATTGGACCCAAAAATGGAACTAAAATTGGAAGTGAAATGGGCAGAACTGGACCCAAAATGGGAACAAAATTGGGGGGGAAATGCCCCAAAAATGGGGTGAAATGCCCCAAAAATGGGAAGGAAACGCCCCAAATTGGGCTGAAATGCTCCAAACTGGGAGCAATCCCCCTCAAACTGGGAGTTAGTCCCCTAAACTGGGATTGAAACCCCCCCAGACTGGGAGCTACACTCCCAAACTGGGATTGAAACCCCCCAAACTGGGGAGTTACACCCCCAAACTGGGATTGAAACCCACCTAACTGGGATTGAAACCCACCAAACTGGGGAGTTACACCCCCAAACTGGGATTGAAACCCCCCAAACTGGGGAGTTACACTCCCAAACTGGGAGCTACACCCCTAAACTGGGATTGAAACCCCCCCAAACTGGGAGTTACACCCCCAAACTGGGATTGAAACCCCCCAAACTGGGATTGAAACCCCCCAAACTGGGAGTTACACCCCGAAACTGGGGGCGAGCCCCCCAAACTGGGATTGAAACCCCCCAAACTGGGGAGTTGGCTGATGCCTGGTCCTGATGGCATCGTGCTGCTCTCAGAGCTCCTCCTCCAGCTGGGGACCCTGTAGTGCTCGATCTCACCGTGCACCTTTCTCCCAGTGCCATGGCGTGGGCTGGTCCTGCAGCCACCCCAGTGACTCCAGCACAGTGGCAGCAGCGCTGCAGGGGGCTGAGATCCCACTGCAGCATGTGCCCATCAGCCTGTCCCCACGGACTGTCATCAGGGAAAACAGGCATGTTGCTGGGGACAGGGAGGCAGGGATGAGTCTGGGCACCACCCTGGCAGGCTTGGTGGGTACTGGCAGGGAACAGCTGTGCAGGAGACATTGGTCCCAAAACATCCCCCTGATGTCACCTTTGTCCCTAGGTGTGGGTGTCGGGGTCAGACCAAGCCCCACACTTCCAGGTCCTGGACGTGGAACTCCTCCCGGGCTGAGAGAGTCTCGTTGTCAAAGGTCTCGCAGGGGTGGCTGCCCCCGTGGTGCAGGTCTCCATCCAGCCACAGCCCAAATCTACCGCTGGGAAGATGCCAACAGCATGGTTGGCTGGGGGTCCCTTCTCCTGCCTCCTCTGTGTCTGGAGAACTCCCCGACCACCTCCTGGGGGACCAGCCACCTCCCAGTCCCCGCTCCTGGGTCCCCTCCTGCCAAGGATGCCAGACGAGGCAGAAGGGACCAGGCAAAAGGGGATGAGACAGGACAAGCAGCCACTCTTGGGACTGCCCCTGGCATGGGCAGGGAGCAGGCATGGAGCGGGCAGGGAGTGGGCAGGGAGAAGGCAGGGCTGCAGCAGCAGGGTCAGGGGGATGAAATGACTGCTGCTGCAGGACAATCTCCAGTGGTTTGGGGGTCAAACCAGTGGCCCAACTCCTCAGGGCAGCCTGGGCTCAGCTCATGGCCCCAGCAGTCAGTGGGGTTGGAGACCCCCCGGGCTGCTGAAGCTGCTGACACGGCTCCTACCTGCCCCCCCCAATCATCAGCAGGTCCACATCCCCTTTCATGAAGAAGTTGTTCCTGCCAGTCCATCTGAACACCTGCGTGGGGACAGCCAGTGGCAGGGACTGTGGGCCAGGGTGCAGTGTCCCCCTCCTCCTTCCTGTCCCTGTCCTGCGAGGGACAGCTGGGGGCTGCTGGACAAAGCTGTCTGTGCCCATCCCTGGCATGTCCTTCTTCACAGGAGGACCTGGCGGAGCCTATGGGCATCATCCTGGAGCTGGCCTGTCCCTGCCAGCAGCCCTGGGCCTCCCCCCGGGGGACAGCTGCCACCCGCTGATGCCACCAGCATCATCACTCACTGATGCCACCGGCCTCATCGCACACACAGCTCCCTGCTGGCACAGGCAGATGTGGCTGAGCTGCTTCCACATCATGCTGCTGCCAGGCTGTGACCACCCTGGATGTGGAGAGTCCCCTGGTGACACCCAGCTGGGCAGGGTCCCCTTCCCTATGTTGTCCTCCCTGATGGGATTTGCCTTCTCCCCCCCAGCTCAGGACACGAGGACAGGCTGAGGGAGTTGGGTCTGTTCAGCCTGGAGAAGAAAAGGTTCCAGGAAGACCTTAGAGTGGCCTCCCAGTACCTGAATGGGACCTACAGGAAAGCTGGGGAGGGATGTTTTATAAGGCCATGTGGTGATAGGACAAGGGGTAATGGTTTGAAACTAGAACAGGGTAGATTTAAATTGGACATTATGAAGAAGTTCTTTACTCTGAGGGTGATGAGACACTGGAACAGGTTGCCCAGACAAGTTGTGGATGCTCCATTACTGGAAGTATTTAAGACCAGTCTGAATGAGGCTTTGAGGACTCTGGTCTAGAGGGAGGTGTCCCTGCCTATGGCAGGGGTGTTGGAACTGGATGGTCTTTAAGGTCCCTTTCAACTCAAGCCATTCTATGCTAGAGAAACATTCACTTTTCTTCTGGCCTGATTCTACCCTGTTTAAGTAATTATGGTCTAAACAACACTGAGTGTGGCAATTAGTTCACATCTACTTGCCTGTAGTAATGTACTATTCCCACTAATTTCAGGTGGATGATACCAGAGAGGTGGTGGAATCTCCTTCTTTGGAGACCTTCCAGCCCCACCTGGATCTGTTCCTGTGTGGGCTGCCCTGGGTGATCCTGCTCTGGCAGAGGGGTTGGACTCGCTGATCTCCAGAGGTCCCTCCCAACCCCTACCATTCTGTGATTCTGTGATACTGTGATTCTGTGGTGTTAGTGGGACCAGGAGCAACAGTTGTGCTTGTTCTTGTGCTGCTTTACAAGGCTCAGTCAGACTCTTTGAGATAAACTCCTATCAGAAGGTGAGATGCAAACCAGTCTGCCTGGGAGCTGCGCTGGTTTAACTTCAGCTGTTATCTCAAACTGGGTTAGTTTAACCAAAGCAGATGTTACACAAGAAATCTTAGCTCAGTTTAGGCTAAACCAAAATTTGAAAGTTGCTTTGTTTCATTTTTTTTATTCCTTTCTTTTTTTTTTTTTTTCTTTTTCTTTTCTTTTTTTATAATTTTTTGAGGGAGAAAAGCTGAACGAAGAAGGAACGTCTACACTGAGATACCAAGGCTGCTCTGTGAGTTGTTTCCATGCAATTAGCATGAGTTGCCTTTCTCAGAATTTCATAGAATCATAGAAAGGTTTGGGTTGGAAGGGACCTTAAAGACCATCTACTTCCAATCCCCTGTCTTGGTCAAGGACAACACCCACTAGACCAGGTTGCACAAGGCCCCATCCAACCTGGATCTGAACACATCCAGTGATGGAGCATCCACAGCTTCCCTGGGCAACCTGTGCCAGTGTCTCCCCACCCTGAGAGTGAAGAATTTTCTTCTTATTTCCAACCTAACTCTACACTCTTCCAGTTTCAAACCATTACCCCTAGTCCAATCACTACAGGCCTTTGTAAAAAGTCCTTCCCCAGCTCTCTTGTAGGCACCCTTCAGATACTAGTAGGCCACAATAAAGTCTCCTCTCTCCTCTCCTCTCCTCCCCTCTTCTTGGCCCATGCAAGGGGGCATTGTTTGCTCATGGTCAACCCCCTGTCCACCAGGACCCCCAGGGCTCTTTCTCCAGAGCTGCTGGAAATAATAACTAACAGGTAATATCTAATCAATAATAGCTAATATATAATATCTAACTAATAAATGATATGAGCTAATAAATGACAGCTAAGAGCTAATAACTGACAACCAGAATTAACTAAAAAAGGACGCCTAATAACCAACAAATGGTAATAAACTGCTAATAAATGTAATTTAAGAACTAACCAATGACAGTGGAGCACTAATTAATGCTTAAAAATGAATCAATCCCTTTCAATTCCAATTATTTATTCCCAATTTATTCATTAATCACTCTTAATTAGGAATTCATAACTCCCATTTGCTAATCGTGCCCTCCCTACACCCCCACTTTCCCCTGAAATCCCAGTGAAATAGGAGCCAAAAAAGGCTTTTTTTGTGGGTAATTTTCCCATCCAAAATTCCCAGTTACATCACTTGGCTACTAAACTGCTCCAAACTGGTGCCAAATTGGCGTGATTTTTGTTCCTCTCTGACCGGTGTTGTTTTTTTACCTCCACTTCCATTTTTTTTTCTATTTAACCCTCAAGAAAAACCCATAAAAAGGCACCAAAAAAATCCCACTTCTCGTTTTTTGTTTTATTTGGGTGTTGTTTTTGCGACCAAATTTTGTTGATTTGGGGGAAGTAAAAATACCAGCTGTGGGGCCCCCAAAATTCACCCCAAATAAGAAATTAATAGCTTACATTTCATTACAATGTCACCATATTTCCACGTAATTGTCACCAAATTTCCCCCTCAAAATCATTTCCCTTCCCAAAAATCCTCTACACTTTTTTTTTTCCCCCAAATAAAACTGTTCTAAGAAATTCCCTCCTAAAAATCTCCATTTCCCCTAAATGCCCTAAAAAAACAAGATTTTCCCCCCCTTCCCAAATCCATTTTTTTTTCTCCCCCAAAATGCCCTTTTTTCACCAAAAGCAAATAAAAAAAAGACATTTTTGAGCCCAAAATCGGGGTGTTGGCCCCCTGGGACCCCTCCCCCCACTCCAAGGGGGATCTTTTGGGGTGACAAAGCCCCAAATTGGGTCGATGAGGTCGAGGACTCACAGGAGGAGACAGTGACGATGTTCCCTGGGTCCCATGTGTCAATACCAGCACCAGGAACCCAGTGATAATGGTCCCACCTCCCCTTGTGCAGAAACCCCTCCCCAACCCAGGAATTTGTGGAGAAACCAATTGTACCAAATTGGGGCACTTATACCTGAAAAAAAACCACTTAATATTCGTGCATTTAGCAAATTTTAATGTGAAATTTGAATTTTGGGTGTATTTTTAACCTCTAAAGAGGGTGTTTGGGGATTTTTTACCTAATGGGGAAAAAAATGGAAAAAAAACCCACCAAGTTTAACCAATTTAGGGCATTTTTTAGTAAAAAAAAAGAAAATAATAATAATAAAAACACTCCTTTGGAGTTTGAGTTTGTTGTGGCGGCGGGAACTGGGGTTGGATGTGTCAGCCTTTGGATTTCGGTGCGAGTGGAGCCCGTTAATTCTTCCTGCAGCTCTGTCCCTTCGGCGCCAGAGCAGGGCGCGAGGGTGCGGCGTGGTTGAAGCGGCAGCTGTGATTCTGCTTCGGGTGCTCCCCCAGTACCTCACAGCTTTCTGCGCTTTCCTAGCAGTTTGCTGCACAAAATTGAGTAATTTTTTTTTTTCTTAGTAACAACAAAACCCACAAAAAACCAAACCCCAAACGCCAACAAATAACTCTGAAATCTGATTCTGACTTGCAGCATCGTGGTATTGTGAAACTGATTTCTTGGGAGGGGGAAAGCTTTCAAACATAAACGTCCCCTCTGTTTTTCAGAGAGGAAGTAATTTTGTAGTGGTTCAGTCTAGGTGATACTTTTGAGTGGTTTCATTTAGTGCCCTTGTGTTTGTAGTCCTTGTTTGCCTGCTGTGGGTTTTATTTGATAAACTCAGTTTCTTGAGGGTTTTATATGCTTATACTATGCCTATTTTTATATATTTAGAAATAATCAGATCGAAAGTGAACGTGTCCATGGTGAAGCAGTTTAAGTATTTCAGAACACATTTCATCTTTAATATACACTTGCTAGGTCTAAGTGATATGTGTGTGGGAAGATGCTGCAGTAGTGATGGTGTAATTTTCATGTTAAGTTGATAATTTCATATGGATTTCTTGTAAGACTATATGACATGGACTGTGCAGTTTAAGGACTTAGTATTTATGTCAAAAGACCTATTTTAGTGCTGTCTTACAGTTTGGCTAATTATTTAAACCTCATGAGAAATCTAGTTCCAGTTTGAACAGATGGCTTCTGTATTCTTTTCAGTTGTGTCTTATGTCAGTAAAACCTCAATGATACTTTTTAAAGGTTGACTTATCTTGGGACTACAGTAATAAAAACTGTTTTCTAGATCAATGTCCTGTTTATATGAATTTTCATCAATTCTGATGGATTTTGGCCTATTTCTAGGGCAATATAAAATACTTGATATGGTGTGGTATTAACATATAACAAATGCTTCTGTACTTAAAGAATCACAGAATGTTCAGGGTTGGAAGGGACCTCGAAAGATTATCTAGTTCAGCCCCCCTGCCAGAGCAGGATCATCTAGATCAGGTCACATAGGAATGCATCCAGGTGGGTTTTGAATGTCTCAAGAGAAGGAGACTCCACAACCTCCCTGGGCACTCTGTTCCAGTGTTCTATCACCCTCACCGTGAAGTTTACATTTACATGGAACCTCCTATGTTCCAGCTTGCATCCATTGCCCATTGTCCTATCATTGGGCATCACTGAGAAGAGCCTGGCTTCATCCTCCTGACACTCATCTTTTACATATTTATAAACATTAATGAGGTCACCCCTTGGTCTCCTCCAAGCTAAAGAGACCCAGCTCCCTCAGCCTTTCCTCATAAGGGGGATGTTCCACTGGGACCCTGAAGATCATCCAGTTCCAACCCCCCTGCACTTGAGTGGGGACCTTCCACCAGAGCAAGGTGCTCAGAGCCCCAGGCGACCTCCCCTGGGATGGGGCCAGGGATGGGGCAGCCATCACCTCTCTGGGCAGCCTGGGCCAGGCTCTCACCACCTTCACCATCAACAGTGTCCTCCTTGGGTCCCAGTTACACCCACCCTCTCCCAGTTTAAACCAGTTGCCCCTTGTCCTGCAGGTCTCGGTCCAAAGTCTCTCTCCATCTTTCTCATCAACCTCTTTGGATGTGGAAAGGCCCCCAGAAGGTCTCCCTGGAGCCTTCTCCTCCCCAGCTCTCCCAGCAGAGGGGTTCCAACCCTCCCAGCAATACTGGGGCTCCTCTGGCCCCGCTCCACCAGGTCCCTGTCTCTGCTGAGGACCCCGGAGCTGGACCCAGCGCTGCAGGGGGGTCTCCCCCCTCCCCTGCTGCCCAGCCCAGGAGCTGGTCGGACATGGCCGGAGAAGATCCAGCTTTCCATCCATCCAGGTCCTTCTCCGCTGGGCCGTTCTCGGGCCCTTCACCCCCAGGCTGGGCTGATCCCGGGGGCTGCCCTGACCCAAGGGCAAGACCTTGCACTTGGCCTTGTAGAACCTCAGGAGGTTCTCACAGACCCACTTCTGGGGCTCGTCCAGGTCCCTCTGGATGGGCTCTGTCCCCCAGCTCAGCGTCATCGACCAACTGGCTGAGAGTGCCTCGATCCCACTGCCCAGGGAACTGGTGAAGATGCCGAACGGCAGCACCACCACCACCACTTTGCTACTGGTCTCCACTGGTACATCAAGCTGCTGACCCCAACTCTGAGATGCTCCTGCTGATCCTCACAGGGGAGTCAGTTACTCGGTCCAGCCCAGCTTAGCTCAGACAACTGGAACGCCATGATAACCGTGCCGGAGGACATCAGAAGCCTCCCAGGGATTCTCAAGCTCAGGTTCTGCAGGTCTTGGTTCAACCCCAGCAAGCTCTCCAGGGATGGGTCCCATCTCCCAACCAACACCGGCAACATTCCAGGGTGGAACATCCAGGAGGTTTGGGGTTCACAAAGCAATTTCTTAATGGTGTAGAACAAGCCAATGGGCTTCTGATGAGGCACCGGGTGAGACAGGGCCATCTCCACCCCCCTGACACAAGACAGAGAGAGAGGAGAAGCAGAAGGGGGCCGTACAGGAGCACATCAACCATCTCCCATCTCCAGGAAGAGAGAAGGACCCAACAAATCCACCCTTCCCACTTCCAAGCCACGCCGGGCGACACCGATCAGTCGCAATAATTGACCGTGGTCTTCAGTAGAGACCGACTTGAAGTGGCCACTCGTTTGGCTTCTCTCCACCGTTGAGAAGTTGCACTTGGACCTTTTCTGGCCATCGAGAGTGACCATCCACCCACCCATCCATCCATCCATCCATCCATCCATCCATCCATCCATCCACCCACCCACCCACCCATCCATCCATCAGACAAACTGCCAAGTAGGAAGAGGGCACATATTGCAATGCTTGGGAAGAGGAGTTGGCAGCTCCTAATGCCTTCCGCAGGATGTCCCTGTCATGTGCCAGTCATAGACCAGAGCGAGATTTTGCTCGTATTCTCGGGAACAGAATTAAGACTCAAAACGGAGTCAAGTGACAAATGACTTTATTTGCCCGACAAAATGTTTGCAAAGCAAAGAGAGAGAGAAAGGAAAGAAAGGAAGAAAGGGGTCAGTTGCTATAGCTACCACCACGGATCTGCGGCATCCCATCAGTCCAATTTGTTTCCAGGTCCGGTGGGAGAACGTTCCGTCCGATGTTGGTGGTTCCTATTCTTTTATTGGGACCGTGCTGCTTAACCACACCCACCACCTGGCAGTGGCACGCATGCCCAACACCATCTCTGAGGGGTCTCAGGTGGTCTTCAGGGGTCTCCAGACCCCTTGGTCTTCCAGGTCCCGGGTCTGGGCGCATGCGTGGAGGGGGGTGCATTTTTCGAAACTTCTAACTTGAGATCCAACCATTGTCCAGTTTGTATTTTGAAGTCTGTCCACGCTGATACGGCACCATCTCTGACAAACCGTTGTCCAGTTTGTGGTTTGAAGCCTGTCCACACTGATACAGCAATGTTGAGGCATACATTACACCGCCTCTGTCACCATCTCTGTCACCACCCCGTGACTCTACATTGCTGTATCAGAGAGGATTCTCTGTGGTGGTATGGGTGAGAGAGAGAGAGAGAGAAGGAAAGGGATAGAAACAACTACTAATATTTACCAATTAACAGTAACTTCAACAACTGTTTCAATAATCTTATAACAATTGCTTAACAGTTCAATAATCTTATAACAACTACTTAACAGTTCAACAATCTTATCTTAACAATGACTTCCATAACTATTTACCTTATAACACCAATATATTTCTCTATAGCTACAAATCTGTTTCCATTGGAGAGGGATCAGAAGAAGGGGATGATTGTCCAAAGGGACATTTGTAGGGGGTACATTGACAGGGACAGAAAGCAACTATTACAAGAACAAATAAAGCAATAGATAATAAGGTTAAGGCTGCATAATAAATTGGCACAAACACATACACACGATCCATTGTTTTGATGAGCTTTTCGGCAAGGCGAAGCAGACGATTGTGGCCTTAGCAGGAGCTGGCAGCCACACAATCTTCACTTGTCAAGGTCGGAATCAGGGTCTGCATACACAGCAAGAAAATAATGCCTAGGGCGCATGCTTGTTTTGCACCTAGTGTGGATCTTTGAAAAAGAAATAGTTACAGGGAAAAGGAGATAGTCAGGGAAAAGTTTACACAATCTCAATGATTGAATTCTTGGACGGAGTTATGAATCTTATCTGTTTAACACCATCGGGTGATGTCATAGTAATCGTTTGCATGTTGCTTACGACACTTTGGATTAGATGTATCAAGCACAGGATAGCACAAGGCAGAAACATCAAAGCAACAAGTCCCTCCCCAGCTTTCTTGTAGCCCCTTCAGATACTGGAAGGCCACAAGAAGGTCTCCCCGGAGCCTTCTCTTCTCTTCAAGCCAGTCCCTGCCCAGCCTCTAACGGTGCTTGGGATTGCTCTGACCCAGGAGGAGGACCTTGCATTTGGCCTTGTTGAACTTCATTTGGCCTTGTTGAACTAATGAGAGATGAGAGGCTCCTTTCACAAATTTGTGAAGGATGGCATCAAAAGTGGCATCTTGAGGTAAATGACAACGTTACTCAAAGGCCATGAACACACCATTAACTTGCCAGCAAAAAAACCCAATAAGATCACAATGCCAAACCCCCCCAGCAGCAGCGTGCAGAAAAGTCTCACTGAATTCCTTTTCATTTGAAAAACATGAAGTCTAAAGACCTTTTTTTTTCCCCCCCTCTTTCTTTTTTTAAGCTCTGAGAAGCACGTACTAAAATAACCAGGCTCTGGGATGTTACAAAGGAAAAACCTTACGCTCCCCAAGCGGGACTGGGGGGGGGCACAAATCCTGCAAAGCTCTCACCAATTACTACACCAGGGAGCAACATTAATAGGACTCTTGTTATAAATAATAAGCATACTGTGTACTTAATATTTGCCTTGGTTTCTAGGTGCCACTTATTTCCCAATGCCGTCCCGGCTGTCAACACGCGTCCACAGAAGTTCTCATTAGCAGTATTGAAGGATGGTTTATAGAAGGTCAAATAACAGGCCATGACAATGCAATTATGTTCCCTGCTATAAAGGTCACTTGTACTCATCATACTAATTATCTTGACAGGACTACATTTACTTCCACTGCGTGCAACGCAGGAACTTCTCGGGTACCTTGATTTCGACGCCGCGTTCGCCCTTATTGCTTCTACCGCCGTGTGCTTCTCGACGCAAGACAAACAAAAGCAATCTCCTAGGGGAGGAAAAAAAAAATAAAAGAACCCCCAACAGCTACAGCCAGAAAGTAGATTGTAATTAAAAGTTAAGGGAAAAGTCAGCTTGCAGCTTGAAGGAGAGATATTCACACGTCGACCCTTCACTGCGGCGGGAGGAAGTGTTACGGGGCAAAAAACCCCCAAGATTTGGCAAAACAGCCCCGAATTGCACGTGGCTGTGAAAATCTGGGCACCTGAATGTTCTGGATCTCGAGGAAATGGCAAGATAGATTTTCAGAAGCACTGCAGGACACACTATCAGACCCTTGGTGAGTCTCCATGTTTAAGTTCCACATTCCAGCAGGTCCATGGAGGTTCTCCTGCCCCTCTACTCTGCACTAGGGATTCAACATCTGGAGTGCTGTGTCCAGTTCTGGGCTCCCCAGTTCAAGAGGGACAGGGAAATACTGGAGAGAGCCCAGCAGAGGCTACGAGGATGCTGAAGGGACTGGAACATCTCTTGTGAGGAGAGGCTGAGAGCCCTGGGGCTGTTTAGCCTGGAGAAGAGAAGCCTGAGAGGGGAGCTTAGGAATGGTTCCAAATCTCTGAGCTAGTGCGAGGCCTACAGGGTGTTGAGGCTGAGAGCTAGTGGGAAGCCGACAGGGTGTTGAGGCTGAGACGTAGTGGGAGGCCGAAAGGTAGTGGGACGCCAAGAGGGTGTGGAGGCTGAGATGTATTGGGAGGCTGAGAGCTAGTGCGAGGCCTACAGGGTGTTGAGGCTGAGAGGTAGTGGGAGGCTGAGAGGGTGCTGAGGTTGAGAGGTAGTGCGAGGCCGAGAGGGTGTGGGAGGCCGACTGGTTGTTAAGGCTGAGAGGTAGTGGGTGGCTGAGAGGGTGTGGAGGCCGAGAGCTAGTGGGAGGCCAACAGGGTGTTGACGCTGAGAGTTAGTGGTAGACCGAGAGGGTGTGGGAGGCTGAGAGGGTGTGAAGGCCAAGAGCTAGTGGGAGGCCGAGAGAGTGTGAAGGTTGAGAGGTAGTTTGAGGCCAAGAGGGTGTGGGAGACAATGAGGCCGTGGGAGACAATGAGGCTGACTCCTTGTGCAAGGCAGAGAGGTTGAGGGAGGCCGAGTCCTTCTGGTAGGCCAAGAGGTAGTGGGAGGCTGACAGGTTTTTAAGGCTGAGAGGTAGTGGGAGGCTGAGAGGGTGTGAAGGCTGAGAGGTATTGGGAGGCCGAGAGGGTGTTGAGGCTGAGAGGTATAGGGAGGACGAGATGGTGTGGGAGGCAGAGTCCCTGTGGGAGGCCAAGAGGGTGGAGTGGCCGAGAGGTAGGGGGGGGGCTGACAGTGTGTTGAGGCTGAGACATAGTGGGAGGCGGAGAGGTAGTGGGATGCCAAGAGGGTGTGGAGGCTCAGAGGTATTGGGAGCCGAGAGCGTGTGGGAGGCCAAGAATCAGTAGGAAACCAAGAGGCTGTGGGAGGCCGAGTCCTTCTGGTAGGCCGAGGGGTAGTGGGAGGCCGAGAGGTAGTGGGGAAGGCTAAAAGCTGGGTAGAGTCCAAGAGGTAGTGGGATGCCAAGAGTTGTACTCTGCTCCATACACTACATTTCAAGCTGAAAATAGACAGAGCAGAGGGTGCTGAATGAAGTTTGAGCACGATGGAACATAGAGAATGATACCACTGCTATACCAAGATAGGCAGAGCAGTCATAACAGACTAAAAACTCTTTTTTTTTAATAACCTTCATTAGTTTAATGACTTTTTTTTTTTTTTACTCTGTTAAAACTTCATGAAAACAAATTAATTGCTTTGTGGACACATTCAACCCAAGATTTCAGCATCACCACCACCACCATAGCAAATGTGTAGAGCTTCTGCTCCTCCACCACATAGCCGCACCATTGTCCATGGTGCTTGCCCACAGGAAGTGCTTTCTGTCTCACATTTGATACATTTTCCTCTTCAAAACACTACTGGTTCCCCATGCAGGACTCCAGGCAGAAAGTGTACAAGCTGTGCTCATTTCAGCGTTCTTACTTTCCTGCCTGTGCAAAGGAAAGAAAAAGTTCTAAGTAAGTTATTACATCACAGACTATAAATCCCCTCATTGGGGAGGGAGGGGGGTTAACAGAGAGCGTCTGTTATAGGTCTAAGGGGCTGCCCTGACCCTAAACCGTGACACACGATCACTACTCCTTGTTCTCGTGGGGGACTTCAACTTACAAGATGTCTGCTGGAAATACAGTACAGCAGAGAGAACAGTCCATGAGGTTCCTGGAGTGTGTGGAAGATAATTTCCTGACACAGCTGATGAGAGAGCCAACTAGGGAAGGTGCCCTCATTGACCTATTGATCATGAACAGAGAAGGACTTGTGGGTGATGTGAAGTTTGGAGGATGTCTTGGGCATAGTGATCATGAAATGATAGACTTTTCAATTCCTGGGGAAGTAAGGAGTGGGGTCAGTAAAACTGCCACCTTGGACTTCTAGAGGGCAGACTTTGACCTGTTTAGGAGGCTAGTTGACAGGATCTCTTTGAAGGCAGTTCTGAAGGGCAAAGAAGTCCAGGAAAGCTGGACATTCCTCAAGAGGGAAATCTTTAAGGCACAGAAGCAGGCCAACTTGGTGTGTCGTAAGATGAGCCAGTGGGGAAGAAGACTGGCCTGGCTGAGCAGAGAGCTTTGGCTGCAACTCAGGAAGAAAAGGAAAATCTATGGCCTATGGAAGAAGGGGCAGGTAACTCAGAAAGACTACAAAGATTCTGTGAGGTTAAGCAGGGAGAAAATTAGAAAGGCCAAGGCCCAACTACAACTTAATCTGGCTACTACCAGTAAAGACAATAAAAAATGTTTCTATAAATACGTTAACAGCAAAAGGAGGACTGAGGAGAATCTCCATCCTCTCTTAGATGCAGGGTAAATATAATGACCAAGAATGAGGAAAAGGCTGAGGTACTGAATGTGTTCTTTGCCTCAATCTTTAATAGTAAGACCAGTTATCCTCTGAGTAATGAGGCCCCTGAGCTGGAAGACAGGGATGAGGAACTGAATGAAGCCCCCATAACCCAAGAGGAAATGGTCGGTGACCTACTACACCACTTAGACACACACAAGTCTATGTGGCTGGATGGAATCCACCCAAGGGTAATGAGGGAGCTGGCAGAAGTGCTCATCAAGCCACTTTCCATCATTTATCAGCAGTCTTGGCTAACTGGGGAGGACCCAGTGGACTGGAGGCTCGCCAATGTGATGCACATCTACAAGAAGGGCTGGAAAGAGGATCCAGGGAACTACAGGCCTGTCAGCCTGACCTTGGAGCAGATAATCTTGAGTGCCATCGTATGGCACATACAGGACAACCAGGTCATCAGGCACAGTCAGCATGGGTTTATGAAAGGCAGGTCTTGTTTGACTAACCTGATCTCCTTCTATGACAAGATGACCCACCTAGTGGATGAAGGAAAGGCTGTGGATGCTGTCTACCTGGACTTTAGTAAAGCTATTGATGCTGTTTCCCATAACATTCTTCTGGGGAAACTGGCTGCTCACGGCTTGGATGGGCGTATGCTTCACTGGATAAAAAATTGGATGGATGGCTGGGCCCATCCAGAAAGACTATCAAGGGCGGAGACCATGACCTGGGGACACCAAGAAGAGGGGTGACCATGACCCAGGAGACCCAAGATGATCAGGAAGGGAGGCGACCGTGATCTGGTGACACCAGTAATAGGGGTGGCCATGACTCAGGAGACCCAAAAAGACCCATCAAGTGAGGAGACCATGATCTGGGGCCACCAGGAAGGGGGGTGACCATGACCTAGGGGACCCAAGAAGACCCATCAAGTGAGGAGATGATGATCTGGGGCCACCAGGAAGGGGGGGAGGTGACCACAACCTAGGAGCCCGCCAAAGATGGAAACCCATCCCCTAGAACTTGGAGGAGGTGGGGTCGGAGGAGCTCCCTGGAGGTGACCTCTCCTTGCCCCACCTTCTCCCCAGACAAAACCATCATCATGTGGAAGCTGACGCGGGACGAGACCAACTACGGGATCCCCCAGCGGGCTTTGCGGGGCCACTCCCACTTCGTCAGCGACGTCGTCATCTCCTCCGACGGGCAGTTCGCCCTCTCGGGCTCTTGGGACGGCACCTTGCGCCTCTGGGACCTCACCACGTGAGTCACGGGGACCCACCACCGAGTACTTGGGGTGGTGGTCACGAGGGCACCTCCAAAAGGAGCTGCCTTGGGGTTTTGGGAGGGTTATTTGGACCAGAAATCCCAGTTTGGACTGGGAATCGGTGGTGGAGGTGTTGGGTTCCTCCTCCTCCTCCTTCGTGTCTTCTTCTCCCGATGATTAAACTCAACCTGACATCTTCTGATCTTGGATCTGAGGACAAAGTCCTGCAATTATGATGGGAGAGAAGCTTCTGGGGAGGTCCCACCACCTTCTTTTGGGTTCAAACTGGGCCACCCAGAAGAAAAGAAGCCCAAGGGTTGAGGCGTCGACCTCTTGATGGTCCCGAAGTTCTCTTGAAGGAACGAGGGACCCGTCAACTCTTGACACCCTTTCTTTTTTGCTTCTAAATATTGAGATTTTTGGGGTTGGTTGGTGGGGTTGTTTTTTTTTCTCCACCCTTAACTGGATGGAATGTCCCCCCCCGGGTGTCTTCTCCAGCGGCACCACCACCCGACGTTTCGTGGGTCACACCAAGGACGTCTTGAGCGTGGCCTTTTCCTCCGACAACCGTCAGATCGTCTCGGGGTCCAGGGACAAAACCATCAAGCTCTGGAACACTTTGGGAGTCTGCAAATACACCGTCCAGGTCAGGCCACCAAATGGGACCTTGAGGGACCTCGTAAGACCTGGTGGGACCTTGTGGGATCCTCTAGAACCTTGTGGGGCCTGGTGGGGCCTTGTGGGACCTTGTAGGACCTTGTGGGACCTTGTAGGGCCTGGTGGGATCCTCTAGAACCTTGTGGGGCCTGCTGGGACCTGCCTGGACCTTGTAGGGCCTTGTGGGGCCTGCTGGGACCTTGTAGGATCCTCTAGAACCTTGTGGGGCCTGGTGGGACCTCGTGGGATCCTTTAGGGCCTTGTAGGGCCCTGCCCATGGCAGGGGGGTTGGAACTAGATGATATTTAAGGTCCCTTCCAACCCTGACAATTCTATGATTCTATGAAAGAAGGGAGTATAAAAAGGGATTATTTTATAAAATTGTGATTCACCAGTGACAGTAATGCATTCAGAAAGAGGAGTTTCCCTGTGAGGTCATTTGATTGAATGTGAAGCTTACAATGGGGCTGGTGCCGCCTGGTTTTAAATTTTTTCTCCAGTATGAGCAGAGATGTTTTATTCCCCCATACCAAGGAGGTGGGGGAAATGAAATCCAGACAGCTCCGCCTGCACTTTAAATTTCATATGCAATCAAATGGACTTTGAGAATATTGTCAGCTTCCTTACCAACTTGTCTGTCATATAGAGAATGTAAATCACAGAATCACAGAATGGTAGGGGTTGGAAGGGACTTCTAAAGAACATCTAGTCCCACTCTCCTGCCAGAGCAGGATCTCCTAGAGTAGATCACCCAGGAACAAGTCCAGGTAGCTTTTGAAAGTCTCCAGGCAGAGATTCCACCACCTCTCTGGGCAGCCTGTTCCAGTGCTCTGATACCTCAACTGATTTTGAGGTTGAACCTCCTACTTTCCAGTTTATGGCCTAGTCCTGTCACTGGACACCACTGAGAAGACCCTGCCCCCATCTTCCTGACACCCACACTTTAGATATTAATAAGCATTGGTAAGATCCCCTCTCAGTCTCCTCTTCTCCAAGCTAAATAGACCCAGCTCCTTCAGCCTTTTCTCATATGGTAGGTGCTCCAGGCCCTTAGTCTCAGTGGTCCTGTGCTGGACCCTCTCCAGTAGTTCCTTGTCCTTCTTGAACTGGGGAGCCCAGAACTGGACACAGTAATCCAGGTCAGGCCTCACCAGCACAGAGTAGAGGGGGAGAATAATCTCCCTTGACCTCTTGGCCACGCTCTTCCTAATGCATGCCAGGATGCCACTGGCCTTGGCCACGAGGGCACACTTTTGGTTCATGGTCATCCTGTTGTCCACTAGGACTCCCAGGTCCTTTTCCCCAGAGTTGCTCTCCAACAGATTAGCCCCCAATCTGTACTGATAGATGGGGCTGTTCCTCCCCAAATGCAGTACTTTACAATTGCCCTTATTGAATTTCATTAGATTTCTCCCCACCCAGCTCTCCAGCCTGTCTAGGTCATGTTGGATGACAGCACAGCCTTCTGGCATGTCAGCCGTTCCTCCCAGCTTTGTATCATCAGCAAACTTGCTGAGAGTACACTCTATCCCTTCGTCCAGGTCATTGATGAATATGTTGAACAGCACCGGACCCAGGACCGACCCTTGGGGGATGCCACTAGCCACAGGCTTCTAACTAGACTCTGCCCCATTGACCACAACTCTCTGAGCTTTTTCCTTCAGGCAGTTCCCAGTCCATCTCACCGCCCAATCATAGAATCATAGAATATTAGGGGTTGGAAGGGACCTAGAAAGATCATCTAGTCCAACCCCCCTGCCAGAGCACCCACTACCAAAACTTTGCCATGCAAACCCAATGCAATTTACAGTAAAATGGCAACTATCCACACACTCAAAAAAGTAAATAACTTTATTTTTAATCTTTTTTTGTCAAGTTAAACTGACACAAGTTGAAGGAGATGTAACCATATAGTAATAAGAGGTAGGAGAGATACAGAAATGGTAGTCAAATTGCATTTTGCCAGTATGACAGTAGCCTTCAAGCACTGTATGAAGATTTCTTTCAAAGTTGCAGACTTAGTTCTTTCTCAGGATGAATGAGTGATTTTACTTTGTACTTTTTACAAAACCAGAAGTGCACCTGAAACAATGTCTATACTGAATATTTTATTACCTGTTTTTCTGATCAGGCATAATTAGAAATAGATATTTCCATATAAGCAGGTTACAGGAGTTCACAATTTGAGTGCAAAACATTTTCTCCTCTAACAATTATCACACTTATATGCTTATGGAACAGTTATGATCCAAACCCAATTAGGTGTTAAATGCATATTTGTTCAGTTGAATCATAGAATGATAAACTGTGTTAAAAAAATGACCTTAAATTAAAGCAGTATTTACTGGCATTGTTGTTTACCATTTGATCTAGTAGAATGAAAAATTTTAGTGCAAAATAAAGTGCAGTTATTACACAAGAAAAGATGCCTTCCTTACCTTGTGATTAAGACATACTGCATGACTGTGAAACAATCTAGCCTATGTAAGGCAAAATAGATTTAAGCATAAATGATCTCTCTGTTCCTGGCTTCAGTGGAAAAGCATGTAATGATAGCTTCTGGGTTTTTTTTATTTAGGCTATAAAGCCCTTTGTTTTAATATTCAAAAAACAAAGAATGTTTACAAGTTAAGTATTTTTCCTGTTGTATCAAAGACTTAAAGGGTTAGCTAATGCTATCAACTAATAAATAATCTGGTTTATATATAATCTGTACTGGAGTAAAACCTAAACATGACAAAAGCGTAGTATGCAAAATGAAAGTTGCTACTCTATAAAGACTATTTCAAGAGTAATTTTCAGGTAACTAACCAATGCTTCATTCCATTTAACCTTGAGGATAGTTCTCCCATAAATCCAGTAAACTAGAGGTCTTGTTTTTGATAGTACAACTTCTACAGACAGTCTTTGAATATTATCATATTTCGCAGTTATTAAGGAACTCTCAAGAGGTTCTTGACACTCTGTTTTGAAGAAGAAACATAATGAAGTCTGTATTGGGTCTGGCTGGAATGGAGTTAATTTTCCCCACAGCAGTCCTCATAGTGCTGTGCTTTGTATTGGGAGCTAGAAAGGTATTGATAACACATCCGTGTTGTGGCTACTGTTGAACAGGGCTCGCACAGCACCAAGGCTGTCTCTCCAACATTCCCCCTCACCAGTAGGCTGGGGGTAGGCAAGAGGTTGGGAGAGGATGTAGCCATGACAGCTGACCCAAACTGACCAAAGATATATTCCATACAATATAAATATGATGTCTACTCGCTGCCTCTTTTCCAATTCCTCTCTCAATGCCACGATTCCTAGCAAGGGAGCCCAGCTGTTGGGCTTCCTTACCTTCTAGCTGTTGGGTGTCAGCCCCATTATCCCAGCATCGAAGCAGCCAGGTAACAATCTGTTCACCTATCTGGCATCTGTAATCTTTCCTCAGGTCTCAAAGTTCTGATGAAGTCGAGGACTGGGTGGTTTCTGCCTCCTGCTTCAATTCCGTTACTCCCTCCTCCAGTCTCCTTGTTGAGGGTTCAGCTTGTTGGTCAAGCGTTTCCTCTTCTTCCTCATCCCTCACTAATCGAGGGTAGGGGCCTGTTGTTCTCCTTGTCTACTGCTTCTTTTTTACTACCAGGGCAATTTTGACAGTTGTAGTTGTTTCAGTCCCTATCTCAACTCAGGTGTCTTCGGATGTAGTTTGAGTCTCTGCCTCAACCACAGTCCCCTGAGAGTACTCAACTGTGGCTCAATAGGCACAGGCCAGGCTCCAGTACAGCGCTAAGAGCTGCTGATTTTCATTGGGGTAGACAAGGCACCCTTCTATTAGATGTTGTGTCAGTTTGACAGGGTTGCTTGCCTGTTCAGGGGTAAAGTCCAGGCTACAGGAGGAGACAACCGTCCTAGGAACCTGCCCAAATCCTGCCAAACCCCTTGCCACCCAGGGACAGGCCGTCTCAGGGCACATTTCGGCGTCATCCCACCAGAAACTTGTCTCCTTTCAGGCCAAACTGGAATCAGACTACACACAACCCGGATTAGGCCAACAATATTGATTAGTAGTATTAAGAAGCTCACGTAAGGGTGGATGAGGACCTCGGGAACATGCACAATAAAATCATCTACATCAATTTCTGGTAGAGAGAGAGAGATGTGTTCAATCATTTTCTCCCCAAGGTAGCCCCCCCAACACAGCAAAGCCATTGATGTCAGCATGAAACACATCGTTACTATTTGTGCCAGGGTGCTGCTGAGTCCCTTCATCCTCCCGAGACAGAAGCTTCCCCAGCACATTGAAACTATCAGTACAGAAGCAGAGCAAAAGACAGTGTTTTGATAAACATGTTAACAAAACACCAGATAAGTTGCGCAAGCAAACTCCGTGGCCTGCAGAGGAATTTGCTACTAATATCTAAAGCAAGCAATAGAAAAGCAGCTGCTTGTGCCCCACATTGGGAGCCAAAAAGGAACTGTGGTGAGTTGATCCTGGCACGGCACCAGGTGCCCACCAAGCCCTTCTATCACTCCCCTCAACCCCCATCAGCACGGCATGCAGGGAGACAATAAGACGAAAAGAAAAGAGCCATGGGTTATGATAGATAAAGATGTTATTCTCTACTTCCCGTCCACAGGCTATGTCAGGCCAAGTCCAGGAAGCAGGGCTCCAGAACACGTAGCAGTTTCTCGGAGGACAAAGCTGAATGCCCCCCCATCCTCCTCCTGCCCTCTCCCTTTATAGTTGAGCTGACGTCATATGGTATGGAATATCCCACTGGTTGCTTGGGCTATATAAACCGGGTGTGTAGCGCAATAAAGTGTGGTCGTTCACTCTGATCATATTGGTCATTTGTGGTGTCCATGATTCCTCCGCAAGTGGCGCCCGAACAGGGACCCTCTTGTCGTTACCCTTCACAAGGAGAAACCAGGATGGCTGGAATAGGAGGGCTGAGCCAGGATCTGCGGAGAAGCCGGCCGAAATAGCTCACTGCCCCAGCAAGCACGTTCACGAAGGAACGGGAAGAGAGGACAGCGCTGTCCAGACTAGAAAGGGAGAATCTTGCCTAACCCAAAGGTGAGCGGTATGGAAGGAGATGGGGAGTTCGCTTACAAAAGAAGAGGAAGCGGTTTCAAAGCTCCTCCAACATATTCTTTCTAAGAAATGAATTAAATATGATGAACTCTCTCTCAAGCGTCTCCTGCAATGGAGTAAGGAGAGAGATTTATTAACGAGTGTGGAAACAGCATTTGAGCTGGGCACTAGGGAAGAAATAGGAATCTCCCTATGGGATGAAATATCCACTGGATCAAAGGAGGCACGGAGTTTTGACACGCTCTGGCGGCTAATTAGAGACACACTTACATCGAGGAAAAGCGAGCGTGCTGCCACTGCATCTGCATTTGCAGCTATGGCACCGAGTGTGGCGGGGGGAGAGTGCGGGCTCCGGATCAACTTCCGACTTCCTGTTTTCCCTTCCAGGAGCTCCGCCGCCTGCCACGGCCATTGCTAGCATTCCGCCCCACCCTGTGTCGCCGCTAGACACCCATCCTGAAGCTGGAGCCACCCCTAAAGTGGCTAGGAAAGCTAAACAGGATGAGAAAATTGAGAAAACTCCTCCTTCAAGCATGATACCCCCCAATAATGTTTCCGAAGAGGACTCCGGGGGTGGAGAAGAAGAGGACATTAAAGTGCTGTTTCCCCCGTTGCCACCGTCTACCCCCTCCAGACCCAGGTCGGGGGTGGGGGGGGAGGGATGGATCATGAACAATTTAAACAGCTGTTAGCAAAGTTGGACCAGCTAGCCACCGATCGGGTGAAAATACGAGCGGAAGTGCCGGAAGACTCAACTAAAGTATCCTTTAATGTGCCTTTACCCTCCCCTGTGCCTTTACCCTCCTCTAATTCAGCACCTCTCCTTTCACAAACTAATCCCTTTGCACTCCCACCACCTGTACCCGTAGCACCTAGTGCGCCGTTGGGAGCTGATGGGGGGTGTGGGGCGAGTGATCCCTCCAGGGATCTGACTCAGAGGTGGCGAGGAATTATTCGTGATGCTCTTATTGAGGGAGAAGTTATACCAGTTTCTGCCTTCCCTGTTATACAAATACCAGGGCAGGCTCCGCAGTGGGGTCCTTTGGATTGGAAAATGTTAAAAGAAGTTAAAACTGTGATTACTCAATACGGGCTAAAATCACCTTTCATAGAATCATAGAATTGTCAGGGTTGGAAGGGACCTTAAAGATCATCTAGTTCCAACCCCCCTGGCCAATGGCAGTGAGAAAGGCAGGATTCTCACTGAATATTGTGAGAACCTGAGAAAATCCCTCTGCTAGCAGCTTTTCAGCATCCACAGATCTAGATGAGGGGATTGAGTGCTTCCTCACCAAGTTTGCAGACAACACCAAACTGAGTGGGAGTGTCAATCTGCTTGAGGGTAGGAAGGATCTGCAGAGGGATCTGGACAGGTTGAATCAATGGGCCAAGGCCAATTGTATGGGGTTTAACAAGGCCAAGTGCTGGGTCCTGCATTTTGGTCACAACAAACCTAGGCAATGCTACAGGCTTGGGGCTTAGTGGCTGGAAAGCTGCCCAGCAGAAAAGGACCTGCGAGTGGTGGTCAACACCTGGCTAAATATGAGCCAGCAGTGTGCCCAGGTGGCCAAGAAGGCCAAAGGCATCCTGGCCTGTATCAGAAATAGTGGGGCCAGCAGGAGAAGGGAAGTGATTGTGCCCCTGTACTCTCAGCACTGGTGAGGCCACACCTCGAGTACTGTCTTCAGTTCTGGGCTACTCACTACAAGAAAAACACTGTGTTGATAGAGTGAGTTTAGAGAAGGGCAACCAAGCTGGTGAAGGGTCTGGAGAATAAGTCCTATGAGGAGAAGCTGAGGGAATTGGGATTGTTTAGTTTGGAGAAGAGGAGTCTGAGGGGAGACATTATCGCTATCTACAACTACCTGAAAGGAGGTTGTAGTGAGGTGGGTGCTGGCCTCTTCTGTCAAGTAAATAAGGACGGAACTAGAGGAAATGGCCTCAAGTTGCACCAGGCAAGGTTTAGGTTATATATTAGGAAGAATTTCTTTACTAAAAGAGTAGTCAGGTGCTGGAACAGGCTGCCCAGGGAGGTGGTGTAGTCACCATCCCTGGAGGTATTCAAAAACCATGTAGATGAGGTACTTCAGGACATGCTCTAGTGGGATGCTGAGGTGGTCTTTTTGTGTTGGTTTTTTTTTTGTTTGTTTGGTTAGTTTAGGGGGTTTTTTGCTGGTTTTTTTTGGTGTTGTTTGTTTGGGTTGTTGAGGGTTTTTTTTCTTGTTGATGTTTGGACACGGTGATCTTAGAGGTTTTTTCCAACCGTGACAATTCTGTGATCCTGTGAAATTCTTAAAACACCTTCCCCCCACCCTTCCCCTCTTCCTGGACTCAACTTCATTCCTAATTTCTCTACTTCCTCCCCCATGAGTTGCACAGGGGAATGGGCATTGTGGTCAGTTCATCACATGCTGTTTCTGCTGCTTCTTTCCCCTTAGGGGGAGGACTCTTCACACGCTTCCCTTGCTCCAGTGTGCAGCTTCCTACAGCCTCCTTCAGGTGCATCTACCTGTTCCGTCATGGAGTCCTCCACAGACTGCAGGTAGATATCTGCTCCACCATTAACCTCCATGGGCTTCAGGGGAACAGCCTGCCTCACCATGGTCTTCACCAAAGGCTCCAGGGGAATCTCTGCTCTAGCACCTGGAATGTCTTCTCCCCATCATTCCTTCGCCTGGCGTCATAACACGGGTGTGTTATCAACACCCTCCAGCTCCCAGTACTGCAGCATGAGGGCTGGATGGGGAAAAGTAGCTCATCCAGATCCACTACAAGGGCCCATCTAGATAAACAACAATAATTGAAAAGAAACTCTTATTGTTTCATCAAATTAAATCTTGCATGATCAATGGCTTGAGCTGTCAGGAACACACCTCAGGAACAGCTGAGTCATTCTTGGAGCCCCATGACTGTTTTCCAGTTTACTCACCAGAGGCACTGAAACACAGAAGCTGGTAAACAGAAGAAGATCAGAGAAAAATGGAAGAACAAGAAACAAATAAAAAAATTTTGCTTTTTCTAGCTTTAAGCAAAATGTGCAGCCATTTCATTTCCACTTTAAGGGGAAGTAATATTCTCCTTGACTGTTTCACAGAAATCCTTCATTGATTTTATCTTGTATCCCAATCTCTGCCTGGCATTGTTCTTGATTAAAGGCTAGATTTATAAACCACAAATGAAATGGTTTCCCAGGGCAGAAAGTTATACTTTGAATTTCATTAAGTTAAGAGCCTTTCGGGTTACGTACTTAAGTTTCTCCCCTCCTTACCACATTCCCGGATTTGGGGAATCCTTGACTGTGTGTATCTCCTAGTTACCAAATTAAAAAAAATATAACAGCAGTACAGAAGGCCCTAGATAGATCAAACTTAACCACATATTCTTGTCTGTAGGTTTTTTGGCTTTATCTTTGAAAAACAAATTGCAGCTAGAAGCTGCCATGGTTCAAGTTGAGAAGAGTAGGTTCTATTCCCATTTAAAATGATCTCCTTAGAAGTACCTGTACAAACAAATTATTTTCATTTTTACTGTTTTTGACAGCTATGTGGAAAGGAATTTAACAGAATGCACAATTTAATGGGACACATGCACTTGCACTCAGACAGTAAACCTTTTAAATGCATCTACTGTCCCAGCAAATTCACCTTGAAAGGGAACCTAACCAGGCACATGAAAGTCAAACACAGTGACATGGAAAGAGGATTTCATTCTCAAGGTAATATTTTTCAGTTATTCTGAGAGGTTTGAAGGTGCATATCAGTAAACCCAAATGGGCTTTGTAGCACAGATCTACAATCTTGTACCATAGATCCTGTGTGATTGGAAGAGATCCCATAAGCCTGGGAGGTTGTTATTAACTATCTATATTACTTCAGTGCTGTAGTTCAGAGATCCCCAAGGTAATGACCCTTGTCTCAGAGACCTTACAGACTAGATATCTGATGACATAGAGCTACAGACGAAGACAGAGTAGTAGATGGAGACAAAATATGACAGTACTTGTGAGCACAAAGGACATAGTTTTAGTGCGATAAGTTGCTGTTGTCAAGTGTTAGGGAAAATATAGTCAGTAGTGTTAGAGCAGAGGATTTATCAAGCCATACTGTGGTGGGTTGACCCTGGCACGGCACCAGGTGCCCACCAAGCCCTTCTATCACTCCCCCCAACCCCCATCAGCATGCACCGCAGATGCAGAAGCAGAGGCTAAAGTAATGGGTCTCGACTGAAAGGGCTCAAAGGCTAAACATATAGCTGCCAATTCTAAAATTTGCCAGCATAAAGACTTCTCTTGCCATTTTTGAGAAGAATCCTGCCACACAGCCACTGCTCGTTTAGATCTCCCTGAGGCATCAGTAAAGACAGTAGGACCATCAACAGGATAGGATTGACAACTTCACTTGGTGTATAAGGGCAAATGGCCAATTTCAGCCCATAACATGTGTTTTGGATAATGGATCGACAACTATCTGTGATAATCTGCCAAAGCAAACTGAAAAACAAGGTCGTCCCCCATCAACAAATTTAAATTGTCCATGGTGGAAGGAAGATAAATGACTGCCTGATCAACACCATTTGTAATCATTCTCACCCTTTCATGATCAATTTGGCGTACATCTCATTAATGGTCCATACCATTCTTGGGGGGGTGTGTGACAGAAAAATCCATTCCAGAACTCGTAGAGGGTCTGAGAATGTGTCAATCCATTGAAACAACAGCACAAAAGGTTGATATTTGCTAGCTATAAGGGCTAACAAAACGGGAGATTCAGGATCCCACCAACAACATTGCTTATTAAGAGCCTCAATACACAATTGCAAAGCATGTTTCGCTTCATCAGTTAACATACGTTGAGACTGACAATTATCATTGCCTTTGAGTAGGTTAAAGAGAAGATGTAGCAGTGGTAAGACCGAGTGCTGGCCGCAGCCAATTGATGGGACCCAGTAATTTTTCCAAATCATTAAGAGTATTAGCAACTTTCAAGACAAGAGGCTGAGGCTGTATAATCTGCAGGGTAATTTTCCAACCCAGGTATCGCCAAGGTTCATCCCTTTGTACCTTCTCAGGAGGGATGCACAATCCTGCATTTTTCATAGCCACAGTTGTTGCAGCAACAGCCCGATCAAGTTGGGAAACTGTTTGACAAGAAATAAGAATATCATCCATATAGTGATAAATTAAAACACTTGGAAACCATTGCCGCACTGGTTGCAAAGCTGCCGCGACCACAAACTGACAAATTGTAGGGCTATTCCTCATTCCTTGTAGTAACACCACACACCATATCGTTGCATAGGTTCTGCACGATTTAATGCTGGAACAGAAAAAGCAAATCTGGGAGCATCATCGGAGTACAAAAAGATGGTAAAGAAGCTATCTTTCAAAACAATCACAGTTAATGTCCAGTCTGAGGGAATCATAGTTGCAGAGGGCATCCCAGGTTGTAGGGCTCCCATAGGCTCAATAACCACATTAATAGCCCTCAAATCATGTAGCAAAGGCCGTTTCCCACTCTTTTTGAGAATGCAAAATACAGGGGTATTCCAGGGACAAGCAGTAGGTTTAATGTGCTCTGCCTGTAATTGTTCTTGTACCAGTTCTCTTAAACGTTGAAGCCTCTGCTTTTGGGGGCCATTGATTCACCCCCACGAGGGCATATGTGGTCCATGTAAGTTTACAAAAATTAAGCCTGGATTATTTCCACCGGGACCATTCCAAAAATGGCAAGTGTCTAAGGATTGCTCCCAAAGAAAGCCGCTAGCCCCAACTTCCCGTGACGTGATTAAGCTACTCCTCGATGCCAATTCACAGCTCCAAAGTCTGTGGGCCTGTCACCTTTACTTTATTCTACAGATGAGGTTGCTCTTCTAAAATAAACCAGGATTTATTCCACCGGGACGATTCCAGAAATCACAAACGTCACAAGATTGCTACCAAAGGAAAGCAGCCAGCCCCGACTTCTTATGCTGGCTCCAACCTACTCCTTGAAGCCCAACCACAGTTCCAAAGACTATGGCCCTGACACTTTTACTTCAGGCCACAGGAGAGGTTGCTCTTCAAAAATAAGCCTGCATCTTTTCTACTGGGATGATTCTAAAAATTGCAAGTGTCTAAGGATTGCTCCCAAAAGAAAGCTGCTAGCCCCGAATTCTCATGATCTAACTAAGCTACTCCTGGATAAGCATTCACCAGTCGAACGACAATGGGTCTGACACCTTAACATTAGCGTACAGAAGAGGTTGCTCTTCAAAAATAAGCCTAAATTTTTTCCACCGGGACAATTCCAACAATGGTAATTGCCTAAGCATTGCTCCCAAAAGACAGCTGCTAGCCAAAACTTCTCATGACCTGAGTAAGCTCCTCCTGGGTGCCCATTCATAGGTCGAAAGACTATGGGTTTGACAACTTGACTTTAGGATACAGAAGAGGTGGTTCTTCAAATATAAGCCTGCATTTTTTCCACCGGGCCGATTCCAAAACTCACAAAAATCTAAGAAGTGCTCAGAAAATAAAGTAGCTAGCCCAGACTTCTCATGACCTGACTAAGCTACTCCTGGGTAAGCATTCACTGGTCAAAAGACAATGGGTCTGACACCTTTACTTTAGACTACAGAAGATGTCGCTCTTCAAAAATAAACCAGGATTTTTTCCAACGGGCTGATTCTAAAAATCACAAACGTCTAAAGATTGCTCCCAAAAGAAATTTGCCAGCCCCGAGTTCTTGTGCTGGCTCCAACCTATTCCTGGATGCCCATTCACAGATCCAAAGACTATGACCCTGACACCTTGACTTTAGGCTACAGAGGAGGTTGCTTTTCAAAAATAAACCAGGATTTTTTCAACCGGGCCTGTGGATGCTAAAAAGCTGCTAGCAGAGGGCTTTTCTCTGATTCTGACAATATTCTCTGAGAATCCTACCTTTCTCACCAGTGTTACGAAAAACAGTAGGATCTTTCTTGTAAGCTAGAGTAACAGGTGGTGTTCTCTAAAGTTCTGTTTATGGTACATTGGAAAAATATTTTGATATAGTTGTTGTAGATCTTTAGCCAATCACCCTAGGAGATGGGTGATCACTGACCAATTGCCCCATGGGGCTGGGGTCTATAAAATGGGGTTATAATTTAATAAAGTTGCTTCTTTTGCCTGCTCTTGCTGAATTTGTGTGTTGCTGCATCTCTCAATAATATCTTGTTTGTGATAATATAGTAATATAATTTCTGGACTTGACGGAGTTACTTTTGTTTAAATCAGAGTCCAGCCTTTTTCTGTGTGTTCACAATTAAAAAAAACCAAACAGAAATCTTTCCTGTATTTCAAATGTAGTTGTCAGGTTTTCTTTCATAAGCATGAGGGAGTACGGTGTCCATCTTTGTATGCTCGTGTTTCATGAAATGATTCTGAACTCCTTTCTGTTTTCTGATAACAGTATTGAATCAGCTGCCTCTTCCATCACCTTTACCTGCTACAACAACAAAAAGCCTGCTTTTCAATGGACGGATAGCTGAAGAGGTGAACTGCCTTCTGGCTTGCAGGGATGAAAATCTGGTTTCACAACTCATCCACAGTCTCAATCAGGTGTCAACAGATCACATGTATGTATTTTGAACTTCAACTGTATCAGATCACCATCCTTATTCCTTGAATTTAAAATTAACTGAATTGAGAAGGGGGTTTGTGAGAATCTGAAAATTAGAACATGCAGGGGGTTTTTTATTATTATTAGGCTACTTTAGCAGATTACCACTGCATAAGAGTCAGTTGTTTCAGTCAATCAGAATGTTAGTAATTTTCTGACAGCACTTATGCGTGACTAATTATTTTTTTTATAATAGATCTGCTGATTGTTCCATTCTTGCTAGTTTGGAGTGCAAACTTTGTGGAATTGATTGTGCAACAGTAATTTGTGTTCTGCTTTGGTTAATAATGCACATAGACAAATGATATACTGAGTATTATGCAAAAAGATACTTTTTTGAGGCACCCATATAAGACCCATGTCAGTTCTGATTAGATAATGAAGTTAAATATTTTAAGAATTGAACCAGCAAGTATGCTAACATACACTTTTATGTCAGTTGTCTTATGCCGACAGCCCTTTCTTTTTCCTACATGTTCCAATCAATTGTTTTGATTAAGTGGAAGTAGCTTTTAAAAGTCCTCAAAGCAAACAATAAGTGAAAGCATGGATGCATTTATAGAAAATCCATTACATTTTTGATGGCTCAAAAGGAATCCTGTGATGTCAAAGATATGCCTATTTTCCTTTATAAAATAAAATTCTCAGTGTTAGGCTCCAACCTGAATGTTATACATTCACACATACCTTATTTTTCACTCCGACAATACTTTCTTGATGTTATGCCAAAGTGGTTTTTTTATGGAGAAGATCAATATACAAAAGTGAGCATAAAAAACTTTATATATAATAGTCTGAAACTGATAGCTGGGTATATATAATTGCTTATTAACAGAAAATAATTCTGAAGGCTAGTAGGAATATCTCTTCATTCCTTAAACAAGAGGAGAAAAAAAAGAAAATAGAGGCAGGGAACAGTGCATTGCAAACGATGTTGTTTTTTCTGTATTTTAATAGTAAATTGTCATCTTTTGTTTTGGTTGAGATTTTTTGTTGTTATTCATTTGGGATTTTTTACTTGACTCATGGTTTCTTATAATTTGACGCAGTATGAGCAACAAACAGGGGGAGCTTGAAGCCATGATGCACCAAGAAAACTATGACATAGTGGCTATCACAGAAATGTGGTGGGATGCCACACATAACTGGAGTGCCACAATTGAAGGCTACAAGCTCTTCAGGAGGGATAGACAGGGAAGGAGGGGTGGTGGAGTGGCCCTATATGTTAGAGAATGTCATGAGACCTCAGAAATGAAGTATAGTGACAACGGGATTGAGTCTGTTTGGATTTGGTTAAGGGCTAATAAAGCTGATATAGTTGTGGGAGTCTGCTATAGACCCCTCAATCAAAGCAGTGAGATGGATGAAGCTTTCTATAAGCAGTTGGGAGAAATCTCACGGTCACCTGCTGTTGTGCTTGTGGGGGAATTTAACCTCCCAGATATCTGCTGGGAATGCAACACAGCAGAGAGGGAACAATCCAAGAGGTTCCTGGAATGTGTGGAGGACAACTTTTTCATGCAGCTGTTAAATGAGCCAGCCAGGGAAGGTGCCCTCCTGGACCTGCTTCTTGTGAAAAGGGAAGAACTTGTGGGGGAAGTAAAGGTTGGAGGCTATCTAGGGCATAGTGATCACGAGATGATTCAGTTTTCAATCCTTAGGGAAACAAGGAGAGGGGTTAGTAAAACTGTCACCTTAGACCTTCCAGAGGGCAAACTTTGACCTGTTCAGGAGACTGTTTGACAAAATCCCCTGGGAGGCTGTGCTGAAGGATATAGGAGTCCAGCAGGCTGGACATACTTCAAGAGAGAAGTCTTAAAGGTGCAGGAGCAGGCTGTCCCTACCTGCTGAAAAACAAGCAGGAAGGGAAAGAGACCGGCCTGGCTAAATAGGGACCTTTGTCTGGACCTCAAGAACAAAAGGAGAGTCTATGGTCTTTGGAAGAGAGGACAGGTCTCTCATGTAGACTATGAAGATGTAGTAAAGCAATGCAGGGAGAAGATCAGGAGGGCCAAAGTGCAGCTAGAGCTCAACCTAACTATGACTGTTAAGGTTATTAAAAAATGTTTCTATAAATTTCTTAGCAACAAAAGGAGAATTAGGGAAAATCTCCATCATTTATTGGATGCAGAGGGAAACTTAGTAACAAAGGGTGAAGAGAAGGTTGAGGTGCTTAACGTCTACTTTGCTCAGTCTTCAGTAGTGGAACAAGCTGTTCCCTGGACATTCAGCCTCAGAAGCTGGGAGACAAGGATGGAAAGCAGAATAAGGTTATCATGATTAAAGAGGAGGTGGTCAGTGACCTTCTGCATCACTTGCATGCACACAAATCTATGGGACCGGATGGGTTACACCCAAGGGTGCTGAAAGAGCTGACAGATGTGCTCTCCAAGCCACTTTCCATTATTTATCTGAAGTCCTGGCTAACTGTGGAGGTCCCAATGGGCTGGAGGTTAGCAAATGTGATGCCCATCTACAGGAAAGGCAGAAAGGAGGATCCAAGTAACTATAGACCTGTTAGTCTGACCTCGGTACCAGGGAAGGTGCTTCCACCACCTCTCTGGGCAACCTGTGCCAGTGTCTCACCACCCTCATGGGGAAGAAATTCTTCCTACTGTCTGATCTAAACCTACTCTGCTCTAGCTTAAAACCATCACCCCTCATCCTATCACCACAAGCCCTCCCCAGTTTTCCTGTAGATCCCCTTCAGATATTGGAAGGCTGAAATAAGATCTCCCCAGAGCTTTCACTTCTCCAGCCTGAACAACCCCAACTCCCTCAGCCTGTCCTCATAGGAGAGGTGCTCCAGCCCTCTGAGCATCTTTGTGGCCTCCTCTGGACCTGCTCCAACAGGTCCATGTCCATCTTGTGTTGAGGGCTCCAGAGCCGGAGCCTGCAGTGTTGGGAACCTTCCCTACACCCTGATGGTCTGTTGTGGTGAGTTGCCCTTGGCTGGTCACCACATGCCCACTCAGCCCCCTTCTCAGAGGGATCTCTGTGCCAGGGCCTGGAGCACTTTCTCCTCCTCCTCCAGTAACAAAAGCTAAAACCTGTTCATTCCGTTTTGAAATCGAAACAATTTTGCCAGGGGTGTAGGAACGTGGAAACTCAATGCCGCTGCCAAGTCATTCTCTTCCTTGGATTTGCTTCCAGGTAGCTGTGGACTAATTCAAGTCATCTCACCTACCTTGTCAGCCAGGCTCCTGCCTGTGACCATCCACCTGAACCCCGGGGACACCCCCAGCCGTCCCTTGTGCAGACCTTTGTCCCCTCCGTGCATCATTCAGGAGGCAGCACCTGGCCTCCCTTTATGTAGCGTGTTGACTCATCAGAGTCTAATGACTTTAATTGTCACCGGGGGAAACGTTAGCGCTGGTGGGAAGGGAGCAGGGAGATGAGCAGTCCTGTACCTCAGCACGGTGACGCTGCTCGCGGCAGGGAGGAAGGCAAGGCATGAGACCAGTTCAGGCACGCTGGACAAACTGGAAAGCAGTCCCAAAAAGCCATTTAATCTACCGCAGTCACACGGTCACGCCAGAACCCAAGCCCTTATCTCACCCCTTTGCTCAGGCTGCTCGAGGGCCTATCTGCGTGTAAAAGCTGCTTCATCCGTCTCTCAACAGTGCTAGCCCAAATCCAGCCCAAGGGTGCAATCTTCTGACAAGAGGGCAGCCTTCTGAGCAGGCTAAAAGAAAAGATGAGCTCTTGATGCTTTAGGAGTTCGTGATCTCGGCCCGATTTTCCTGCAGGAACAGCAAACTGTGTTCCAAGTATAATGGTACTGGCTTTAATTCAGGATGAAATGGGGTTTGAGTTAGCTGAACCTCAAGTCAATGTGCCACATTTGAAGTGTGGAGGCCTGTTGTTGATAAACTGCCTACATTCTCCTCTATTGGTTCTGGAGAATACAGAGAGACATTTGTGTGGTCTCTACTCTGCCCTGGTGAGACCGCACCTGGAATAATGTGTCCAGTTCAAGAGGGACAGGGAAATACTGGAGAGAGTCCAAGGGAGGCTACGAGGATGCTGAAGGGACTGGAACATCTGGCTACAGCCACAGCTGCAGGAGAAATTAAAATCCTTCTAGAACAAATTATTCCCAGGTATGGAATAGTTGAAAATATAGATTCAGCTCAAGGAAGTCACTTTACATCCAAGGTGCTTCAGAGGACTATGGAAGGATTAGGGATATCCTGGGACTTTCATACTCCCTGGCATCCACCCTCCTCTGGTAGGGTTGAACGAATGAATCAGACCCTAAAGAAACAATTATCATAGTTAGTTTTAGAAACTAAATTACCCTGGATTAAATGCTTGCCCATTGTCTTACTGAGAATTTGAACTGCACCTAGGAAAGACTTAGGTGTATCTCCCTATGAAATGTTGTTTGTCTTACCTTATGATGCAGTGAAAACTCTATAACTGGAGGTATTAAGCAGGCATTCTTTATTACGGTGCCAGGCACGTGGGGGTTATCTCCTTCTAACACGAGCACCGAGGTTCAGAAACAATCATTTCTTATAGAGAGATTACATACGTATGCATTACATTTCCCATAAACCTGTTGCATGTTCATTAGAATTCTAAGAAACCATTATCATAAGTCTCTGGCCATTATTGCATGCACACATCCATGTGGTAGTGGGGTCTTGTCGTCCTCTGGTGGTCTCTGGAAGGAAGATCAAAGTCTTCCTCATCCCTGCACTTTTTACCTTGTTGGGTCTTGGCTTGCCCCGCAGTTCTATACCGGTTCAGACTTGTTCTGTGATTTCTTGGAATATGCTGCTAAAGACTACATTGTTTTTGTAGTTTCAAGAATGTTATCTTACATAACCATCCTTAATCATCTGTTAAAGAGAGAACAATAATGTGAAAGCAGTCCTAATGATGTGTGGAAATCAAACTCTACAACCTGTGAAAGGTTATAAAGCAGGCATGTTTATTATGGTGCAGGGTGCAAGGGGGATAGCTCCTCCTAACTTGCAACCCACCAATTAACCATCCCATATTTATTCCACTTAGTAATGCATATTCACAATTGCCTATGCATATTCACAATTGCATATACATATTCATGATCTTTCCCCAAATGGGCGTCCTTAGGATAATCAGTTCCAAGAAATCATTTCCATATGCCCCACCTTCAGCTCCTTCTTTTGATGCATGCGCTGTACTCCCTGGTGCTCGCGGGCTGGGGTCTTTGGGAGGAAGGCTATATGTCTTCCTCCCTATGCACTTTTCACCTTGGCTCAAAATTTGCCGTGTTGTCTCGATTCCAACCTCAAGGCTGGCTTCAGCTTGGTCTTGGTCTATCCTTCCCTATCTATTGTTTCTTTTCCCCTTGCAGTGTCCCTTTTCTTGCTTGGGTTAACACATACACAATGGTTAATTAATATTAGTCTTTCCTAAGCTATATTGGCTAATACAAGTCTTTCTTAGCTAGATAATATTTAATTCAGGAAATGCTCAAAAGCTATATATTAAAGACATGGCATTAGCTAGGTAAGTTAGCTATCCCACCACCTCAATTTCCCCCTTTTCTAGAGATGAACCACCAACCCCACCAACCATTTGAATGGACCCTAACTAGAGGGGAGGATCAAGAATGGATTCAGACTATAACACCAGGGGCACCCACGTTTACGAGTTCCCTGTGTCAGTTGGTACCCGTATCTCCTTGTGTACAGGACTCAGGATTTTATTTTTGCCCTGGTTCTAATCCGGGGAGAAGCTATTGTAACTATCCTAACCAATATTATTGTGGCTATTGGGGATGTGAAACTATAGCCTTGGACTGGGAACCAGGGGCAGGACCTGACAAGTACTTGAAGGTATAGTGGGGACCTTACGGGTGCACCTCTTCCCCCAAAGACCCTTTGAGGCCAGGATTTGCAGGGGTAGGGCTTAACAGTCCTAGGAATTGGTGCAAACACCTTATGTTGAATGTGACTAACCCTCAGGACTCTAGTTGGCTTATAGGAAGAAGTTGGGGGATCCGATATTATGAGTCGGGAAAAGATAGGGGCGGCTTCATTCTCATAAAAAAGAAACTGGTCCTGAATGATCCACTGCCAGTGGGTCCTAACCAGGTCCTGAAGGAGGAACCAAAGGACGGTGTAATGATAGTTCCAGAGAACAAGCAAGGAGGAGTATGTGCAGCACTCGAAGAAGAATGTTGTGTATATGCAGACCACACTGGGATAGTAAGGGATGCCACAGCAAAGCTGAGGGAAGGATTGGAAAAGAGGAAAAGGGAATGGGAAGCGCAAAGGAGTTGGTATGAATCTTGGAAATGAATATTGTGAGAACCTGAGAAAATCCCTCTGCTAGCAGCTTTTCAGCATCCACACCATCCCTCAGTCTCAAGCCCACGTATATGTCGCATCTCGTCTTTCATGACCTGAGGTGTCATGGGCCTACTGAGCTATAAATAATTCACCGTTATACTTCCAGTCCAAAAACACCTGAGCCATTCTGTTCTTGGCAGCCTGATCCACCCCCTGGTTGTTTTGATGCTCTTCAGTGGTCTGACTCTTGGGTACATGGTGTTGGACTCACACCTGTTTTCTTTCCTGGCTCTTTTCCCATGCTGTTTGTTGGAAGCACAAAACAATTGAAACTGCAAAGCTCAACCGTGCTGATAAACATCTGGTGACTGGGATAGACATAGAGGCTGGATGAAGATCCAGTGGTCTGTATTCTCATGGCACCGAGGAGGAGTGGGGAATGCAGTAAAGGCTGCTTATACCATTCTCATGCATATGACAGCAGTTATCTGCTCCTTGCAGAAGCTACCAAGGAAGTCATAAATGTTTTGTGCCACTGCTAAATTCTGACCACAAGGAACAAAAAGTAGGTTTTTGACCTTGGATTTCAGGAGGGCTAATTTTGACCTCTTCAAGAAACTGCTTGGAGAAATCCTATGGTCTCTAGAAGGTAGGGGGGTGTTGAGATCTGGTTTATATTCAAGCACTGTCGCTGTAAATCCCGAGAGTGGAGAGATGCAGCAACACACAAATTCAGCAAGAGCAGGCAAAAGAAGCAACTTGGGGAGACACCAGCGGGGGCGAGGCAGGGAGGGGAGCATGTCGGGCTCCTGGGATCAGTCGACGGGCTGCACCTCTCTTCCCCCCCTTAGGGACGCCTTCGGGTAAGATCCGGACTTTAAGCTTAGAAACTTCTTGAGCTGCTCATTTGTATACTATACAGATACATATATATCCTTTGCAGACAGTGTATTTATCATGGGCAATCTAAAAGAACTCGTATTCCTGTTGCTCTCAGTAAACTGCACCTTTCACGCAGCCAGTCACAGTGGTTCTCTCATCGTCAGATCTTTACTGGCCGCGTGGTACCGTGGAGTGTGACTGGGCAGGGGGGTGCAGGGGGCTGGGAGTAAATCCGGAGCCGTGTTAGTTCAGATGCTGAACGCGACCGGACTGGGATCCGAGCCATGGTAGTTCAGATACCCTCAACGCGACCGGACTGACAGTGCCAAATTGGACATCACTCAGAATCTGATCCCAGCCGCCCCCGGCCCCTCTGATATCTGAGCACCAACTGGAACGCAAGGGGGATTATTTTCTGCTAAATTGTTTTACCCTTTCACGCGACAGGTACTCCTCCTTTTGCAACTGAAGCCACCCCTTAACAAAAGGCAATTCCCAGGATTTGCCTCAGGAATGTCAGATGGTCATGACACGCGGGGACGTTTGTGTACAACCGATCACAGAAGTGGATACCGTCCTCTAGCCGAACGAATTAGTGGTTGGTTCTCCTGCTCCTTTGCCCCCATCTCAGTTACCTTAGCAACTTCAGGTCATCCAGGGCAATCCAAGAGATGTCTGAGCCGTGTAACTCCTGCCCCATACAGGCAGCGTGCGGTGCTGGGTGCCGCGCTGCGGCTGCTTCCTCGCCGCTTCCACACCCGCGCGGCACGTCACCAGCACACAGACAGGCTCTGACCAAATCATTCTTTGCCCACACTATTTTGCTTTTGTTTTTCTTCAGATGGGATAAAGTTTTAATGACAGGACAGTTTGCAGGAGTCAGGAATAACCTCAGGGCACACAGTGCAGGTACATTTGTGTTTGATGGTTCTGCTCAGCTGCAGGGGAAAAAGTAACAGCGATGATGAGTAGATTTAAATTATGACAAAACATTTCTCTGTATTCATATATTTTCAGTAGCCTTAGGAAAAAAGACATCTTGCCTGTGCTATGACTTATATGCCACAGAAAGAAATATCATATGGAGAAAGGCTAAGAGAGTTGGGGGTGTCCAGCCTGCAGAGGACAAGGCTCCAGGGAGACCTTCTGGGGGCCTTGCAGGGCTTCAAGGGGCCTGTCAGAAAGATGGGGACAGACTCTTGAGCAGGGCCTATTGGGACAGGACAAGGGGTGATGGTTTAAACTAAAAGAGGGAGATTTGGACTGGAGAGAAGGAAGAAATTATTGCTGCTGAGGGTTGGTGTTGAGGGTGGTGAGAGGCTGTCCCAGGCTGCCCAGAGAGGTGGTGGCTGCCCCATCCCTGGCACCATTGCAGGGGAGGCCTCATGTTCAGGGTGGTCTGCAAGTTTGGGGCTTCAAATTCACAACAGACTGCTGCTGTACACCCAGATTCAGTTGGTTAAGTAATTTGGAAGCCTAAATATAGTGCTAAATAGAGACATTAAAGATATTTTTGAAAAAACTCTTTTGTTAATTAATATCCACACATTCCTTACATAATCTTTGGTCAAATTAAGCAAGAAGTAATAAATAGAACAGATTAACAAAATACTATCTGGTATTTGTCACTTCTGGTTTTGTAGTAATGACATTGTGAAGGGTTCAGTTAATTTTTGCTTGCTTTTTTTTTTTTTTCTTTTGATCCTGATTGGTAAGTATTAAATATCCTTATCAGGCCTATGAAAAACTTTTACTATATAAAGAGCAGACTTCTACTTTACAAAGCAATATCCTAAGATCAACAAACAGACTTTGTGTGAATGTGTCAGAATTTTATCAACTTTTATGAAATAAATATGCTATGATCAGAGTTTAATCAACTGGAACAAAGTTTAACAGTAGAGAAATTGAAGATATTCCAAATTAATTATTGCTTTCACTCTGCTTTATTTTTGCACGGTAACAGCTCAATAGTATTTGTAATAAAAGGGAATCATTACTTAGCACTTTACATGTTCAGTGTGTTGTACATCTACTAGCTAATCAGTCTGTCACCTTGGTGAGACAAGTAGGCAGGTAATTATTATCCCAGTGTTTGTAGGTGAGGGAGTGGAGACAAAGTCTATGCCCACATTAGCAAGTAGTGTGGACAGGAGTGAGTATGTCTGTAAGGCAAAACAGTATATGTTGAGATCCTGATGTCCATGTTCCAGGGGTTGATGTGTTTGTTTGTTGGGGTTTTTTTCTTCAGAACAGATCTAGTCTGATCTCAGAGACTAAAGGTATTTGTAACCAAGTTACACATGCAAAAAAAAATATTAATGTGGAGCAGCTGATATGTGGTAACTATTCACATCATGGTAACTTGGTTCTTGGACTCTTTCTTCCCATTTTAAAAAGCTATTTAGATACTTGGGTTACTATGTGATGTGAAAAAAAAATTCTAAAGCATTCTAAAGCTTTTTATTATTTACTTTTAAATAATGTCTCTGAAATGATTAAAACTCCTTGCAATATATACTCTTTATCTCTAAGTTTTCTATCCCTAGTCACATTAATAAAGCCATAGTTTGCAGTTATCTGTTGGGACTACTCAAAGAGTAAGGATGTAAGAATAAAATCCTTAAGGTTTCTGTGATTAACCTTTCCTGTGGTCATTATCACTTTCTTTAATTTATTTTTCTAAGCTGCTCTGTAATTTAATTTTTTGAAGAAGTGTGACTGTATATTTGCTGTACTACTGAAATCAGTAAAATTGGTAACGGGAGATCATAGAATCATAGAATTGTCAGGGTTGGAAGGTACCTTAAAGATCATCTAGTTCCAACCCCCCTGCCATGGGCAGGGACACCTCCCACTAGAGCAGGTTGCTCACAGCCCCATCACCCTCACGAAAAGCAACTTATGGAGGGACCGAGAAGTTCTGGAGGTCCCAGGTGTGCAGGAGACACCCAGCTTAGGCTGAGGGACGTAGGATGGGGTTCCACCTCCCCCGATCTCCTCCCCGAGACCATCTCCACCCCCAACACCCTCACGAAAACCAACTTACGGAGCGCCCCAGAAGTTCCGGAGATCCAAGAGGTCCGAGACGTCCACCTCGTCCCCGTGGTGACCTCTTCTTTTTGGGGTCTTTCTCCTCCTAGGCAAGCGCTCGGTGACCCCTCCCCGCTTCATCAGCCCCACCTCCCAGCTCCTCATCACCTTCACCTTGAGCGGGTTGCAACTGGTGGCCGCCGCTCTTTGGCTCCTCCTCCGCCCGCCCCACGCCTTGATCGACTACGAGATGGGGAGGACCCCGGACCCGGAGGAGGCCCGAGGGGTCTTGAGGTGCGACATGGCCGAGGGGGCCACCTTGGCCTGCTTGGCTTGCGCCTTGCTCCTGATGTTGACCTGCACCGTCTACGCCGTCAAAGCCCGGGGCGTCCCCGAGACCTTCAACGAGGCCAAGCCCATCGGCTTCGCCATGTACACCACCTGCGTCGTCTGGTTGGCCTTCGGGCCCATCTTCTTCGGGGCCGCCCGGTCGGCCGAGAGGGTGAGGAGGAGGAGGAGGAGGAGGAGGAGGAGGTGGGGGTGGGGTTGGTGGTGGTGGTGGTGGGGAGGAGCGATGAGAAGGTTGAGGAGCGACGAGAGGGTTGAGGAGGCTCCAGAAACCGGGAAGAAGCTCAAGGAAGCTCGAGGAGCCTCCAAGAATTTGGAGGGACTTCGAGAGGCTTGAGGAACCTTCAAGAAGCTTCTCCGAGAAGCTTGAGGAACCTCCAAGTATCTTGAGGAACCTCAAAGAGGAACCTCCAAGAACCTTGAGGAACCTCAAGAAGCTTGAGGAACCTCCAAGAAGCTTGAGGAACCTCCAAGAAGCTTGAGGGACCTCAAAGAGGAACCTCCAAGAACCTTGAGGAACCTCCAAGAACCTTGAGGAACCTCAAGAAGCTTGACGAACCTCCAAGAACCTTGAGGAACCTCAAAGAGGAACCTCCAAGAAGCTTGAGGAACCTCAAAAAGCTTGAGGAACCTCCAAGAACCTTGAGGAACCTCCAAGGACCTTGAGGAACCTCCAAGAGGAACCTCCAAGAACTTGGAGGAACTTCGAGAGGCTTGAGGAACCTCCAAGAACCTTCTCAAAGAAGCTTGAGGAACCTCAAAGAGGAACCTCCAAGAACCTTGAGGAACCTCAAGAAGCTTGAGGAACCTCCAAGAGGAACCTCCAAGAACTTGGAGGGACTTCGAGAGGCTTGAGGAACCTTCAAGAAGCTTCTCCAAGAAGCTTGAGGAACCTCCGAGAGGAACCTCCAAGAAGCTTGAGGAACCTCAAGAAGCTTGAGGGACCTCAAAGAGGAACCTCCAAGAACCTTGAGGAACCTCCAAGAACCTTGAGGAACCTCAAGATGGGGCAGGTTCTAGTTGGGAGCCTGTGGCTAGTCCTGTCCCCCAGGGGTCAGTACTGGGTCCAACCCTATTCAATTTAATCAACAATGACCTGGATGAAGGAATAGAGTGTACCCTCAGCAAGAGAGCTGGGCAGGGAGAAACCTTAATGACATTCAATAAGGGCAAGTGTAAAGTGCTGCATCTGGGGAAGAACAACCCCATGTATCAGTACAGGTTGGGGGCTGAGCTGTTGGAGGGCAGCTCTGGGGAAAAGGACCTTGGAGTCCTAGTGGACAACAGGATGACCACGAGCCAACAGTGTGCCCTCTCGGCCAAGAAGGCCAATGGCATCCTGGGATGCACTAGGAAGACGTGGCCAGCAGGTCAAAGGAGGTTATCCTCGCCCTCTAATCTCTGCTGGTGAGACCTCACCTGGAGTACTGTGTCTAATTCTGGGCTCCCTGGTTCAAGGAGGGCAAGGAACTACTGGAGAGGGTCCAGCTCAGGGCCACTAAGATGATTAAGGGCCTGGAGTACCTACCATATAGCATACCAAAGGCTGAGAGAGTTGGGTCTGTTTAGCTTGGAGAAGAGGAGGCTGAGGGGGGATCTTATCAATGTTTATAACTATCGAAAGGGTGGGTGTCAGGAGGATGGAGCCAGGATCATCTAAGTGGTTTCCAGTGACAGGACTAGGGGCAATGGCCATAAACTGGAAAATAGGAGTTTCAACCTCAACATGAGGAAATACTTCCTCACTGTGAGGGTAACAGAGCACTGGAGGTTGGACTAGATGATCTTTAGAGGTCCCTTCCAACCCCTACCATTCTGTGATTCTGTGACTGTTTTTAGTTAACATGTGGTATAAGTAGCTATTGGATAAAAAAATACTTAATTTTTTAAAAGTAAACATACAAGTTACTTCATGCACATATACTAAAGCCATAAAGTTTCCTAGCACTCAGTATTCTTTTTAGCACTAGCCATGAATATTGTCATAGTCATCCTTTCTGTTACTTCATGTCACTTGATGAATGTTGAAAAATTAATGAACCCTAAAGGAATTAGTCTTGACTATTAACACTAAAGCACAGCACCACAAAGGAAGTCATATCACCAAATATAGAACCTATGTGATGGGATTTTATGAATGGAGGATGATTAGTTGCAGCACTTGGCAAAACCTGAGTAATTAAAGTACTTCATTGCTACAAATGCAAGCAATTGTCAGCCGATTATAAGAGAGAAGACTAGAAGACTCAGTAGCAAAATTTGCTCTAGTTTAAGTTAATACTAAAACCAACTCAAATCAACAAGTCCAGAAGGGGAGTGGGCCTACTTCTTTTTCCCTCTGAAAATAGAAAAACATAAAACTGATTTTGTACCCAGTGACAGTAGAAGAGAAATAAATCAAATTGTTTTAGAAATGGCCCTGTGGAATAATGACTGGAGGTGAGTTAAAAATTAAAATCATATTAAAGGTACAGCATTGTTCACACATTAAGGAAAAGTATAACATCGGTGTATTTATCACTGGCAATCTAAAAGAACTTGTATTTCTGTTGCTCTCAATAAACTGCACTTTTCATGCAGCTAGTCGCAGAAGTTCTCTCATTGGGCGCCGTCAGATCTTTAATGTCTGCGTGGTACTGTGGAGTGTGACTGGGAGAGGGGGTACAGGGGACTATTAGTGAATCCAGAGTCGTGTTAGTTCAGATGCACTGAACACGACCGGACTGGGATCCGAGTCATGGTAGTTCAGATACACTGAACGTGACCGGACTAATAATGCCAAACTAACAGTGCCCTATTAGTGAATCTGAGATGTGGTAGTTCAGCCAGACTGAACGCGACTGGACTAATAGTGCCAAATTGGACATCAATCAGAACCTAAACCTCGCCGCCCCCAGCCCCTCTGATACCTGAGGACCAGCTGGAACGCAAGGGGTTTATTTTCTGCCAAATTACTTTACCCTTTCATACAACATGAGTTACGTGCTATCTTGACTCTGCTTAATCATAGAAAATGTGATTTTTATGTTCTGCACGTTCGATCTCACTCAAACCTTCCTGGTCCCATTACAGGGGAATGACAGAGTGGATGCGGCAGTATTCTACACGTCAGTCCCGCACACCATGGTGCAAGCTAAGTTATCGCATGATTTCTTTCATCAAAATGCTCGAGCTCTCAGTAAACACTTTGACCTGAAATTGGCATGTGCCTGGGAAATCGTTGCTGCTTGCCCTGATTATCTTCAATTATCTTCAATTTGCCCCTTTGCCTCCTATAGAGGGGGTTAACTCTCGAGGGTTGGTAGCTGATGAGCTTTGGCAACCAGATGTCACACATGTTCCCGAATTTGGTCACTTAAAGTATGTCCATGTTACCACTGATACTCTAGCTTTCTTGTTGCCATGGTGCATACAGGTGAACGGGCTCATGACGTTCTCCATCACTGGCTTACATGTATTGCTATGATGGGGATCCTTCGTACCATCAAGATGGATAACGGCCCAGATTATACCTCATGTAAGGTTGGTGACTTTTGCTCTTGCTGGGGTATCACTCATATTACAGGAATTTTGCATTCCCCCATGGGACAAGCCATTGTGGAATGTGCACATCAGACTCTAAAGGCTTTATTGCAAAAACAAAAAGGGGGGGATGGACAATTCCTTATCAGCCTGCAAGATAGGTTATGGAAAACTGATGATACAGGTCGCAACATCTGTGAGCAACACTTCCAACAGGATGACACTTGGTGACATCGACAGGCAGTTACGGTAAAAGGTTTATTATCTGGACAATGGTGTCCTGGTTTGAGTGAGAACAGAACTAATTTCGTTCAGTGATTTTACTTTTCAGCTCAGTTCTTCTAACTAACTGTACTTTCTGAAGTTAGCAGCCGGTTCTCACAGACAGTGTCTGCTTCTAGCAGTGATAACACACCATGTTTAGAGTTACTACCAAGAATTGGTATGCAGACCAAGGCCACTGCTGGATCTTGTGTACCACGTTGCGGGATTATTTACCACCTCATTAATAATAAGGATCACCCCCAGGTACTTTTCCACCAGGCAGCTTTCCAGATATTCCTCCTCAAGCCTGCAGCATTGCATGGGGTTGTTGTGACCCAAGTGCAGGACCTGGAACTTGACCTTGTTGAACCTTATACCATTGGCCTCGGCCCATCTATCCAGCCTGTCTATATCCCTCCTACCTTCAAGCACATTGACACATCCACCTAACTTTGTGTTGCCCTCAAACTTACTGAGGGTCCCCCTCACCCAGATTGTTGATAAAGAGACTAAACAGAACTGGCCCCAATACTGAGCCGTGGGGAACACCACTTGTGACCGTCCGCCAACTGGATTTAACTCCATTCACCACAACTCTCTGGGCCTGACCTTCCAGACATTTTTTTTTTTATCCAGTGAAGTATATGCCTATCCAAGCCATGAGCAACCAATTTCTCCAGAATGCTGTGGGAAATGGTGTCAAAAGCTTTACTGAAGTCCAGATAAACAACATCCACAGCCTTTCCCTCATCCACCAAGCGGGTGACTTTGTCATAGAAGGAGATCAGGTTCGTCAAGCACCACCTGCCTTTCATAAATCCACACTGACTGGGCCTGATCATCTGGTTGTCCTGTACATGTTGCATGATGGCATTCAATATGATCTGCTCCATAACCTTCACCAACACCAAGGGCAGACTGACAGGCCTGTAGTTTCCTGGATCCTCTTTCCAGCCCTTCTTGTAGATGTGTGTCACAATTGTTAAACTCCAGTCAAGTGGAACCTCCCTGGTTAGCCAGGACTGCCAATAAATGATTGAAAGTGGCTTGGTGAGCAATTCTTCCAGCTCCCTCAGTACTCCTGGGGGGATCTCATCCAGCCCCATGGACTTGTGTATGTCTAAGTGGTGTAGCAGATTGCTAACCATTTCCCCTTGGATTATGGGGTCTTCATTCTGTTCCTGGTCCCTGTTGTCCAGCACTGGGTACTGAGAGGACTGGTCTTACTATTAAAGACTGAAGTAAAGGCAGCATTCAGTACCTCAGCCTTTTCCTCATGTTTAGTCTCTATATTTACCCCCACATCCAATAGCGAATGGAGATTCTCCTTAGTCCTCCTTTTGTTGATAATGTATTTAGAGAAACATTTTTTATTGTCTTTTATGGCAGTAGCCAGATGTCACGCGCTGGTCATAGACCAGAGCGAGATTTTGCTCATATTCTCGGGAACAGAATTAAGATCAAAACGGAGTCAAGCGCCAAGTGACTTTATTTGCCTGACAAAAAGTTCACAAAGCAAAGAGAAAAAGAGAAAGGAAAGAAAGGAAGAAAAGGGTCAGTTGCAATAGCTACCACCACGGATCTGTTGCATCCCGTCAGTCCGATTTGTTTCCAGGTCCGGTGGGAGAACGTTCTGTCCAATGTTGGTGGTTCCTATTCTTTTATCGGGGACCTTTCTGCTTAACCACACCCACCACCTGTCGGTGGCATGAATTCCCAACACCGTCTTGTATGGAGGGAGGCAGGGAGAGGTCCCCAAGAGGCTTCCAAGAGCTGGACTTACCCGGTTGATGAGGAGAGTCAAGTGGAGGAAGGTGGATAGAGGACTGTGAAGCCCTCAGCTCTTTTATACATGTCCCAGACTGCCTGGGGCAGCGGCCAAGGGGGCGGTGGCAGGAACCCCAGCTAATCATGGAATCAAGTGGAGAAGCTTCCTGACAGTGATTTCATGTAATACCAGAAAATTATATAGCTGCTCAGTGTGGCCATTGGAGTGCAGAAGTGCCCTGGAGAAGAAAGGTGTGCTGGGTTGGACAGACCTTGTCAAATCATGACATCAAAGAGAAGGCTGCGGTAGCTGAACTTGCAGCACCAATAAACTCTGATCTGTCCCTAATCCCTCTCTTTGCTTATGTAGGAGAATCCTGGGCATCTTTCAAAAGATTGCTGTGCCCAACCACGCCACTCTCAGCAGCAACCCAGCCACGTGCCCTGAGCCAGCAGAGCCCAGATTACCTGTGCCTGTGGGGACCGTGGCCACGTGCACCCCGGCTCTTGCTGGATGCTCATCTGGCATCTCCTGGCACAGCCCTCAAAGTCCAGCTGAGCACTCGAGTCCCTCTGGAGAGGGCTTGAGGAGGATCACACTCACAGACCTCTGGCCAAGGAAGCCAACAGTTCCTTTTGCCTTCCTACCCTCCAGCTCCTCTCTGTACATCTCCCCCTCACACATGACCCTTCCACCCCTTTCCCCTGCTCCAAACCCACAGCTGTGTTGAGCCCTTGTGCACATGGATCTTCACCCCACACAAGATGTCCCTGCTCTTTGAACACTTTTAGTCGGGGAGCCCCCAATACACCCTGTCAAGCCAGGGCATCAAGGTGGCCAAGGCTTAGGGATGTTCCTGACTTGTGGCCCCAAAAGGCCCAGAGTCCTCATGGGCACTAGGAGATGGTGGTGCTTTGGGAGTCACCCTGAGCCTGTGGAACGTCTTCTGCTTTTGCCCAACCTCCCAATGCCTCTGTTTACCAGCTTGTAAAAGAGAGATGATGACTGGCTGGGCCAGGATTGCAAAGCTCTTCTGCAAGATGCTCAGGAATGTGGAAGATTAACAGAGCGGGGAGATTAAGGACAGATCAGGGTTTATTGGTGACACCAGGTCAGCTACAACAGCATCATACCTCTCATGTAGTTACGTGTCACAATGTGTCCTTTGCATCACCTCTTTCTTCTGCAGGACCCATTATCGTGCCAATGTCTCCAGTAAAGAGAGAAATAATTGTGCCACATCACAACCTGTGCCATGAAGCTTGTCCACTTGATTCCATGATTAGCTCGGGTTTCTGCCACCGCCCCATTGGCCACTGCCCCGGGCGGTCTGGGACATGTATAAAAGAGCTGAGGGCTTCACGGTCCTCTATCCACCTTCGTCCGCTTGACTCTCCTCATCAACCGGGTAAGTCCAGCTCTTGGAAGCCTCTTGGGGACCTCTCCCTGCCTCCCTCCATACAAACACCTGGTGTTTTGCTAAGTTCTGTTTATGGTACATTGGAAAAATATTTTGAAATGGGTGTTGTAGGACTTTAGCTAATCACCCTAGGAGATGGGTGATCACTGACCAATCGCCTTATGGGGCTAGGGTATATAAAACAGGGTTATAAATTAATAAAGCTGCTTCTTTTGCCTGCTCTTGCTGAATTTGTGTGTTGCTGCATCTCTCCGCTCCCGGTATAAACAGCGACATGTGAATGGACTGACATTGTACTGGTAAGGTTAATTTGCAAAGGAGAAAGATGGATTTGGGGTTAAAATAGCAGTTAGAAAATCCCTACTGTCCTAGGCTGTCCCCCTCCTCTCTCCAATCTCCTTCAGGTAGTTGTAGAGAATGATAAGGTCTCCCCTCAGCCTCCTCTTCTTCAGATTAAACAATCCCAGCTCCCTCAGCCACTCCTCATAGGACTTGTGCTCTAGGCACTTCAAGAGTCTCATTGCCCTTTTCTGGACACACTCCAGCACTTCTATGTCCTTCTTATAGTGAGGGTCCCAGAACTGAATGCAATATTCAAGGCAGCAGGTCACTTACCATTTTCTCTTGGATTATGAAGGCCTTCTGTTCCCCATCCCTGTCTTCCAGCTCAAGGGGCTGGCTACCTAGCAAGCAACTAGTCCTGCTATTAAAGACTGAGGCAAAGAAGGCATTCAGTACCTAAGCCTTTTTCTCATCCCTAGTCACTGTGTTTCCTCCTGCATGCAATAAAGGATGAAGATTCTCCCTGGTCCTCCTTTTGTTGTTAATGTATTTATAGAAACATTTTTTTATTGTCTTTTACAGGCATAGCTGGATTGAGTTCTAGTTGGGCTTTGGCCCTTCTAATTTTCTCCCTGCATAGCTTCACTATGACTTTGTAGCTCTCCTGAGTGGCCCCTCCCCTTTTCCAAAGACCATAAAATCTCCTTTTGCTCCTGAGTTCCAGCCAAAGCTTTCCAGCCAAGCTGGTCTTCTTCCCTACTGGCCAGTCTTTCAGGACATGGGGATGGCCTGTTCCTGAGCTTTTAAGGTTTCCTTCTTGAAGAGTGCCCAGCTTTCCTGGACTCCCTTGTCCTTCAGGACAGCATCCCAAGGGGCACTGCCAATCAGTCTCCTGAACAGGCCAAAGTCTGCCCTACAGAAGTCCAAGGTGGCAGTTCTTCTGACCCCCTCCTTACTTCTCCAAGAATTGAAAATGCTATTATTCCATGATCAGTATTCCCAAGACGGCCTCCGACTGTTACATCTCCTACAAGTCCTTCTCTATTAACAAGCAGCAGGTCCAGGAGGGTACCTTCTCTAGTTGGCTTCTTCACCAGCTCCTTCAGGAAATTATCTTCCACACACGCCAAGAACCTTGGGGACTGCTCCCTCTCTGCTGTATTGTATTTCCAGCAGATACCTGGGAAGTTGAAGTCCCCATGAGAACAAGAGGTAGCTATCATGAAACCTCTCTCAACTACTTATAGAGTATTTTATCAGTCCCAGGTTCCTAAAGCCCCAAGGAGAAGCCGACACCAACTCCAAAAGGCAGTTTATTGCCCAGGGGAAAGGCCATTGCCAGCGCCCCTGCCCGTATCCAGGCTGCAGGCAGGGCCAGGGGATGCTGTTGTCATGGCAGCCATTGTGACCAAGCCCACAGAACGGAATGCTGGGCACAGACCGCTGGTCACTGCCACCTGGTGAGGTGAGGAGAGCGCAGGGGAGGGACGGGGCTGGTGCGGGGCTGCCATGGCAGGAGGGAACCCCACACCTCAGGGCTCTGGGACTGTGCCGCCAGCTCACCCGCCTCCTGCTTCTCCGCAGAGCCAGTGGGAGAGCGACTGCAAGAGAGAGAGAGATTGGAAGCCCCCCGACGGGATGGAGCCTGGTGAGAGCAGAGCATCCCTCCCACAGCCTGCCCGAGGGGTCGCTGGGGTGGTCAGCGTGGGGCTGAGGGCGGTGGCAGGGGGAGGCAGGAGCTTCCCAGGCGCCCTGGGGCAGGGTCCAAGCTCTCCTCAGCCAGCAGGGCCAGGCTGGGCAGGGAGCACCTGCAGGGACCCCCGTGCTTGCCATGTCCCCTTCCTCTGCAGGGCCTCCAGCCCTGCCCATGGGCCAGCCAGGCAGGGACAGAGCAGCCCAAAGGGTCACTCCCCGAGGGATGCTGCCCCGGCCTCACAGAGCTGCTCACCCCCGCTGCCATCTGCTCTCTCCCCTCCAGTCTGCATGTTCTGCCGCCGGGCAGGGGCCAACCCGGAGATCTGGGGGACCAAGCTCAAGATGCCGGGGCTCTGTGCCCACGGGTATTGTCTGGTGAGTTCTGGGGGGATCCCTCCCACTCTCTGATAGGGAGACCCTGCCCCGCTCTCCCCACCAGCTCCTTCTCTCCTCTCTCCTGTAGCATTTTGCCACCGAGCTCTCCCAGCTTCCTGCGCAGAGAGCTGGCTGGGTGACATATCTGTGGGAGGATATCATACGTGTCCTCGAGGGAGCAGCGCGGAAGGTGAGGACCTGACAAGAACAGGGACATTTGTGCCAGGAGAGGTTTGCAGGACCTTAGCCCGGACCCCACGGAAGAAATCCCAGCCCTTCCAACCAGCTCTGGGGCCAAAGCCTCGCTCCCTGCAGCTCCAGAGAGCTCAGGAGCCTTGTCCAGCAGGCAGATCTGCGGGGGGTGCCCCAGCAGCGGGCACATCCTGCACCCTGCCCCGAGGCGTGGGGCTGGCTGCGGAGGCCCTGGGGCTGGTGCTGATGGGGCTGCTGTGACCTTTCCAGAAGTGCTACGTGTGCGACGAGAGCGGGGCTGCCATCACCTGCCGGGAGATGGGCTGCCAGCGCAGCTTCCATCTCCCCTGTGCCACCAAGGGCGAGTGCGTCACGCAGTACTATCGTCCGTACAGGTGCCTCCTCTCCCCTCCTCGCCAGCACCGCCAGGGAAGGGCCCAGCACCTCTCCCCTCACCCATCCCTTCCCTCTCCCCCCAGCGCCTTCTGCGCGGAGCACCGCCCTGGCCCCTTGTCCTATCATTAGACATAACAGAGAAGAGCCTGGCTCCATCCTCCTGACACTCACCCTTTATGTATTTATAAACATTAACGAGGTCACCCCTCAGTCTCCTCCAAGCTAAAGAGACCCAGCTCCCTCAGCCTTTCATCATAAGGACATTGTACATTGATGACCTCATTGTATGGGGTCATACAGTGGAAGAAGTTTCTGAGAAAGAGGAGAAAGAAATTAAAATTATTCTGAGACAGTTTTGCCATCAAAAGAGGCAAGATCAAGGAGCCTGCAGAAGAAATCCAGTTTTTAGGAATTATATGGCAAGCTGGGTGTCATCAGATCTCGATAGACATGATTAACAAAATAACAGCTATGTTTCCAACTAATAAAAAGGAGACACAAGTTTTCTTGGGCCTTGTGGGTTTCTGACAAATACATATTACAGTCTCCAGTCAGATTGTGAGCCATCTCCATGAAGTTACTTGGAAAAACAATGATTTTAAATGTATCCCTGAGCAACAACAGGCTTTGAACAAATCAAGCAAGAGATTGCTCATGCAGTAGCCCTTGGGCCAGTCTGTGCAGGTCAAGACGTAAAAAATGTGCTCTATGCTGCAGTTTGGGAAAATGACCCTATCTGCAGTCTCTGGCAAAAGGCACCAGGGGAGACTCGATGTCAACCCCTGGGGTTTTGGAGTCGAGGATATAGAGAATGAAAACCCTGCTACACTCTCAATGAATAAGAGATACTAGCAGCATATAATGGAGGTTCCAGCTGCTTTGGAAATAATTGGTACTGAAGCACAGCTTCTCCTGGTGCCCCGATTACTAATGTTGAACAGAATGTTTAAAGGAAAGAAGAAAATGGTGGGTTAAGACATACAAATCAGATTTGCCTATGGTCTGCAGAAAAAGAATTATTCTCCCCTGAAAGAGTACATAAAGTGTGTGTGGCCTCCTTGATTGCAGTTAATTGCTGTTCACCGAATCAGAGAATTGTTGGAGTTGGAAAGGACCTCTCGAGTTCATCTAGTCTACCCCCCATGCTAAAGCAGGTTTGTCTAGAGCACATTACACAGGATTGCATCCAGGTGGGTTTTGAATATCTCCAGAGAAGGAGACTCCACAACATCCCTGACAGCCTGTTCCAGTGCTTTGTCACCCTCACAGTAAAGAAGTTCTTCCTCATATTTAGATGAAACATCCTGTGTTCCCGCTTGTGCCTGACGCAGTGAAAAACTCAATAACCAAAGTTATTAAACAGACATTCTTTATTTTGCGGTGCCAGACGCACAGGGGATCACTCCTCCAAATGTGCATATCCCGATGCAAGCTAGGTATATAGTTTATATGCAGGCTAAACATACATATTCATTATGGTTCTTAGAAAGGGCAGTCTTATGCTAATGGGTTCCTGGAATTTATTTACATAGTCCAAGCATGCATAATAAAATTAGGGTTAGGGTCTTTTCTCCCCTCGGTGGTCTTTCGTGACCTCTGGTGGTCATTTACTTCACACTCTTCTTTATGCACCCCAGGATACCATTGGCCCTCCTGGCCACAAGGGCACATTGCTGTTCCATGGATAACTTACTGTCCATCTGGAATATAAGGTCCCTCTCCATGGAGCTGCTTTCCAGCGTGTCTACCCCTAACCTGTACTGGTATATGAGGTTATTCTTCACGAGGTGTAGGACTCTACGCTTACCCTTGTTGAATTTCATTAAGTTTGTCTTTGCCCAGTTCTCCAGTCTGTCCAGATCTCGCTGAATGGCAACACAACCTTCTGGTATGTCAGCCACTACTCCCAATTTTATATCATCAGCAAACCTGCTGATGGGTCCTCTCTGTCCCTTCATCACGGTCGCTGATAAAGATGTTGAACAGGACTGGACCCAGCACTGATCCCTAGGGAACACTGCTAGTTACAGGTTGCCAGCTGGACTCTGAACTACTGATCATGACCCTCTGAGCTCTATTGATCAGTCAGTTCTCAAGCCATCACACCATCCCTTCATCAAACCCACCTTTCCTGAGCTTTCCTACAAAGATGTTCTGGGAGACAGTGTCAAAAGCCTTGCGGAAGTCAAGGTAGGCAACATCCACTGCTCTCCCTCCATCTGTCCATTCAGTCACAGCATCATAGAAGGCTATCATATTAGTCAAACATGGCTTCCTTTTAGAAAATCCATGCTGGTTACTCTTGATAACTTTCTTTTCCTCCACATGCTTAGACATGTTCTCTAGAATGAGCTGCTCAATCACATTTCCAGGGATGGAGGGGAGGCTGACTGGTCTGTAATTTCCAGGGTTCTTCCTCTTGTCCTTCTTAAGACTGGAGTAACATTGCCTTTCCTCTACTCATCAGGAACCTCTTCTGTTCTCCAGGATCTTTCAAAAATGATTGAGAGTAATAAAGCAACATCAGCAGCTCCCTCAGCATTCATGGGTGCATCCCATCAGGGAACATGGATTTGTGTGTGTTCAGTTTACCCAAGTGATTTCTAACCCTGTCCTCATCGACCATAGGAGAGTCTTCCTCCCTCCAAGTTTTCTCTCTTACTTCCAGGGTCTGGGATTCCTGATGGCTGGTCTAAGCAGTAAAGAGTGAAACAAAGACAACATTCGGTAACTCCTCCTCTGCATCCTCTGTCACCAGCTCTTCCACCTCAGTTAGCAGTGGGCCCACATTTTCCCTAGTTTTCCTTTTATTATTGATGTGTTTGAAGAAGCCCTTCTTGCTTTACTTCCTCTCCCTTAGTTAATTCCACAAGGGCCTTGGCTGTCCTTGTTGTATCCCTAAATTCCCTGACAGTGTTCCTACAATTCTTTCAAGAGACTAGTCCCTTCTTCCACATACTGTGAGCTTTTTCTTCCACGTGAGCTTTTTCAGCAGCTTTTTGCTTATCTGTGCTGGTCTCCTGCCTCCTTTACTTGATTCTTGCGGAGCGACGAGGGAAGATGCAGAAAATCAATATGATTGGTAGGCAAACTTCGTTTATTAGAGATCAGAAGGCTTTCATTTTATCTTGTTTCACTTTGTTGTGTTTTGTTTTGTTTGTTTCATTTTGATTCATTTTGATTCATTTTGTTTCGTTTCATTTTGATTCATTTTGATTCATTTTGTTTCGTTTCATTTTGATTCATTTTGTTTCATTTTGTCTTGGTTCACTTTGTTTTGTTTGTTTCATTTTGATTCATTTTGATTCATTTTGATTCATTTTGTTTCATTCTGTTTCATTTTATCTTGTTTCACTTTGTTGTGTTTTGTTTTGTTTTGTTTGTTTCACTTTGATTCATTTTGTTTCATTTCATTTTGATTCATTTTGTTTCGTTTTGTCTTGGTTTGCTTTGTTTTGTTTGTTTCATTTTGATTCATTTTGATTCATTTTGTTTCATTTTATCTTGTTTCACTTTGTTGTGTTTTGTTTTGTTTGTTTCATTTTGATTCATTTTGTTTCATTTCATTTTGGTTCATTTTGTTTCGTTTTGTCTTGGTTCACTTTGTTTTGTTTCATTTTGATTCATTTTGATTCATTTTATCTTGTTTCACTTTGTTGTGTTTTGTTTTGTTTGTTTCATTTTGATTCATTTTGATTCATTTTGTTTCATTTCATTTTGATTCATTTTGTTTCATTTTGTCTTGGTTCGCTTTGTTTTGTTTGTTTCACTTTGTTTCATTTTGATTCATTTTGTTTCATTTTATCTTGTTTCACTTTGTTTCATTTTGATTCATTTTGTTTCATTTTATCTTATTTCACTTTGTTTTGTTTGTTTCATTTTGTTTCATTTTATCTTGTTTCACTTTGGTTTGTTTGTTTTCTTTTGTTTGTTTCATTTTGTTTCATTTTATCTTGTTTCACTTTGGTTTGTTTGTTTTCTTTTGTTTTATGTGTTTCATTTTGTTTCATTTGATCTCGTTTCACTTTGATTTGTTTTATTATGCTTTGTTTGTTTCATCTTGATTCATTTTGTTTCATTTGATCTCGTTTCACTTTGTTTTGTTTGTTTTATTTTGCTTTGTTTCATTTTGTTTCATTTTATCTTGCTTCACTTTGTTTTGTTTGTTTTGTTTTGTTTCATTTTGTTTCATCTTGTTTCACTTTGTTTTGTTTGTTTTGTTTTGTTTCATTTTGTTTCATTTTATCTTGTTTCACTTTGTTTTATTTTGCTTCGTGTGCTTCATTTTGTTTTATCTTGTTTTATTTTGGTTTGTGTGTTTCATTCTGTTTCATTTTCTCTCGTTTCACTTTGTTTATTTTGTTTTGTCTGTTTCATTTTGTTTTATCTTGTTTTATTTCGGTTTGTTTGTTATATTTTGTTTTATTTTAGTTTGTTCATTTTATTCATTTCGTTTCATTTCATTTCATTTCATTTCATTTCATTTCATTTCATTTCATTTCATTTCATTTCATTCCATTCCATTCCATTCCATTCCATTCCATTCCACTTCACTTCACTTCACTTCACTTCACTTCACTTCACTTCACTTCACTTCACTTCACTTCACTTCACTTCACTTCTCTTGCATGCACAACTTATACCATCTATCTTGCCACAACAGCCGCTGAGTCGGTGTTAAGAGCATATCAATCATCTTCCGACAATCCCAGGGTGTCAAAATCTGACCCCCAAAAATATTATCTAACAGAGCTTGCATAAAGGGTGCTTGCAACCCATAATTCACAACCGATTTATGAACCTCCTTGATTAAGCCCCAGTGAAAAGGCACCCACCGGTTCGGCCCCCTTTGCACTACCGTAACCGGGAATGCAAATGGCACATCAGTTATTCCGTCCCTCAGAGCTCCCTCATACACATTCCTCCACCGCTCGTTAGGATCACAGCCCACACATTGCCTCCCCACTCACTTTTGCCTTTCACAGTACATTGTTACTGGGGACTCATCCCACTCATCATCACTGTCCTCTGGCAGCGGTGGATAATCTGTTGCAGGGTCAGGTGGGGAGGGCAAGATCTTAGGAATGCCTCTTGGTGCTGATGTCAGAGGGACCTTATTATGCTGAGGAGGTTTTATTGGAGGGGTCGGGTTTGGAGGTGCTTCCATATCCACACCTGGGCAATGTGGGTTACGGTGAACACACTCTGTGGGACAATTTCCCACCTCACTGGCACCCCTCTTATCCTTGTCTTGCTCTATAGGCGCTGTCAGTGTAGTCGCTGCAGGTGAAAGGGTGTCTGATGGAGATGAAAATGGATTAGGTGGGGGCAAGAAGAGATTTATAGCCAGCTGTACTGCTGTTTCTGCCCCGGACACTGTCTTTCTTTCTACTTTCATAGCCTGCAGTGTGGTTAGTACTAATTTCCACGATATTACCAAGTCCGATGCTACTTCATCTCCTTTCTCTATAGCGTCCTTTAGTTTTTTTCCAATACCCACCCAGGTCTCTGGCTTAAACACCAAAGCTGGATCAGGGGCATACCCTTGATTGTGGCACCACCTTAAGAGTCATCGTAACAAATATTCAACATACTTCAGTCCTTTCTTAGAAACGATATGCTTCAAAGTGTCTCTTGATTTTTTCTTCTTCTTTAGTACAATTCGCTCCCATTCTTAATCTCGCCGCCACTTACCTTTCTTCCAGTGTGCTGATTAGTCTGTTGCCACGTCTCTCTCGAACGCCCAGTTACGATCCTGCCAGCTCCTGACTGCCGCGAGTCCCCTGTCTTTTCTTTTCCCTCCAACTCTGGTCCCATAGAATCGTATCACATCGGGGGCACTAAATGTTTCATGCAGGGACGGACCCTGACAGCACAGCCAATATGGTTGTAATCAGAAGTCACTTTATTAAGTGCAGCAGACTATATTTATACACGAGACAATGCTGATCACGCACCCAGGTCACTTCTCATTGGTCCCACACTCAACCCCAGAGTCTGTTCACGCGTCCTAAGCTAATACATAATTGGCTATCCTACACTGCCTCTATCACCACCCCTCATCCTGGTTATCTTCTACTTTCTTCTTCTTTATCTTCTTGCTTCACTGCTTTGCTTCCTCCTTTCCCCGGGGCAGTTCCCTTATCAGCGGCAGCAAACAAGTGAAATGGTTTGCCAAGGGAGGGCAAAGCTAACACAGGAGCAGTGATTAAACTTTAATTCCTGTGTAAATTCTTTATCTTCATTAGTTCATAGGAAATCGAGCCTAATGGCTCTCGTCCCAGCAATTTGCAACAGAATCCCTTGGTTTTCAGTGCCTACGATTCAGTCCATCGGTGACAAAAGCCTGTCTGTCCCCCAGAGAAACCCCTGAGCTCCCTACTCATCTTGGGAGGTCATGAAGGGAATCCCCCTTTCTTCTTTTCTTAGCTCAGGACATTCTCGCTCTCTTCTTCCCTTTTCACAAAGACTTCCTGGGCCTCCCTCAGCAAATCTCCCAAAGATCTTCCCAGCCATCCTTTTTCTCCCGATCTCTCTCAGATCCCAGTCCACTCATGGTCAGTGGATCTGAACTCTCCCAGCTCGGATCCCAGTCCGGTCACGGTCAGTGGATCTGAACTCTCCCAGCTCAGATCCCAGTCCGGTCACGGTCAGTGGATCTGAACTATCCCAGCTCAGATCCCAATCTGGTCATGGTCAGTGGATCTGAACTATCCCAGCTCAGATCCCAGTCTGGTCACGGTCAGTGGATCTGAACTCTCCCAGCTTGGATCCCTGTCTGGTCACGTGTATCATTTTTACCTTTGAGATGGAGCTTGAGTGACTCTGGTCACAAATACCTTGCTTACGATGGGTGTCAACGTCTCTCGCTTCGCTTTGAAAGATAAAAAGACCCTTTTTAACGTGCCTTTGACACAGTCTTGCGTGACATTCTGGTCTCCAAGCTGGTAAGGTATGGATTGGATGGATGGACAGTTCAGTGGGTAAGGAACTGGCTTGGCGGCCACTCCCGAAGAGTGGTTGACAATGGGTCAGTGTCCAAGTGGAGACCAGGGACAAGTGGAGTCCCTCAAGGGTCAGCACTGGGACCAGTCTTGTTGAACATCTTCGTCAGTGACAGGGACAGTGGCACTGAGTGCACCCTCAGCAAGTTTGTCACCGACACCGAGCTGTGTGGGGCGGCTGAGACGCTGGAGGGAAGGGATCCATCCAGAGGGATCTGGACAGGCTGGAGAGGTGGGCCCATGCCAACCTCAGGAAGTTCAACAAGACCAAGAGGTGGGCCCAGGCCAACCTCAGGAAGCTCAACGAGGCCAAATGCAAGGTCCTCCATCTAGGTCGGAGCAATCCCAAGCACCAGTATAAACTGGTCAGGGACTGGCTTGAGAGCAGCCGTGAGGAAAAGGACCTGGGAGTGCTGGGGGATGAGAAGCTCACCATGAGCTCAGCAGTTGCTCTTGCAGCCCAGAGGACCAATCGTGTCCTGGGCTGCATCCAGAGAAGCGTGGCCAGGGATGTGGTTCTTCCCCTCTACTCCACTCTGGTGAGACCCCACCTGGAGCACTGCGTCCAGTTCTGGAGCCCCTGTCCCAGGAAGGCTATGGATGTGCTGGGACGTGGCCAGAGAAGGTATACAAAACCAGTATGGAACCCAACCCCCTGATGGTAATTCCATCCCCGTCACCACTGATGCTGTGGAGCAGGCACTGGGAAAGTCCCAGGCTGGACTCAGCAGCAGACAGGAACTGGATTCCGGTACTGGATTCAGGAACCCACAGATGAGGATCGAAGGCAGAACGGCCAGAGTGCCCCTCAGATGCTGGCCATGGAAGAAGCAAGCAAGAAACTGGAAGAGGACCCAAGCTGAGCTGAGCTGAGCAGGGCTGAGCCAAGCAGGGAAGACCCTCCTGCCCCCTCAGCTTTATACTGAATTTGCCATCCATGGGCTGGGATCCCTCACTGGGCAGTTCAGGGTCCCCTGTCCTGTCCTCTCCTCCCTGCAGGTGCCACCTTTTCCTTTCTGTGTGGGAAACCTTGGCTTGTCCGAGGGATTGGAATGTGAGTTTGATGAACAACCTTGAGTGGACATCTGTGCACCCTTGAGGAGGCCCGGAAGTCCTGAGAAAAGAACCACCAGTTCACAAACAGAGAAAGCTGATCAAAGTTACAACAGAAAGAGAAAAGCATCTAATTGTGGACAGGTGGCCTTTGCTTGGGCATGTGTGTGTGTGTGTGTGTGTGTGTGTGTGTGTGGAGTCTGTCTTAACGACATGTCGAGTTCTACAACAACATTTCTGCACCCCCCAACATGGTACACAAGACCCAGCAGTGGCCTTGGTCTGCACATACCAGTCCTTTGTTAAGGACGTAAGAGGAAGTAAGAGGTACCTGAATGATGTTTTCTACCCAGGCAGTGATGTCTTGCTGCAGTGCGTCAGCCCAGGTGGGTTTATGCCTGCTCTGCCAGTGGTTTTCTTCCCACAGGGCATTAGCCACCATCCAGGAATCCATATAGACTACAGGCCACTTCTCTTTTTTAGCAGTCTCTAGGGCTAGTTGGGAGGCTTTCACTTCTTCAAATTGACCTGACTCATTTTCTCCTTCAGTGGCCTCAACAACTCGTCATGTGAGACTCCACACGGAAGCTTTCCACTTCTGAAAGTTTTTCACAACGTGACAGGATCCATCAGTAAAGAAAACAGAACGCCTTTCATCTTCTGGTAACTCGCTACATGGTGCTGCCTCTTGGCACAAGCCACCAGAATCTCTGCCTTCTGTCCAGTTTAGGATCTCTTCCAGGATTCTTGGGTAGTTGGGTTTCCACAGCTGGGCTCGTTGTGTGTTGTGCAGCCACTTAGTCCATGTAGCACTGGTCACGTGTGTCCCTGTCTATACCAGGAGCGAAGAGATGCAGCAACACAAAATCAGTAAAGAGAGAGCCCGGAGAGGAAGAAGAAGAAGACACTTTATTAATTTACAACCCCGTTTTATGTACCCCAGCCCCATAGGGCAATTGGTCAGTGATCACCCATCTCCTGGGGTGATTGGCTAAAGTTCTGCAACACCTATTTCAAAATATTTTTCCAATGTACCATAAACAGAACTTAGCAAAACACCAGGTGTTGGTCCAGCTTACGAGATTTGCCTGATCGCTCACATTGAGTGCCGCTTTTCTCCCGCCGTCTCCGACAAATGGTGACCCCGACGTGATCCTGGAAAACCCAAGAAAAGAGACGGTGCCGAGGGGACGGATCCCGTTGCAGCAGGGATGGTGAAAAGCTGAAGCAGTAAGAAGCTGCCGAGCCGCACCCCCGGCGACCTCAAAGGAGAGACCGGGCCGTAACGTGCTGCCGAGACCTTGTGGGGCTGCAACAGCGCTGACGATAGAATGGAGAGGCAAGCAGCATATGATTTATTTACTTGCTTTTTAGAAAAGCGACAGATTAAGGGTATTGACTTGCGGAAGGATCTCCCTGGGCTGTTAGCTTACGGGTACGCGCGAGGATTTTTTCAGAACCCCCACACGGTCCATGAGCTTAGTGAGTGGCGGAAGTATGGGGATATGCTCTGGGAGAAGACCCTAGATGATAATAAGACCGCGAAAAAATTGGGTAAGATGTGGCGGATCGTAAATAACGCTTTGTTACAACATAAGGCAGAACAGAGAGCCGCCCAGCAGGCGTCAGTAGCTATGGGAAAGAATAAGCTATCAGAAGGAGCCGATGACTGTCCGCTACCCCCTGCTGTGTCGACCATTATGCTAGCACCCCCTACCCAGGAACCCCCGACGCCTCCCTCTTACGCTTCCGTGCCAGAACCGTCGGCGCTGCCGGTGCAGTGGCCGGAGCCGCCGTCGCCCGGGGAAGAGAGCATCCCCGGGGCAGACAGCGAGCTGGGAGAGGCGATTGCCCGAGAAAGGCGAGAGGCGTGGGCTGCTCTGGCCCGAGAGGTGATGGGGTCTGGGGATAAGGAGGCAGCCGATGCCGTGTTAGAGGTGGCTTGCCCGGTGACGTTTACTCCGGTGGCTGGGGGGGGATTGCAGGCTAACATAACGGCCCTCGACTGGAAATGGTTGGCTCAGCTCCGGTCCACCGTCAGCCAATTCGGTGTTACGAGTGAACCGGTTAAGCAGATGCTAGACTATTTGTGGGGGACCCAGATTTTACTGCCCACTGATTTGCGGGCGATCATGAAGCTCATCCTTAGCCAGCACCAGCAGCTGCTTTTCAATGCACACTGGCAGGCGTTCTGCCAGGAATCGGTGGCAATACAGAGGCCGCCCGGCGACCCGCTGGCTGGTATAACGATTGAGGAGTTGCTGGGAATAGGCGCTTACGCTCGGGTTGAGGCCCAGGCCATCCTTGGGGCAGACAAGTTGAGAGAGGAGATGCGGTTGGCACGGGCAGCTTTTGATAAAATCAAGGCGCCCGGGGGCGTCCCCAGTTATATGGGAATAAAGCAGGGCAGGGACGAGCCCTTTGGGGAGTTCATAGATAAAGTCGCTAGTGCAATTGAAGGGGCGGGGGTCCCATTGTACATGAGAGGAATCTTGCTAAAACATGGCGCCGTCAGAACAGCCGCCGAGCTATTCGGATGCGCCAACTTCCTCTTCTTCTAGCTCAGATGAGGAAGAGGACTCAAGTCAGCACCACATCTCCACGGCTTTGAAACCCCTCCAGGGATGGGGACTCCACCACTGCCCTGGGCAGCCTGGGACAGCCCTTCACAACTCTTCTGGGGAAGAAGTTTTTGTTCACGTCCAAGCTAAACCTCCCCTGACACAACTTGAGGCCACTTCCTCTTGTCCTATCCCTTGTTTCTTGGGAGAAGAGACCAACCCCAGCTGGCTCCAACCTCTTGTCAGGGAGTTGTTGAGAGTGAGAAGGTCTCCCCTGAGCCTCCTTTTCTCCAGGTTCAACAACCCCAGGTCTCCCAGCTCCTCCTCACAAGACTTGTGCTCTAGATCCTTCCCCAGCTTCGTTGTCCTTCTTTGGACACGCTCTAGTCCCTCATTGTCCTTCTTGGAGTGAGGAGCCCAGAGTACACTGGTGAGCAAACATCAGCTCAAGGTATAAGCCAAATCTGAGATCTGACTTGATCCAAACAGCTCATTTAACTCCTCGAGTCTCACTTTCCCATCTACACTGTGGTACAATTATTCACTATTATCTCACACAGACACTGAGACACTCATTTAAAGGATTTCTGAAACACATGAAAGCTGCTGTCAAGACAACGAGATACGTAAAGAACTGTTCATCCACTTCTTCAAAACATCTCCAGCATGATTATTTTACTCAGCGTAGGTCTTGTTATCCATACATACAACCACAGTACTTGTAACCTTTGGTGCTGGGAGCTATTCTGAAGAGATTGTGCAAGAAATGAGAAGAATATTCCAGACAGTACTGGCATTAAGATTCCAATTGTCTCCCACAGAGATTAAATGAAAAATCAAGTCACAAAGGCCATGAAGCCTCACTTTGCTCTTCTACTTTATCCAGTAGTCCACATATATCTGGAATGTTCACGTTAATCTGCCATTCACCCTAGCCTGGTGATGTTTCCACAAAACAAAGGTTTCTTTCCAGTGCCTCCTGCAACCCCTTTACCTTTTTGGTCTTCTTTGTACTTGAGCTATCTAACCAGTGAGAAGTAAGGGGGATCTCAGACCAGAGTTCCTCCAAGTACTGGAGAACACGGAGGCAGTGCCTGGTAGTCCTCCCCATGGAGCCAGGAAACCTGCGTGTCCACCCCTGAGGGAAAAAGTACGTTTACTTGATCGTGTCTTACCTTTTCAATTTTTTCATCGAGCATTCTGAAGAATTCTTGTTGGCTTTCAGAGATGTGCATGCTGAAAGGCAAAGGAAGAGCGTCAGCACCATCAGGATTCCTTCGCTTTTAAAGTACTGACGCTGCAGTCCAGGGTTGTTGAGGGACTCAGCTGTCAGCTTTCACCACTGTGGAAAATAAATCACTTTACACTTTCATCTGCAATGACAAGCTTTTTTTTTTTTTTTTTTAATTTCCCCCCCCCTTTTTTTTTTTGTTTGCCCCCACAAAAAATGTTTGCGTTTAGTTTTTTGTTCACCTGCTACACCTGGGATGGTAACCCAGAGCTGTTGGCACCCCCAGGCACCTTCCCTTGCGGTTAGGGCTTTTTCTCCCCTCAGTGGTCTTTTTTGACCTCTGGTGGTCATTTACTTCATCTTCTCTTCTTCATCACCGTGTTCTTTTAGTGACCTACAGCCTAAAATCCTTATTCTTGCCGGTTCTTGTCTGTTCATCACACTTGGGTGCATCCTCTCTTCTCCATAATTCATCCAAGACTTGTCAAATAACCTCCTGGAGTCTTCTGTCCTGAATTCTAGGGACCCAAAACACTGGGAAGCAGCCCCAGACTCCTCCAGGGGAGCTACCTGGGATGATTTATTCCCCTTGGAGGAAACTCTCTACTCCAAAACCCGTTCAAGACTCCTCAAGGAATTCCCTGGTATCTTCTGAATCCCATTTTTAGGGACTCAGAATCCTCAGAAGCATCCCCAGAGTCCTCTCTCCTACGGAATCCATCCAAGGTTCCTTCAGGCATGGGCCAGGGTCTTTGGACCCCACCCTGTAGGGACCTGACATCTTGGGTAGCAGCCCCAGAATCTTCTAGGGTGGGTACCTGGGATGATTTTTCCCTTTTGGAAGAAAATTTCTCTTGGGGGATCCACCCAGCTCTCCCACCAGATATCTCCTGGAAGAACTTCTGCTGTGCTTTAGGTACCAGAGGTCCTGGGTAGCAGCCCCAGACTCCTCCAGGGGAGCTACCCAGGGTGATTTTTCCCTTTAGGAGGCAACTTTCTCTTCAGGGATTCACCAGAGACACCTGCCATGTGGCTTCTGCATTGACTTCTGCTCTGCTTTGGGTCCCATGTCTCCTGGGTAGCAGCCCCAGGCTCCTCCAGGGCAGATACCCAGGATGATTTTTCCCCCTTGGAGGAATCTCGCTCCTCTGGAACTTATCCAAGCCTCCTTCACGCCTTTGCTGGTGTCCTCTGTAACGTGTGCAAGGAACCTGAAACCCTCTGATAGAGCCCCAGACTCTTCCACGGCAGATGCCCAGCATCATTTTTCCCACTTGGAGACACCTCTCTTCTCTGTATTCCATGCCAGACTCCTCAAGTTCCTCCTGGTGTCTTCTGACCCCTCCTTCTAGGGACATGACATCTGGGGTAGCAGCCCCAGCCTCCTCCGGAGCAGCTCCCTGGGGTGATTTCTCCCTTTTGCAGGCAAGTTTCTCTTAGGGGCTTTACCCAAGAGTTGTCCCCCGTGTCTCCTGGAATGACTTCTCCTGTGCTTTAGGTACCAGAGCTCCCTGGTAGCAGCCCCAACCTCCTCCAGGAAAGCTGCCTGGGATGATTTCTCCCTTTTGCAGGAGACTTTCTCTTGGGGGCTTCACTCCGGATACCTCCCATCTGTCTTCTCGAATGACTTCTGTGATCTAGATACCAGAGCTGCCAGGTAGCAGCCCCAGACTCCTCCAGGGCACCAACCCGCCATGACTTTTCCCATTTAGAGCATCCTCTCTTCTCCATAATTCATCCAAGAGTTGTCAAGGTACCTCCTGGAGTCTTCTGTCCCGAATTCTAGGGACCCAAAACACTGGGAAGCACACCTGAGATTTTGTCTGCCATGAGAAAGAGCTACTGCATGTATCACAACCACACCCACAAGAAAAAAAAAAGAAGGGTTATAGTTGTAGGTGACTCTCTTCTGAGAGGAACAGAGGGTCCAATATGCTGGGCAGACCCTTCTCACAGGGAAGTCTGCTGTCTCTCTGGACTCCAGGTTAAGGACATCACTAGGAAACATCCTATCTTGGTACTCTCCTCAGATTATTATCCATTGCTGGTCTTCCATGTAGGTGGTTGTCACACTGAGAATAGAAGTATCAAAAGAGACTTTAGAGACTTGGGATGACTACTGAAGGATTCTGGTGGACAAATTCTTCTTTCCTCTAGCCTTCCAGTGGCAGACAGCAACATCATAGTGAACAGGCTCATTCAGGCTATTAATACATGGCTCCATAGCTGGTGTCACTGTAACAATTTTGGGGTTTTTGACAATGGGATGACCTGTACAGCACCAGGTTTCCTGACACCTAATGGGAAACACCTTTCTCAAAGAGGAAAGAGAGTCTTTGCAAAAGAGATCGCAGGGCTGATTGACAGGGCTTTAAACTAGATGTGAAGGAGGAGGGAGATGTATCCAGACTAGTTAGTCATGGTCATGGGTGTCATATACCAGCGCTTGTGGGGCAGCGTGATCACATTTTTGAGAACCAGAAGGTCTTCCACCCACCAAGGGTGAAAACTAAACACTCAACTCCCTCTCTGAAATTCTCATCAATGCACACAGCATGGGGAGTAAGCAGGAAGAACTGGAGACCTATGTTCGGTCACAGGGCCATGATCTAATTGCAGTTACTGAGACATGGTGGGATAGCTCACATGATTGGAATGGTGTCATGGACAGTTATGTACTTTTTAGGAAAGATAGACTAGCAAGGTGAGGAGCTGGAGTTGCTGTTTATGTTTGTGAACAACTTGAATGCATTGAGCTCTTCCCAGGCTGGGGTGAAGAACGTGTTGAAAGGTTATGGGTGAGAATTAAGGGGCACGCAAATATAGGTGAAACTGCTGTGGGTGTCTACTACAGACCACTGAACCAGGAAGAAGATGTTGATGAGACCTCCTACAGGCAGCTAGAAGTAGCCTCAAGATCACATGCCCTGGTGATCATGGGTGACTTCATTCACCCTGATATTTGTTGGAAAATCTACACAGCGAGGCATACTCAGTCCAGAAGGCTCTTGCAAGGCATCAGTGATGATTTCCTGATGCAGGTGTTGTAAGAGCCAATGAGGAATGTACTACTGCTGGACTCTGTATTAACAAACAAAGAAGGTCTGGTAGGGGATGTGAAGGTTGGAGGCAGCCTTAGTAGTGATCATGACATTGTACGGTTTAGCAACATACAAGGAGGAAGCAAGGCAATAAGTAAGATTGCAATCCTGGACCTCAGGAGGCCTAACTTTGTCCTCTTCAAAGACCTACTTGGAAGAATCCCATGGGCTAAGAACCTAGAAGTTAAGGGGGCCCAAGAGAGTTGGTTCAAACCACTGGTGAGGCTGCACCTTGAATACTGTGTTTGGATTTGGGCCTCTCGCTATATGAAGGACATTGATGTGCTGGAGAACGTCCAAAGAAGAGCAACAAAGCTCGTGAAGGGTCTAGACCACAGGTCCTATGAGAAACGGCTATGGGAACTGGGGTTGTTTACCCTGGAGAAAAGGAGACTGAGGGGAGATCTTCTTGCTCTCTACAAGTAACTGGACAGAAGTTGTAGAGAGGTGAAGGTCAGTCTCTTCTCCCAGGTAACAAGTGATAAGTCAAGAGGAAATGGCCTAAAGTTGCACCAGGGGAGGTTTAGGTTGGACATTAGGAAAAACTTCTTCACCGAAAGGGTGGTTAAGCATTGGAACAAACTGCCCAGGGAGGTGGTGGAGTCACCATCCCTGGAGATATTTAAAAGACATGTAGATTAGGTATTTATTGACATGGTTTAGTGGCGGATGTGGCAGTGTTAGGTTAATGGTTGGACTCTATGATCTTAAAGGTCTTTTCCAACCCAAACAAATCTATGATTCTATGATTTGTGTGACTACATTTTATTGATTCTAACACCTTCTTTCTTCTAATCATTTTGGAGATATCTATAGGCCACAGGGAAACATTGTTTTCTCGGTGGAATTTTTTCTTTTTATTTATTCCTAGAATAGTGATGACTCTTGTCCCAGGTTCGTGAAGGATTCCCGTTTCACAAAGGACGGTGCCCCCACACACAGCTAATAAGCAAAACAGATTTTATTCAAGCACTCACACAACAACTAATAAGTAAAAACAATGTTATTCAAGCAAGCCCAACTAGTTACCTAACATCCCCATATACATACTGACCCCAAGGTGGTAAACAAACTGCCGAGCAGGAGGAGGGCACATAGCACGGTGCTTGGGAAGAGGAGTCGGTAGGTCCTAATGCCTTCTGCAGGGCGTCCCCTGGATCAAGATGTGCATCAGGTCAACCTTCCAAAAATGAGTCATCTTCCCCCTCTCCCCGCAGCAGCCGGCTACTTATAGCTCTCCTGGCGGGAGCATGGAGACTGCTCCGGCATCGGTGCATGAATGGCCAGCGCATGCACAGAAGCTGAACAGTATTTTTCCACCCACAGTGGCTAACAGCGGTCATCCCCCCTGTTGCGCATGCATGGGCATCTTGGGGCACCTCTGGGGGTCGTTACTTCATCAATCTTCAGCTCCCTCATCCCGTCCTTGAGATGTTCTTTTGTTGTTTGGTTCCTGATATCGCTCGCCAGACAACAAGGAGCTGGCTAAGACTGTCTGACTGCCTGATTCCCCCTGTGCACCTGCACATTCCAGATGTGGGAGTGAGTACTGTGCTCTCCAGTGCAGTGCAACAACAGATAGTGGTGTGCCGGAGGGCCGCAACAATGGATCAACACGTTCCAATACGGATACAACTCTATTCATAGAATCACAGAATCACAGAATGTCAGGGGCTGGAAGGGACCTCAAAAGATCACCTAGTCCAACCCCCCTGCCAGAGCTGTGCAATTCATGTAACAATGTAACTTCCCATTGTTCTGTCAAGGTTTGATGAACAAACAGCCCACAGTTTATCACAAAACCCACCTGGACACATTCCTGTGTGACCTAATGTAGGTGCCCCTGCTTTGGCAGAGGGGTTGGACTAGATGATCTTTCGAGGTCCCTTCCTACCCCTAACATTCTGTGATTCTGTGATTCATAAAGTTGCTTTGGTTCCTGCAGCAGATCTGAGATTAGTTTCCTATTTCTACATAATGTTGACTGCATGAGATAGGCAAATGTTTTATAATGAAAGTCATGACCCTGTTATTTTTTTTATAAATAGCATGAGTTAAATATATATATAAGTCTTTCTAGGTTCAATGTATGAATTAATGTTATTCAGAATTATTGGGTGAGTTAATGTGAATGAAAAAATATATATTTCAAGACCCCCAGTATAACACTGGTAACACTTTATATGATTCAAAAATACAAACAAATCGTTAAAAATTACCATTTACAATTGTTTTGATTGCTTAAAGCAGACCAGTTTCCTTATGTGTTTTAGCTTCTCAGCTGTCTAGCATACTTCTGAGCTTTACATAGAAGATATGTATCTCTGTATCTCTATCTCTAGCTATCTATCTACACACACATAAACTCTTAGACATACATTATCAATTCATTGTATCCCACAACAAAGTAAGTGATAAGCAGCTATATTCCAAGACAGTTGAAAACAGGGGGGAAATGTGAATATATTTAAGTCCTGCCATTTTTTGCTCAAGAAATGGAAATCCAACTGTTAGAATAATTGCCCCCAAAATAGAAATAACAGTGATTTTTAAAGTTGCCCTTGTATTTTGTAAATCCCTCAGACATATGGTATCAAGTTTCAACATTGTGTGAACAATGGTAGACAAGAAGCAAAATTCAGGGCCAAGGGATTGGAAACCAAGTGCTGTTTAGTTTTAGAAGACATAAACCCCATATTTTTGTTGATTCTCCATGGGTTTAAGATATTTATATCCCCAGCATCCCCAAATAATTTGTCTTGCACGTTATTTTGATAACTTAGTACCGCTATCCCTATCTCAGCATCTTCTTGATATTGACAAAGACTGTGCCATGCTCACTACTGTCCAAAACCAAACAAAATATTTTTGTCTTCAATTTCTCAACCAGGACAATTAGAAGAAAACCATGGTAGCTTAGCAACATTGTATTAGTGTGGTAGATGACCATATGGGAGGCTCAGGTTCAAGTCCAGACTTTCTTATCTATCAGATATTTCTGTAGCCTTCTTCCCCCTATGGAGCCAGTGACTAAACATTTCTCTGTAATCAGGCAGCATTCAAAAGTTGTAGGGCTTAATGATTGTGGTGGGTTGGCCCTGGCACAGCACCAGGTGCCCACCAAGCCCTTCTATTACTCCCCCCCCACCCCTGTCAGCACGGCACGCAGGGAGAGAATAAGACGCAAGGAACCGTGGGTTATGATAGATGAGATGTTATTTGGTACTTCCCTCTGATCAGCATCCCCAGGTCGGTGAGGTCCCCAAGGGGGAGAAACGGTCCTGCTGACAGAGAAAACTGGGTCTCCTTAGTCAAAGCTCTGGGGGAGACCCCCATGTTGAGCTCAGTCTCTGAAGTGTCTCCCTGCAACACCTGCAGCATCCCTGAGCCAGGGCAGTCACTTTCCAGGACACCTGAGATGCTACAAACTAGAAGGAAAAGGGAAAGATTGTCCAAAAAAACAATCAGTTTCAGATGTGAGGTGGGTGTGAAAAATCTCTGAGGTGATGTGAAATGTAATTCTGGAAAGAGTTAGTTTCTGCCCCCATATTCCAACATACGTATCATTTCCCCTCCCGTATGTCCTTTGTTTCCTACAAAATCCTGAATTTTCTTTCTGTTAGGAGGACATCCTGCCCAACCTTCTTCATCACAGACATGTCCCCATGCTGTCAGGTATTGGGATTGCATCCCTGTCTGGGGATGACACTCCCCAGATGGCTGACAAGGGAGGATGATCTTGTAAACTCATTGGCGTTTCTGCCATGAAGTAGCAATATGGATCCCTATGGTCAGTGGGACCAGTCCAGGCTTTTACCCTTTGTCCTAGGACTCAACTCCAAAGCTTCTGAATTGTGTCAGATAAGATCATGGTCTCAACACAGGCCCTGTGGGGAGCACTTGAAGGTGCCTGTGACCTTGACATCCCTTTCTCCTGTCCATGTGGGGCCTGAACTCCTGACTGTGTGGGATAACTTTGTAACACCAGCAGGAACATTTTGAAAGCTCCATTAATCTGGACAGTAACCTTTACATATATCTGATGTTTTAATAAGGAACAAAGCATGAAACCCTTTCTGAATGTTCTTTCCTAAGGAGAGTTTTGCATGAGCAGCTTCTCCCGGGAGCCCCTGTGACTGCAGAGCAGAGAAAAGCACCTGCTGAGGGCTGCCTGGGCTCTGCTGGTGGGGAAAGGGAGAAGGCCGAGAGAAGGCCCCAAGTGTTCCATGGCAGGAGCGGGCGGTCCCTGCAGCCTCCCTCCACCTCCCCCTCTGCACTCCCAGCACCATGTCCAAAAGTGCTCTGGAGGCAGAGGAGGGGTGAGGACAAACGTGTGCCTAGGTGTGCAGGGCTGAGGGAGGGCAGGGGCAGAATAGGAATCACTGAGTCAGACTGTAGGTGAGAAGGGATTTGCAAAAGTAATCTAGATAAATCTCTGCTCGGAGCATATCCCATTAGATCAGGTTGCTCAAGGTCACAATCAGTCTGTTCTTGAACACCTCCGAATATGATCATTGCACAACCTCCCTGGGAAACACATTCTTTTTCTCATTATTTCTTTTATGCCTGTTTCATAATCACAATTCTTCATGTTCTACCTGCTAGGCACTTCCAGAGAGTAGGTCCATCTCCTCTGAAGAAGCACTTGTAGAAAGCAAGGTCACAGAATCACAGAATCACAGAATCACAGAATTACTGAGGCTGGAAAAGACCTCTGAGATCATCAAGTCCAGCCTATAAAGTGTCCTTCTGTGTCAGGACGAGAGAGTTGGAGAAGAAGTTGAGCATTCTTAATTGTAATAGTAGGTTTTAGCCTTTTGGGGTTTTAATCTTAGGTCTTAGCTTTTTTGTTTTTAATACTAGGTTTTATCTTTTTTGGTTTTATTATTAGGTTTTAGCTTCTTTACCTTTAAGGGTTAGCTTTTAGCTTCTTTTCTTTCTTATTATTGTGAAGCTTCTTTGGCTTTTAATAATAGTTATTAGCATCTATTCTTTTAAATATTGGGGTTTAGTTTCATTTCTAGTATTTGATATTAATATATTATATGTTAATATAATGTTTTATCTTTTTGTTTTTAATATTGGACTTGAGCTGCTTTTTGAATATTAGGTGTTGGCTTCTTTTATTTTTAAGATTAGCTTTGACCTTTTTTTTGGATTTAATGGTAGGTTTTAGCTTCTTTTAGTTTGTGTTTTGCATGAGCTTATAGATCTGTGGTTCTTAATATTAGGTTTTAGGTCAGTTTGTTTTCGATATTAGACTTGATCTTTTTTGGATTTAATCTTAGGTTTTAGCTCCTTTTGTTTTGAATGGCATTGTTTGTCTTTTTTTATTGATTTAATATTATGTTCTCATTTTTTGGTTTTAGTTTTTGGGTTTAGCTTTTTTATTCTTAATGTTAAGTTTTAGCTTCTTTTGTTTTTAATAATATTTTACATATCTGTGATTATAAGTATAAGGTTATCTCCTTTTTGGTTTAATATTATGGTTTAGTTTCTTTTGGTTTTAATGAGATTTTCCTTTTTTATATATCTATATGTATATATATATAAGGTTTTAGGTTTTTATTTTATATTATGTTTTATCTTTTTTTTTAGTTTTGAATATTAGGTTTTACCATTATTTTTTTTATTAGGTTTTAGGGGGCTTTTTGTTTGTTTTTAATGTCAGGTTTTATCTTTTTTGGTTTTATTATTAAGTCTTAGCTGCTTTACTTTTTACTATTAGCTTTTTGGTTCTTTTAGATTAGGTTTTAGTTTCCATTGTTTTTAACACTAGTTCTTACCTTTTTTTTTACTTTTAGGTTTCAGATCCTTTGGGTTTTCATCTGAGGTTTTATATCCTTTTGTTTTTAATCGTAGGTTTTACGTTTTTATCTTTATTTTTATCTTCTGTTTTATCTTCTGTTGTGTTATAATTTTGTGGTTCTTCATTTTAGGTTTTAGCCTTTTTTTGGTTTTAATCTTAGGATTTAGCTTCTATTTATTTAATATTAGCTTTTAGCTGGTTTTTTTTAATAATACCTTATAGTCTTCTGTTACTTAATATTATGTATTAGCTTTTTAAATGTTTAATATTAGCTTTTAGGGTTTTTTTGTTTTAATATATTCAGTTGTATTTTTTCTATTTTTTAATATGAGGTTATCATTTTGTGGTTCTTAATATTGACTTTTAGCAGTTTTTGGGTTTAATTTTAGGTTTTAGCTTCTCTTTTTCTAAGAGAAGCTCTTAGCTTTTTTTCTTAGCAACACCCTCCAGCTCCCAGTACTGCAGCATGAGGGCTGGATGGGGAAAAGTAGCTCAGCCAGACCCACTACAAGCATCAACTTTACAATAAAAATTTTGAACTGAAAGAAAAAGCAACCATGCTTCAGTACTTTCATGCCAATAACCAGACAGGGGGAAACATTGGGGGTTTTGGGGTGATGGTTTTCCTTTGTAGCTCCTTAAGTTGGTTTCTGAACTTCTTAGTACTAAAAAGTTGAAATTCACGATCCAATTTCCCCCTCACACAGCAATCATTAACTTTCACTTTCCTTCTGCAATCAAGTCCTCCAGTCCTGCCACTACTCTGAAACACTCAAACTATTTCCCCTGCTTACTTTTAAGCAAGGAGCTACACCAAGGTCCTGCCTACACTAGAATCCCCAGAAAGCTTTAAGCATAGCCACAGATAAATCATAAATAGATACATTTAATTCCTGGTAAGTTTGTGGGTCCTCAACACATGCAGATAACTTTTGAACTTGAATCCATATTTCAATGTTGGCACAAGGGTTTTTAAAACCTATACCACACAGCACAGAGAAGTTCCACACTGTTACCCATTTGGGTGTTAAAACAGGGAAAAGTTAAGTAAGGATACAACAATGTTTAGTTACCATTCAGTCTCAAGTCACAGTTCTAAAATAGACTCTATTGCCATCTTCATTGTCCTCAGTGAGGTGACTTCAGAGAATGGGATTAATCAGCTTGCCTCCATCTTGGTCAAAAGGTATCAGCCTTTGTCGGGTTAGCACCAGATGCCAGAGACCACAAAGACTACATTATTAGTTCCCTGATGCTATTTTGATGTACTTGGTCATTTTCCTCTCAGAATTACAGAGATCTTATTTGTGATTGGCTCATTAAAATGATAGTGCCTCAACAGCAAAAACATGTACGCATCTCAAAGAGTAGCTATGACTAGCAGATGCCAAGTTATATGCTAACAAGGCAGTCTAGGCAGGTAGCAATATATTTACACCTAGCTAGTATCAAGAAACCAGTGAGTACTAGACCAATATCACTATTAAGACAAAAGTCTACAAGGATCCAATGTTTAATTACTTCACACAGGAGGGTGCAGAACACACACTAAATAGCAACTCTTATTATGTAAGCATGCAGTTCATCAGTTGGTATGCATCTTCATAGTTCATACATGCTTGAATAATTCCTGCAAGGACCACTTAAAGCTCAACAGTAATTGAGATACTAATTCACAAATGTTTCCTACTAGGAGAAATCAAATAAACTGCTCAAAACCAAACAAAAACCAGCCCACACCCCGCCCCATCCACTACCACACTTCCTTAAGACAGCACTCCAAACAGAGCAGTATTGGGTCTGACTGATCTGGAGTTAATTGTATTTCAAGTTATATGTACTCCAAGCTTACAACCCTGGACTTTAGGTGTGCAGACTTTGATCGCTTCAGGGATCTGCTGGCCAAAGTGCCGTGGGACAAAGCCCTAGAGGGTAGGGGGGCCCAGGTAGGATAGCCAATGATGTATTAGTTTAGGATGTGTGAACAGTGTGTGCTTAGAGTAATTAACCAATAGCTGTTAATTGTAGTGTAGATACAAGGAAAGAAACTGTATATAACCTGGGCAAAAACGTGAATAAAGTAACCTCAACTTTGATCATATTGGTCCGTGTTGAGAATAATTCCCGTGCTTGTGGACACTCTAAATTAGTCCTGTTTTCATTTATTAAGTATTTTAATGTTTAATCCTCATGTTTCAAAACTGTTATATTGATTGGGACTATAATTATCATAACTTCTGTGTGTGTGATTTTATGTTTCGTGAAGTGGATGTTTCTGTCACAGTCTGAGCACACCCATATATTTATAGGAAATTATGTTATGGAAATGGTATAGACCAAACTTCCAAGCTGGAAGGTACAAATATGTCAGTTTATCCAAAGAGCTTTTGAAGTGGATCCAACAACAGCTGTACTGCTGAGGCTTTCATGCTTCCTGGTGTGATACAGGGTATGCCTGCACCATGAGGTGTTTTCCACATAGGCACAGAAGTTATGAGTTGCAAGTTAGAAGTTATGAATTACAGAACTTGTGAGTTAGAAACATCATGAATTGATAAATTGGCGCATTCGCGTGCACTGTACTATTTTTCCCCCCTCTTTCTTTCATTTATTAAACTGTCTTTATCTCAACATGTGAGCTTTCAGCTTTTGCTCTTCCAATTCTCTCTCCTGTCCCACTGTGAACAGATGGCTGTGTAGTGCTTAGCTGCAGGCATACTCATCTTCCTTCTATTTTTTTTGGTTGGCTGGTTGGTTTGGGGATTTTTTGTCTTTTTTGTTTGGTTGGTTGGTTTGCTTGTTTGTTTTGTTTTGGTGTGTGTGTGTTTGGTTGGTTGATTGGGGTTTTTGTGTGTGGGGTTTTTTTTAGTTTGGTTTGGGCTTTTTGGGTGTTGTTGTTGTTGTTGTTGTTGTTGTTGTTGTTGTTGCTGCTGTTGTTTTCCTCCTCTTCTCTCTCAAGTTTACCTGTATGTCCATTTCAGAGAAATTCAGGAAGGGGAAGGGTGAGATTTTTTGGTATCCCAAGAAAAGGATTCCTGGTTCATGCATTTCTGATATTGGAGTTTCACATGGTTGTTGATTTTTGAAAGCAGGCACAAAGGTGCTCTTCATCTTCTACTCAAAGCAGCAGGAGAGCAGATGTTAGTTAGAATGGTGTTAATAATCTGCAGCAGGAATAGCAGTGCATCTACTAGGAAAGATCCCTGGCTCACCACATTTTTGACTGCTTTAGGGCATAACTACAGTGTGCGGTTAAGCGAGCCATGCCAGCTCCAAACAAGCCAAATCTGGAACTGGAAGCTGTTTATCTGTGTTGCACAGGAGGATGGTGAATTTTCCAGGCCTGCAGACTCCTGAAATGTGCTGCATCCTAAGAATTTGTCAGATGATCAAAGGAAATATGAGGGGGGATGGAATATCCCAAGAAAGTGCTGTGGAAAATTCACCAAAATGTGTAAGATCGAGTCCAACCATTAACCTAACTCTATCAAGTCCACTGCTAAACCATGTCCCTAAGCACCATATCTATATGACTTTTAAACATGTCCAGTGTTTGTGCTGCTGCTCTGATTTGCTCAAGCACCAGCAGAGAGCTCAGAGTAATATTAAGAGACGCTACCCAAATCCCATAGTACACTAATCACAGAATAGTAGGGGTTGGAAGGGACCTCTAAAGATCATCTAGTCCGACCCCCCTGCCAGAACAGGATAGCCTAGAGCAGATCACACAGGAACAAGTCCAGGTAGCTTTTGAAAGTCTCCAGACACAAAGATTCCCCCACCTTTCTGGGCAGTCAACAGTGCTCTGTTACCCTCACAGTGAAGAAGTATTTCCTCATGTTGAGGATGAACCTCCTGTTTTCCAGTTTATGGACATTGCCCCTAGTCCTGTCACTGGATACCACTGAGAAGAGCCTGGCCCCATCTTCCTGATACCCACCATTTTGATATTTATAAGCATTGATAAGATCCCCTCTCAGCCTCCTCCAAGCTAAACAGACCCATCTCTCTGAGCCTTTCCTCATATGGTAGGTGCTCCAGGCCCTTCATCATCTTAGTGGCCCTGCACTGGACACTCTCCAGTAGTTCCTTGTTCTTCTTGAACCAGGGAGCCCAGAACTGGACACAGTACTCCAGGTGAGGCCTCACCAGTACAGAGTAGAGGGGGAGGAGAACCTCCCTCGATCTGCAGGCCACACTCTTCCAAATGCATCCCAGGATACCATTAGCCTTCTTGGCCACGAGGGCACACTATTGGCTCATGGTCATCCTGTTGTCCACTCAGACTCCCAGGTCCTTTTCCCCAGAGCTGCCCTCCAACAGATCAGCCCTCGACCTGTACTGATACATGGGGTTGTTCTTCCCCAGATGCAGTAACTTTACACTTTCCCTTATAGAATTTAGATTTCTCCCTATCCAGCTCTCTAGCCTGTCTAGGTCATGCTGGATGGCAGCACAGCCTTCTGTCGCGTCAGCCACTCCTCCCAGTTTTATACTGTCATCAAACTTGCTGAGAGTACATTCTATCCCTTCGTCCGGGTCATTGATGAATATATTGAATAGGGCTGGACCCAGTACTGACCCCCGGGGGACGCCACTAGCCACAGGCTTCCAATTAGATTCTGCCCCATTGACCACAACTCTCTGAGCTCTTTCCTTCAGACAGTTCCCAATGCATTTCATAGCCCAATGATCCAATCCACACTTCCTAAGCTTGGCTGTGAGGATGTCATGGGAGACAGTGTCAAAAGCTTCACTGAAGTCAAGGTAGACAACATCCACTGCCCTCCCCTCATCTATCCATCTAGTGATGCCATCATAAAAAGCTATCAGAATGGTTTAAGCATGACTTCCCTTTGTTGAATCCATGCTGATTACTTGTGATAAGATTCGTTTCCTCAACATGCTTTGAGATGGCGCCAAGAACAAGCTGTTCCATCACCTTTCCAGGGATGGAGGTGAGACTGGGTGATGGTTTTAAAATGAAAGGAGGGAGATTTAGAGTGGAGAGAACAAATAAATATTTTACACTGAGGGTGTTGAGACTCTGGCCCAGGTTGCCCAGAGAGGTGGTCGCTGCCCCATCCCTGGCACCATTGCAGGTGAGGTCGTCCAGGGCTCTGAGCAACCTGCTCTAGTTGCAGATGTCCCTGCTGACTGCCAGGATGCTCTAGATGACCTTTAAAGGTCCCTTCCCACCCAAACCATTCTGTGATTGCTTTAGACTAGTAATTCCCCATCACACCCCAAGATACACACCCTCAGCTCAGATGAAATGCAGGCAGTTCCTTGCTGCCACTCACAGGCATCACAGTAAAGCCCTGTGTGCCAGACCCGACAGGGAGAACTGTGAACAGGATGAGCTACAGCTGAAGGTCAGTAAATTCACCACCCCTTGCACTGCAGGCACTGGGAGTGGTGGCCCAGCCTTGGCTGCAACATGTTCTCCAGTGCCTTGGTGCATCCTCCTTCCATACACACTCTGTGCCAGCCTGCAGAGGTGATGGAGATTGCTCGCCTCCAGAAGAGTCCAAATGAGAAATAAAATCTATCTAAAAAGCAAACTCATTTCAATGTAGAGAACATAAAACACAAGAATTAAACTTTTTTTTCTTTTCCTTTTTTTTTAGCTGGTTTCCACTGGGTTAACTCCTGTCTCTGAAGCTGCCTCTATATATACATTTATTTATTTATTTATTTATTTTAAATGTCAGGTGAAAATATACTTGGCTTTAGAAATGCAAAAGAGGCACTGTTAAAGGATCCGTCTTAACTAGATCTGCTCTCCGAGTGCAGCTGCCTTTCCATCTGCTGAATTCATGAAGAAAAAAGTTAATTTTTATACGTTCTGCCATTCCTGAAGAACGTCCTCTGCTTATCATGGCTGCCAGTGCTCTCCAAGTTCTGACTGTAGGATCTTTAATATCAGGGTCAGAAGAAAGCGGGAACATTTATTCCTTTTTTTTTTTTTTTAATTCCCAGTGAAATTTAGCCAAAAAGCTTTTTGTACCAGAAACACTGTGGCCAGGAGGACTAGGGAAGGAACTGTCCCCCAGTAGTCAGCACTGGTGAGGTCACATCTCAAATCCTGGGTTCAGTTTTGGGCCTCTCACTGCCATAAGGACATTGAGGGGCTGGAGCATGGCCAGAGAATGTCAACGGAGCTGGGGAAGGGGCTGGAGCACAAGTGTGAGGAGCAGATGAGGGACCTGGGGTTGTTGAGCCTGGAGCAAAGGAGGTTGAGGGGAGAACTTCTGGCTCTTGACAGCTCCCTGACAGGAGGTTGGAGCCAGGTGGGGTTGGGCTCTTCTCCCAAGGAACAAGCAATAGGACAAGAGGAAATGGCCTCAAGTTGCACCAGGGAAGGTTTAGGTTGGATATTAGGAAAAAAATTTGTCAAGGGCTGTCCCAGGCTGCCCAGGGCAGTGGTGGAGTCCCCATGATCCCTGGAGGGGTTTCAAAGCCGTGGAGATGTGGGTAGCTCTCCTCTGGACACGTTCCAGCACCTCAATGTCTTTCCTATAATGAGGGTCCCAGAACTGAACACAGTACTCAAGATGAGGCCTCACAAGGGATGAGTACAAGGGCACAATAACTTCCCTTCTCCTGCTGACCAGAATTTTGGGAAGCTATCCCAGACACAAAAATTCCTGGTTGCTGACATGACTGCCAGACAGTATACTGAACACATTTATGCCTACCTACTCTACCGAGTATTTAGTGCTGAATATAAACAATACCTCAGTGTACCTCAAATGCAATGCAGGTGCCACCCACACTTTCATCACAAATACCAATACATAGGTAATTACAATCTTACAGGATACGGTCACCAGGGAGCTCATCAAGCAAAAGCTATCTTTGATGGGCAACAGTTTAATTTTTGCATCCACAACATTCAACAAAATCTTGTCTTGAAAAAACAGAATGTTGTGGAGGGGTCCCAATAGCTCTATCCTCCTATTGAGCTGAGTGTTGCCTAAACCCCTGACTACTAACACCATCCACTGGGACCGCTTCCTGCTGCTCAACTGTGTTTTTGTAGAACAGCCCTGTGGAGAAGTGTGTGTCACAGCTGTAATTAAGAAGGAACTCAATGAATGTGTGGTAGGGGTAGCAGTTGTTGCTCTGGCTTATTAGTTCGTCCCCCAGCCTAACATCCAGCTGACTGAACGTAGAGGCTAGTGGGTAATTCACGAGGCCTATGGTGTCACTGTCATTGAGGTTGGACTCATCAGCTTTTTCAGTCCTGCAGCAAAGTTACAGCAGGGTATTATTCAGATCTATATAATCCTCCCTATTTCAAGCTATGAAAAATCCAGATGTACAGATTGTGCAGAAGCAGAAAATGGAGACATCTCAATAAACAGACTTTTCTCAGTATCAGTCTTCTTCAGAGACACATCAAACAAACCCAGCTCGGATTTGGTACATTCTTCTGAGCAGCTGTCTTGTCCCACTTAATGGACGATGAAGGAGGTGAATCATGATGATACCCTGAAAGAGGCTATCCCTACATGGCAGGGCCGCAGAGGCAGTAAAGTCACATCAATGACTCAGAGGAACAATGCAAAACAATTTATTGGTTTTCCCTGATAAAATCAATAAACAGTTTGGATAAAGGTGTTTTAGCAATAGAGTTTATTTTCTTATCAATAACTTTAAGGCACAACTAAGTATCAAGGAGAAGAAAAGTGAGTAGAAAGAGGAGGAAATGAAAAGACAGGGAGAGACAGAGAGTAAGACAGAAATATATTACCACCCTTGGATCCAGCGGTGTCTCATGGGATCAATTCAAATATTGAGTTCTTCGGTGGTGGATGCACCCAGATCAATATTTTACTGTCTCTTTATACAATTGGGATATAGGTAGCATCCCCAGTTTACATAGGAAGCAAAGGCAGGAGATGGGATGTCTGGTGGAGTTTCACTAATCTTTGAACAAGCAACAACAATAGATGGGTAGTTGTATAGTAGGGACATACTGCTGAAGTTCTCTCCATTCCCCATCTCGTACCTTCTCAGTACTGAATCCCCTCAGTCCCCTCCTGGGGGGGATTTTGGGTAGGGGGTCCCTCACCTTATCTTGAGGATCTGCTTGGTCTCCTTGTCGCTGTAGGGAGCGGTGGAGATGATGAGGAGCCGGTCGAGGAGATCGATGGGTAGGCCATGGGGGCTCTGGTAGTTGGTTCCTCGAATCCTGAGGGACGGGTGGAAGATGAAGAGGGGGGAGGGGGGTCTTAAACCCCCCCAAAAAAACCCCTAAACCCCCCCAAATTTACCGGGTGATGCCACGGTTGGTGGCCATGATGAGCACGGGGGCCATGTCGCTCTCCAGGGCGCGGTTGAGGAAGGAGAAACACTCGATGTCCAACATGTGAACCTCGTCGATGAACAAAACCTGGGTTTGGGGAGGTTAAAATTATTATTTTATTTTTTTTTTGCCCATTTTCAGGCTTTTTTGGACCCGTTTCAGGGCTTTTTCATCTCATATTGCAGGGTTTGGAACCATTTTTCAGCTTTTTAACCCTGGTTTCGGAGCTTCCTCCATGATTTTGGTGCCTTTTTCGACCCATTCCTCAAGTCTTCCCCGGCCTCTGTTGTGTGAAAACCCATTTCAGGGATTTTTTTCCCCATTTTCGGGGGCTTTAACAGATTTTGGCTTTTTTTTCCCCTCATTTTTAGCTTTCTTTAATCTCATTTTCAGGCTTTTGGACCCATTTTGAGGGGTTTTGACCTCATGTTTTGGCCTCGATCATTTTGGCGCCTTTTTTCACCCCGTTCCTCAGGCCTTTCCCCAACTCTGCTGCAAGTAAAATCATTTCAGGGCTTTTTTTACCCTATTCTTTTTTTTTTTTTTTGGCTTTTTACCTCATTTTGGGGCTTTTTAACATCATTTTTGGATTTTTACCTCATTCGGGGGCTTTTGGACCCAATTTTTCCAGATTTTTCTCCCCATTTCCCACATTTATTTACCCAATTTAACCTTTTCACCAATTTTGGGGCCTTTTCACCCAATTTTAAGACATTTTCCCCCATTTTGGGGCCTTTTCACCCAATTTTAAGACATTTTCACCCAATTTTCTGGACTTTCACCCTATTTATCACATTTTTTCCTCCTTCTTCCTCCTTTTTTCACCCGATTCAACTTTTTCACCCCATTTTCAGGCCTTTTCACCCAATTTTAAGACATTTTCCCCCATTTTGGGGCCTTTTCACCCAATTTTAAGACATTTTCCCCCATTTTGGGGCCTTTTCACCCAATTTTAAGAAATTTTCACCCGATTTTCTGGACGTTCACCCTATTTACCATGGTTTTTTCCTCCTTCTTCCTCCTTTTTTCACCCGATTCAACTTTTTCACCCCATTTTCAGGCCTTTTCACCCCATTTTCAGGCCTTTTCACCCCATTTTCAGGCCTTTCCCTCCATTTCCCACTTTTGTTTAACCCCATTTTCCACTTTTTTTCATCCCATTTTCATCTTTTCACCCCTTTTTGGATTGCAGCTGATCACAATGGTGACTGCTTGTTTTGTTTTGGCTTCTATGACCTCTGTAGCCAAGGGACAGGGTGTCAGAGGTGGTTGATACCAAACTTCAGCACCCGCGAAGCAGTACTGTGATGGATCATAAATGGTTACCATTGCAATACATGGCTCCAATTATATATTGCCCTATTGCCACAACCATTACGAGAGAATCATGGGGGTCCCAATCACCTATCTGTAATTTCAATTTGGTGAGCTTTCCAATTATGGGCTGATCGCCCAGCCCCCACACGGCGGAGCTTGTTCCCCACATTGTGTCTGGATTACCGTGTATGATAGTGACCTCTGCCCCAGTGTCCACAAGGGCACGGACCCCCATGTACGTTTTTGCTGGACCACCAAATGCGGCACTGAGTAAATGGATGAGGGTCTCATCTCACTACATGGCAGTCCAGCGTCAGGGCTTGGTCTCTATCCTAGTCAGCTTTTAGGTGGCCGAATTCAGCCACTGTTTTGTCCCACTCTTTCCAGGGATAGATGGGACCAGGAGGATCGAAAGTCAGCACGTCCGGTGCCCCTAAACTAGGGTAGTCCACCTTCCTGACATTTGTGGCTTGTCCCGATTGGGCCATATGCCGGAGAACCTGTATAGGTTTTTCGTTGATCCCGCTCTTATCGATGCCCCGATTTAATAGTAACCAGAACAAGCGCGTTCATTTGCCGGGATCACCCTTGTCTCCCACTGATCACATATCCTTCTGCTCCCTCTTGTGTTTCTCACTTGCTTCCACTTCCACCCCCAGGAGGTCTCCTGACTGACCCAATTTCTCAATCACAGATTCCAGCAGATTTCCTTCCTCAGCCAACAACTGAGGGATTAAATAAGCCTTCCATCCTTTTGGGCAACCCTCTAGGAGTTTATTGCAGATACCAGGGACAAGCGGTTGGCTTCAATATAACTCCTGAGAGACCATCATAACTGCCAGCTTCATCCCTTTGGCCTTAAGTAAGTTCACTGCCTGTCTTAAGGATATCCAAGTTTTTGTAGATGGAGGCCAGGCTCTGTCGTTGCTATACCCATCCAACAATCCTTCTCCTACCACTGCAATCAACGTTTGGCTATTCCGTTCAGGTATCTGACATAGAGCCGATTGAACATAAGAGTCAGCTGTCAGACTCATAAACTTTTTTGCATCAGCCCCATCCAAAAGAACGGTGTCGGCTCCTTCCTCCACTAATCTGACTGTGGTGGTTTTACCTTGTCTGAGCACCAGGTGCCCACCAAGCCCTTCTATCACTCCCCCCCCAACCTCCGTCAGCACGGCACGCAGAGAGAGAATAAGACGAAAAGAAAAGAGCCGTGGGTTATGATAGATAAGATGTTATTCTCTACTTACCGTCCGCAGGCGATGTCCGGCCGAGTCCAGGAAGCAGAGCTCCAGAACAAGTATAGCACTTGCTCAGAGGACAAAGCCAAATGGCCCCCCATCCTCCTCCTGCCCTCTCCCTTTATAGTTGAGCTAATTGCTCTCACTAGAGCCCTGGAACTAGCAAAAGGAAGAAAGATAAACATATGGACAGATTCCAAATATGCCTTTCGAGTTGTCCATGCTCACAGAGCTATTTGGAAGGAGCAAGGCTTGTTCACTCAAGGAGAACAAATTAAACATGCAGAAGAAATACTCCACCTATTGGATCTGTCCAGCTACCAGCTAAGGTTGCCATTATGCACTGTCGTGGGCACCTAAGGGGTAACACTGATCCAGAGAAAAGGAACCCACTGGCTGACTAGGAGGCTAAAAAGACTGTAGAAAGAAGACAAGAAAAGCAAATTTTGATCTTAATTCCAGATAATAGGAATATAAACCTAGGTAGGCAAGGAAACACTGAATATTCTAACTTGGATAAAAGAATTGGGGGGGGGGGGGGAACGACTTCTCTCTGGATTCAATTAGAGGATGGCAAGATAGTAGTCCCTGCCAAATTAGTATGGGGAGTTGTGAGGGAAGAACATAGCAAGACACACTGGGAAGCAGGTCCATTATATAAATTTCTGAATCAGAGATTGGTCAGAAAGAATTTATATGCAGCAGTCAGTCAACACAACGATGTGACATATGTTTGAAAATAATCCCAGTATTAGTAATTGAATATAGTTGGGACAGATTGGAAAGGGGAATGCTCTGGGGGACCACTAGCAGATCGATTTTTCTGAGCCACATAGAAAAGGGGGCTATAGTCATTTACGGGTATTAACAGATACCTTTTCGGGAAGGCCAGAAGCATTCCCTTGTCAAACAATAAAGCTAGAAAAGTTTCAAAGGCCTTTCTGCATAAAATAATACCGAGATTTGGGGTACCTTCTGTAATGTTCTCGGATCAGGGAACACATTTCACTGCTGAAACTACACTACAGATTAGCAAGGCATTAGAAATTGATTGGCAGTTGCATACTCCTAATAGCCCACAAGTGAGTGGGCAGGTAGAGAAAATGAATCATCTAATTAAACAGAAAATTGCTAAAATTTGTCAAGAAACTAATATGTACTGGTACCAGGCATTACCTTTGGCCCTGCTAAGAATACGAACCAATGCATGGGCCAAAGAAGGCTTAAGTCCTTTTGAAATTTTATAATGCAGACCATACTACATGCTATGTCAAGGAGAAGACTTGAATCAGATGAGAGAACAATATTTGACAGAATATATAATAGCTCTAAATAAACAGACAGAATTAACAAGTGTGTGATAGAAACCAGGGCAAGAGGATTAGATAATCCCATTCATCCTTTCAACCCTGAGGACTGGGTATATGTTAAGAATTTTTCAGGAGACCCCCTTCAGGAGAGGTGGAATGGACCTTACCAGGTGCTGCTGATCACCTTCACTGCAGTTAAGATGAAGGAGAGACCTGCCTGGATCCACTACTCTCGAGTGAAAAGGGCTCCGAATAAACAGTGGACATCTGAACCTGCAGGACCACTTCAGTTAAAATTGCAGAGGGAGTGAAATGGGAATCAGATATTTTATGAGGCTTGGAAACCCCTCCAGGGATCACGGGGACTCCACCACTGCCCTGGGCAGCCTGGGACAGCCCTGAACAACCCTCTCCATGAGGAAATTGTTCCTCATGTCCAACCTAAACCTCTCCTGGTGCAACTTGAGGCCATTTCCTCTTGTCCTGTCACTTGTTCCTTGGGAGCAGAGCCCAACTCCACCTGGCTCCAACCTCCTGGCAGGGAGCTGCAGATCAGTTGATGACAAGTGAACCACAGAAATCTCAGTTGGAGAGCACCAACTGATCTATCTCTTGGGGTTCTTCACCTTATCAACACTTAGCACCTGGAGGACTAATAGTTTTGGTGGAGTCATCAAGTCATAGCCCACACCAAGGCTGATTTCACATATCCTGCAATCCCGGTGATACCATCAAGCCCTAGAAAGGCTTTGGTAAGACCAAAGGTATCTTCAGAGTGGTCAGAGGAACCAAAAAGTGTTCATGGTGAGGGTGACAGACACGGAACAGGCTCACCAGGGAGGTTGTGGAGTCTCCTTCTCTGGAGGCTTTCAAAAGCCACTTGGATCTGTTCCTGTGTGACCTGCTCTAGGTGCTCCTGCTCTGGCAGGGGGGGTTGGACTCGATGATCTCCAGAGGTCCCTTCTGACCCTTAACATTCTGTGGTTCTGTTAAAAAAAAAAAAAAAAGAGTTAGTCCTAAACCACTGCTAGAAAAAAAATAGCTGGATAGAGCCATAAATGGAGACACACGAGATGACAGCCCAACAGAGATGGGGGCTGGTCTGCATTATCCACGAGGTTTTCCCAGTTCAGGGTGGTTTTTTTGGTTTGGTTTTCTTTTTACACACTACTTCCTACATTACATCCATATTTACAAACTTGTTCCCCACTTTCCTGCATGAATTGAGCTCGTTTCCAAGAACCTGATGAGCGTTTCACGTGGTGGCCTAGAGACAGCAGGAATTAAAACAGTTTAGATCCCAATCCAAAATGAATGGAAAAAATCAATCCATAACCACGTTGTTATTTCAGCCCTGGCCCTGGATGTCTCAAAGCCCTTCCTGAAACTAAGGCCCAGGTTCATCACGTGCATCACCTCTGTGATAGGTACACAAATGAAAGGTTCCCCACCTCGTTTTGGCATTCAGCACCTGCCAGCTCCTCTCCCCTGGCTCTCAGGGCTGCTGGAGGTTTCTCTGTTGCAGACTAAGAGTTGGGACGCTCCTGGAAAGGGGAATCAAGACTGAAATGCAAACACCAGTTCTCCACTTTGCTTCTCTTGGAGACCTTTTGCTTTCCTCCTCTTGGAGACCTTTTGCTTCCCTCCTCTTTATTCAGCACTGACTGCATCTCCAGGAGCTTATGCTCAAGAACACCACAAACCCATCTCACCACACTCAGCAGCAATTTCTCCCTTCTCTCCAGTCTAAATCTCCCTCTTTGAGTTCCAAACCATCACCCCTTGGCCTGTCCCAACAGGCCCTGCTCAAAACTCTGTCCCCATCTTTCTGACAGGCCCCTTCAATCTTTTCCAGACTGAACAACCCGAACTCTCTCAGTCTGTCCTCATAGGAGAGGTGATCCAGCCCTCTGATCATCCTCATAGCCCTTCTCTGGACACGTTCCAGCATGTCCATATCCTTCCTGTAATAGGGGCTCCAGAACTGGACGCAGTACTCCAGGTGAGGTCTCACGAGAGCGGAGTAGAGGGGGAGAATCACCTTCCTCGACCTGCTGGCCACGCTTTTCTTGATGCAGCCCAGGATACGATTGGCCCTCTGGGCTGTGAGAGCACACTGATGGCTCATGTTGAGTTTTTCATCCACCAGTGGCTTGGCAACTCCATCAGACAGTTCCCTCAGGACTCTGGGATGCATCTCATCAGGTCCCATAGACTTGCGTATGTTCAGGTTCTTCAGGTGGTCACGAACCTGATCTTCACTTACAGTAGGAAGAACTTTGTCCCCCTGGTCACTGTCTTGTGGTCCTTCAATTCGAGAGGTGTGAGGAGAGAGGCTGCCAGTGAAGACCGAGGCAAAAGAGTTGTTGAGACATGCAGCCTTCTCCTTGTCTATTGTTACCAGTTTGCTATTCTTGCTCATCGGGGGGTACATTTTCTTTAAACTTCCTTTTCTGGTAGACTTACCTGTAGAATCCCTTCTTGTTATTCTTTGCATCCCTTGCCAAGTTCAGCTCCAGCTGCGCCCTTACCTTCCTGACCTCATCCCTACACAACCAGGCAGCGTCTGTATACTCTTCCCAAGATACCTGTAGCTGCTTGAACTGCCTGTGCAGCTCCTTCTTGCCTTTTAGTTTGACCAGCAGGTCTTGACTCAGCCACACTGGTCTCTTCCCTTCCTTCCTTGATTTCTTACACCTGGGGATCAAGAGCTCTTGCACACTATGGAAAGCATCCTTAAAGATCTGCCACCTCTGTTCTGCTCCCTTGTCCCTGAGGACAAAGGGGGGGTCCTATTGACTAACTCCTTGAAGAGCTGGAAGTTTCCTTTCCTAAAATTCAGGATCCTGACTACGCTCCTGTCAGAGACGGTGACAAGGGCGGTGTAGCGTATGCCTCAACATTGCTGTATCAGTGTAAACAGACTGCGAGCCACAACCTGGACGACGGCTTCTCCGAGGTGATGACAAAGCAACCTGGCTCTATCAGTGGGGACAGGCTCCAAACCACAACCTGGACCACGGCTTATCAGAAATGGTGCCTTATCAGTATGGAAAGCTGCAACCCCACCCCTACGCATGAGCCCAGACCCGAGGCCTGGAAGACCGAGGGGTCCGGAGACCCCTGCAGACCACCTGCAGCTTTCAATTGATTTGTTCATTATACACTCTACTTTTCAGCCATATGCCCTTATTGGACAATGGTGCGAAAGCACACAGGAATTGAGAACCTTGATGTAGTAGGTCTGGCTGAGCTACTTTTCCCCATCCAGCCCTCATACTGCAGTACTGGGAGCTGGAGGGTGTTGATAACACACCTGTGTTATGACTGCCAGTGCTCACACAGCACCAGAGGCTTTAGGGCAACATGATTAAAGTGAGAACAAACCATGGCCTCAGCTATTTAGAGGCTTAGGACAGTCATTACAGCCTTATTATCAAGGGCATTTTAAAATAAATAATTTGTTTCAGAAGACATGGCCATGTCATATTGCTCTGAGCACCATCTTGTAAAAAATTATGACAAGAGAAGAGCTTGTTAGAGGAAAATATATCATGCCACATCCAACAGCCTGAGAAAGGTGAAGCTGCTGCTGCTCCATGTTCCCAGGTCCAACCAGTTGCTAGGCTGAAGATGTATTCTCAGCAGGCACACACACACACACACACACAAAGCACGCATATATGCTACATATATACATGGCTGGCCACACAGTTCACAGACAGACACTCAGAGCACCCACACAAACACTGACAGTACCAATGGCCTCATTCTGTTCCCCTCTCAGGCTGGAGAGGATGGAAGTCCACTAGTGAGAATATATGTACACATATGTACAAGGTGGATCCCTCTAGCAGCTGACCTCAGACACAGTCTACACAGCAGCTGGCCCCTGGATCCCAGTCTAGTTGCTGGCACTTGGACATAGGAGCACCCAAGGCTTCAGCCCTACTCCAGTTGCTGGTAGAGACTGTCACAAATACACAGCTGACCAGGACTTCCCCTGACCCCATTGTAGGCTCCACTGTGCTCTTGTCCCACAGGCACTCTCACACCCAGAGCTGGCCCTTAGAGACCCACTCAATTCCTTCCTCCTAGGGCACTTCACCTATTCACCAGCTAGCCCAGCTTGATCTTTGCTAGTGATCATACACTTGTGCACCCTCACTTCCTCCAATTGCTGGCACCATGGACACATGGGCCCTCCAACCCATGGTCCGATTCCAGTTGCTGGCATACACATGCACACAGAATAGAGAGCCCTCACCCAGGAAAGAGAAAGGAATTTAATAAGTAGATCAGGCTCTGGGCATAGCCAGGCAAGTGTATTGACCATCTCATTATTTATACCCAACCCCCTCTTTTATCCCCTTACCCCTATATTTTCCCACCCTTGTTCCTCTCCAAATCAACTAAACCCCTCCCTTGTTCTGCCTTTGTTTCCTCCCCTAAATGCCCAATAATAAGTCATATGCCATCCCAAACTGCTTTTCCCCTGCATCCCATAATATGTCCCAGCCCTAGGCAGCAACCCCCTCTAGTCTGAAAGGTGATCTGGAGAGCTTCTCCTATGTTCACCTTCATGCCTGAACAATGGGGCTGATGGTTCTGCTGGGACAGCCCTTGGGAGGGGCCGGGACAAGGTGTTCATTCCTTGGGGGGCCCTGATTTGGGTTCCCATCTACCATTGCGTGTTCCTATGTTCCTCTGTGCTTGTGCTGCCTCTGATGGGCTGATGGCCCCTGTGATGGGCCTGGGAGTAGTCTGATGGTATTATTTGGCATCCCTCTCCTGCCATTGTGTCTCTGAGCTCCTCTGTGGGTGTGCAGATGAGCTTTATCATATAACCTAACAGTGCTGAAGCTATATCAGGCTGGATATTAGGAAGCATTTCTTTACAGAAAGGGTTGTCAGGCATTGGAATGGCCTGCCCAGGGAGGTGGTGCAGTCACCATCCCTGGAGGTGTTTAAGAGGTGGTTGGATGTTGTGCTTAACGACATGGTTTAGTGGTTTTTGATAGGGCTAGGAGTAAGGTTGGACTTGATGATTTTGAAGGTCTCTTCCAGCCGGAACTGTTCTATGATTCTATAATTTTATTGGAGAATTTCAGTAAGAGAAGCAACATTTCTGCTTCTATGAAAATCTTAAATTCTTAGTAAAAAACTTGAAAAGTAATTTCTGCCATGTTAAAGGCATTCTGCAGCACTGATGGTTATGTTACTCTGGCCAAGGGAAATTTAACTCCACACGAGATCTTTATCAGTGATCTAGATGAGGGGATCGAGATCACCCTCAGTAAGTTTGCAGACAACACAAAATTATGCGGGAGTGTTGATCTTCTTGAAGATAGAGAGGCTCTGCAGAGGGATCTGGACAGGCTGGATCGATGGGCCGAGGCAACACAGGACTTAACATGCACATTCATTCTACTACTGCTGTGAAAAACAATCCTTATTTCAACTGTTATAGCCAAAAGTATTCATTTTTCAGGACGTTAGGTATATGTCCCCATCATGCATTATACACAGCCTATTGCACTTAGCATTCTTGATTTGTTAGAAGCTCATGCTTTTTACCTCTGGTTTCAAAATGTGCATACATATTTTTGAGAAATCTTGCACCCATCAAAAAAACCTACACAGTGTGACTTCCTCCAGGTGTGAATTAGGGGACAGAAATTTTGTCTTTTGCACAGCCAGCTACACTAATATAGACTCAGCCATCAGGATTCATCTAATAATGTTCTTTCATTCCCAACTGATAATTGTGGTGGTTTGACCTTGGCTGGATGTCAGGTGCTCACCAAGCTGCCCTATCACTCACCCCCTCCTCCTCTCAGCTGGACCAGGGTGAAAAAAATCAGATGAAACTCATAGGTTGAGACAAAGGCAGTTTAATGAAAAGCAAAGTAAGGCCGCCCACAGGGAAGCAAAAGAAAACAAAGATTTATTCTCTACTTCCCATCAGCAGGTGGTGTCTGGCCCCTTTTCTGGGAAGCAGGGCTACAAACATGTAGTGGTTGCTCCAAAGGACAAGCCAATGTCCTCACCCCTCCTCCTTTTCCTAGCTTTTTTTTCTGAGCTGATGTCATATCATATGTGTTGGGGTTTTGGGAGTTCTTTTGTTTTCAACCAAGACAATATGGAATATCCCTTTGGTCAGTTTGGGTCAGCTGTCATTGTTGTGTTCCCTCCCAATATCTTGTCCACCCCATCCCACTGCAAGGGGAATGTTGGAGAAAAACAGCCTTGGTGCTGTGTGAGCCCTGCTCAGCAGTAGCCACAACACGAGTGTGTTATCAGTGTCAGGAAAATTAATCCACAAACACCAGAGGTTTATGTCCAAAAAGGAGACAGAGGAGTCCTTTTACTTTATTTGATTTCTGTCTGTCTTTCTGTCTGTCTTTCTGTCTGTCTTTCTGTCTGTCTTTCTGTCTGTCTTTCTGTCTGTCTGTCTGTCTGTCTGTCTGTCTGTCTGTCTGTCTGTCTGTCTGTCTGTCTGTCTTTCTGTCTGTCTGTCTGTCTGTCTGTCTTTCTGTCTGTCTGTCTGTCTGTCTGTCTGTCTGTCTGTCTGTCTGTCTGTCTGTCTGTCTATTTTCTCACCTTGTCATTTATCTCTCTATCTTTCTCTCTCTCTCTCTCTCTCTCTCTCCTCACGTCGTTATCTCCCGACAGCCCTGATGGTCCTGCTGGGCATCCTGGACCTGCTCTTCATCAACCACGCCTGCCACAGCATCTTGACACGAGGAGCCTCCGTCCAGCTCGTCTTCGGCTTCGAGGTAGGACCCCGCTTCGCCTTCTCCTCCCGGGAGACGGACCCGCCACGGGGGGGATGGACAAACGGCCCCCAGGGCTGCCTGTCCCTTCCCCCGCCGCTCCCAGCGCCCTCTCCCTGTCCCCAGTACGCCATTCTGATGCCCATGGTGCTCACCATCTTCATCAAGTACGTGCTGCACTCCATCGACCTGCAGAACGAGAACCCTTGGGACAGCAAAGCCGTCTACATGCTCTACACCGAGCTCCTCACGGGTCCGTTCTCCTCTTCCTCACCCACCTTGTCTTCTCCTCCTCGGGGGTTTGGGTTCCATCCGGCCGCGTCGTTAACGGAGCTCAATCAACCGCCCCTCGACGACGGGCGGGAGGTCCGGGGGAAGCTCTCGACGTTCTCTTGGTGGACACCAAAGCGGGAGTCAACGGCGAAGGCCGGCGGTGGCCTGGGAGGGGTTCCCAGCAGGTCAGGATGGCACCAGGGGTGGTGAGGCCGCTCTCCCAAGTCCCAAGAGAGACTGGGACGTACTGGAGGACGCCCAACAAAGGGTCACCAAGGCGACGGGAGGGACTGAAGAGGCTGAGGGAGCTGAGGGTGGTTGCTCAGAGAGGTGGTGGCATCTCTGTCCTGGGAGATACCGCAGAGCTCTTGGGTCGTGGACAGCTCTTGGTGACCTCCTTGTGCAGATGGTTGGAGGAGTTGGCTTTGGAGGTCCCGTTGTGTTCCCACCAACCTCGAGGTGGCTGAGAACGTGGGACCAGTTGGCTTTGGAGGTCCAGTTTCATTTCCACCAACCTCGAGGTGGCTGAGAACATGGGACCAGTTGGCTTTGGAGGTCCAGTTCCATTTCCACCAACCTCGGGGTGGCTGAGAACGTGGGACCAGTTGGCTTTGGAGGTCCCGTTGCATTCCCACCAACCTCGAGGTGGATGAGAACCCAGGACCAGTTGGCTTTGGAGGTCCTGTTGTGTTCCCACCAACCTCGAGGTGGATGAGAACCCGGGACCAGTTGGCCTTGGAGGTCCCGTTCCGTCTCCACCAACCTCAAGGTGGTTGAGAACCCGGGACTAGTTGGCTTTGGAGGTCCAGTTCCATTTCCACCAACCTCGGGGTGGCTGAGAACGCCTCAGCATCTTCCCAGCCTCTGCTGGACTCTCTCCAGTAGCTCCTTGTCTCTCTTGAACTGGGGAGCCCAGCACTGAACACAGGACTCCAGATGTGGCTTCCATAGTGCAGAGTAGAGGGGAAGCAGAACCTCCCTCGACTTGCCGGCCACACTGTTCTGAGTGCACCCCAGGAGACCATTGGACTGGCCACAAAGGCACACTGCTGTTGTCCACCAGCTCTCCCAGGTCCTTCTCTGCAGAGCTGCTTTCCAGCAGGTCCCCCCTCCCCTGTACTGGTGCAGGGGGTTATTCCCCCCCAGGTGTAGGACTCTACGCTTGCCCTTGCTGAACTTCATGAGGTTCCTCTCTGTCCATCTCTCCAGCCTGTCCAGATCTCCCTGGATGGCAGCACAGCCTGCTGGCATGTCAGCCACTCCTCCCAGTTCTGTATCACCAGCAAAATGGCTGAGGGTCCACTCTGTGCCTTCATCCAAGCGACTGATGAAGGTGTTGAACAAGACTGGACCCAGTCCCGACCCCTGGGAAACACTGTGAGCCTCCAGCACCATGGCAGCCCCCTGACAAGCCTTTCCACTAACAACCTGTGCGCAGCACCGCTACCTGCCACCAGGCCCAGCCACCACCACAGCCATCCCGGCCACGCCGCGGGGGAATCAGACATGCCACGGGCAACAGTTCTACCGCATCTGTTAGGCAAGATAATAAATACACCACACCACAGAGAAACCAGCAAGCCCAGTGACCCCAGACGGGGGGAGCTCAGCCGTCAGCGAGGGGCTGCCCTCTGCTCGCCGGGCTGCCGGCTACAGGTGCCATCAGGTCTGCTGAGAGCTGAGAGCTGGGTTATTCGCTGCTCTCCAGAGAAAGGAGCACTCCCAGGAGACCAGCTGCTCAAATCGCCACATAAATCTTGCTCACCGTCGGGAAGAGAAGCTCATTCAGGGACAGAAAGGAAAATATGGCTTAACATAAGCTGCTCCGACGCAAAGCGAGACAGGCATTCGAACCCACAGACAGGGCTTTTACACCTAGAACATCTGAACCCCAGCCCAGGAAGCCACGAGCCCGTCTTTGTGAGGCGTGAGCAGATGGATTCGGATGAGGCTGCGTGGAGCTGGGGCATTAGCAGGGGCTGCAGGCAGAGCCCAGCCGGCAGAGACGGGGTCTGCGGCGCCAGGCTGCCACGTGCCAAGGCCTTCACCCAGCCCCTGCTGTGGGGCCCAGCGAGGGCATGTGGCATCTCCTCCCTGCCCAAACGCTCCGGCTTCTTCCCCTGAGGAGCCACATGGCCTGTGGGAAATGGCACAGAATGAGAGTGGCTGAACACCACCCAGTGCACCCGGCCAAAGAGCAACGAGAGGCTCCCTGAACACACACCCGTGGGGGTCAGAGACACACAGAATCATTTGGGTTGGAAGAGACCTTTCAGAGCACCCAGTCCAACCGTTCCCCCAGCACTGCCAGGGCACCACTGACCCATGGCCCTCAGCACCACAGCTCCACGGGGGGCTACAAATATTTTAATACAACTTATCTTAACAGAAGTTCAGAAGTTCACTAGAAACAGTAAAATTCTTTTTGCTTGTTGCAAAGACCTTTGAATAAATAAAATTTAATACAGATATAGTTATAATGCATAATGATGTCTAATCTACCTAAGATTTAGTATGTGACCAAATATATGGTATATTAAATATCTGTGATAAGATATAGTGTCTATAAATGTTGAGATTTTAACTTGGCATGTGATGGCTAGAGTGTAATAATATGACCTATATTATATTGATACTGGTTTTCCCTAAGTTCCATTTAATAAAATTATCCTATTGGTCTTATTTAAACTTTGAAATGTAATATAATCACATTCCATGATAATACTGTGAATTGCTCATTATTGTACATGGGCTGTGTTTGTCCAATTGTGTTCTATTTGTAGTACTCATTAAGCAATGTGTAATATATTGTAGACTATGGATAAACACAACAATCCTTTTTTGGCCTATAAAACAAAGTTACTTTTAGGTGAGGTGATTAAAAAATATAACAGAAATTTTATTTGGTCTTAATTCCTTCAAAGCAATAGGAACCATGGTACTTCAGTTTCTTGGTCCCTCTTTATTTCTTAGTCTCTCAACTTCCATTTGACTGCCCTTTCCACTCCTTGTTCCTGTAGTCCCAATCCTGACAATTCCTGAAATTTTTACTAGAAAAATTATGAATGAGGGAAGTTGAAAATTCTTTCATGAAAATTAATATGGAATATTGCAATGTATTTGTGTTTTTTCCATTGTATTTTTGTGTGTGTGCTTTATTTGATGCTCATTTTTATATTTTGGTTCCCTTACTCTCATTTTCTTCCAAGAGAATTGAAAGAGACATGAAAATAAAAATACTCATCAGTTTGCCTAATAATTGTATTTCATTCTTTCATTTAACTTCTCAGTCTTTAAGAACAATTTACATTTTGTGTTTTGCTTTTATGTTTGCCATGTGTTGTAACAGGAACAGGCTTCCTGGGTGTGTCAGTGTGATGACAATATAGTTCAAAGACTAGAAACAGATTTCAAGATGACTCTTCAGCAGCAGAGCACTTTGGAGCAGTGGGCTGCCTGGCTTGATAATGTCATGATGCAAGCATTGAAACCATATGAAGGAAGACCCAGTTTTCCTAAAGCAGCACGGCAATTTCTTTTAAAATGGTCTTTCTACAGGTAGTTCTTAATAGTCTTCTAAATTATTTTAGCTATTTTATTATGTGCTGAACTGTATGCTGTAATAATGTTGACAAAATTAATATCAGACAATAGTTCCCAAGAAATGAAGAGCCTTCCCCCCTATAAGAGATTAATATTGTTAACATTAAACACAGGGCTATGTGCAACTCAGCAGTGGATGAAATGATCCTTGTATATTATTTTAAAGGCCTTGTGCAAGTGTAATGAAGTTAGAATTTTATCCTGATTTCGAAACATGCTATGAAACATTTTGGATTGAATACTTATAAAATTTTAAAGCCAATGTTCTTGCTGGGACCAACCAACCAAAGGGATGCTCTGTACCATATGACATCATGGCCAACATATAAAACTGGGGGAAGAAGAAGGAAGGGGGACATTCACAGTCCTGGAATTTGTGTTCCCAAGTAACCATTACAAGTGATGTAGCCTTGCTTTCCTGAAGATGGCTGGATATCTGCCTGCCAATGGGCTGTAGTGAATTAATTCCTTGTTCTGCTTTGCTTGTGTGCTTGGCTTTTGCTTTACCTATTAAACTGTCTTTATCTCAACTAACAAGCTTTCTTACTTTTATTCTTCTGATTTTCTCTCTCATCCCACCAGAAGGGAGTGATCAAGTGGCTGTGTGGTGCTAGTTGCCAGATGGGGTTAAACCATGACAGTCATTGGTAACTGAAGGAGCAAAGTTTCTGAGCTGTTTCTCTACAGTTAATTCTCTTTCTTGGGGCTGTGTATTCTCCCAGCTGCTCATTAGTTCAACTAAAATCTGGCAAATGTTAAGACCTTATTTTTAATATTACTAATGTTATTACTAATTATTGCTAGTATATGCCTATTATGCCAATAATCATGGCCATAAATTTCTAGTATTCAAATAAGCACTCAAAAGTCTGAAGAAGCAGGACTCTTCTGTTTTGTTTTTGCTCAGAGTGCTTCAAATTTTTAACCTCTAGCACTGTTTTCAAAATCCCAGTCAGGAAGCTGATTTGGGGGTTTTGGTTGGTAGGTTTATATATTTTTGTATGGCTTGTCACTCACTAACAGTGGATTATTCTGGGGAACAAATGGAAAGCCTGAGGCCACCTACCTCCCTGCCCTCCCTGCAGCAGGGTCTGAGCACCAAGTGGTACAGCTGGTACAGAGCCAGCTTCCAAATGGACACCGAGGTTGAGCATTGCAGTCGAGTAATGTGCTTGGAGACAGACTTTTTAGTAGGGCCTGTAGCAATAGGACAAAGAGTAATGGTTTTAAACTAAAAGAGGGTAGATTCAGATTAGATATAAAGAAGAAATTTTTTACAATGAGAGTGATGAAACACTGGAACAGGTTGCCTGTCCAGAAATGTGATAGATGCCCCATCCCTGAAAATGTTCTAGGTCAGGTTCAACAGGGCTTTGAGCAACCTAATCTAGTGGAAGATGTCTCTGCTTATTACAGAGGGGTTGGACTAGATGACCTTTAAAGATGCCTTCCCATCCAAACCATTCTATGATTCCATGATTCTGTATAGAATAATCTTCTATAGGATTCTGTATAGAATAATCTGTATCAGTCTCTCCATCTCCATCATATCTCCAAGGTAATTGGGATAGAGAGGAGATGGGAAAACTACAAGATACAGGGGCATTCTTAAGGCACATATCAGGCTTGCTGGGAATAGTAAGTGTTTAGGAGACCTAAAGGAGGGCATGGGGAAAGGAATAGAGTTTAGGAAAGGAATTAGTTTTACTGTTTAATTAAATCAATTTTCATTTTGACTTGTGAATCTCCTCTCCTTTTCCTGATCCCCCTTCTTGGCTGGGGACCAGAGTAATAGTAATACAAAGGGAATGCATATATGTGCATAAGTATATCCCATACATATGTATATACTTATCCACATGAATTCTTATTCAGAGCAAGCGGACTGAAACATATAAAATACGTACATTAAGAGCAATTTGTTTTTTATACTATTTATTAGTTTTCAATTTTTGCCCATTGTTAGTATTCTGAATTTTTTCCTGGTAGTGATACTTCCCAGGTTAAAAAATTTCACTTGCATAGTGAACTTCCCGTTTCCTGAAAAGTACTGTTTTGTGATTTGATGCTCTGTAGCTCATTATAATCTAGTGTAGTATATCTGTTTTGTGTTTGATACCTAAACCAGAGTATATTCATGTGTTTTATATCCTTGAGTCCATTGGTTTGGCTCAACAAAATAGGTATGTCTTAAATTCTGCTAGCCTAGCTCTGTAATATATATACCAAGACAATGTTCTTCCTTTAAAAAACATTTCAGTGTATCCCACTTTTTTTTCCCCCCACTATCTCAAAAATTACAAGTATCCTTTGAAAGTGTTGACTCAAAAGCAACTCTACTCAAACCATATTATGCTATTCTAGTGCTGTTCATGTTGTGATAAGTACACAATGCATGTGTTTCCTTACTTTGCAGAATTGTTATTTTACGTGTGCATCCACATTTAATTTTCAATTGTGCAACCAAGTTGTAAATGTTTTGAATTTGCTTGTAAGTTTTGATACTGAAAGTAAAGGAAAAAAATGAAAGAGCACTCTCTTAGTAGAGATTTTCATTTACTATGTCTCCATGGAAGTATTTTTTCTCAGTTTTGCCATAGTGACAGCCAAGAGGTCCTAGAGTAAGGCTTACTATGGTAAGATACAGAAAGCAGCAGCAACGATATTCCATCCTATCACAAAAATTACTCAAACAGAAGACTAGATTCTCCTAGAAACAAAATAATTTGACTTAAACAAATGCCAAATGCCCCTTTTTGAAACTACATACCATAAAGACTTTTTCAAAGGTCTATAACATGTTTGTTCAATTTAATGAGCAAATATATTTTCATCTGTCAGTTCTGTCATCTTATTCTTGAACCTGATGAAAATTGTACCCTGTCTGCTTACTAAGCAGAAAAGAAATATCTTATTTTCACATGTTATAGTGTGTCTGTAGTTTTGAACGCATCACAAAGTAGCATCTTGTGGTTACTATGAATGATATAGACAGATGTCATGTGGGGACTTAGGTGTGGTACATACAAGAAAAGAACCACGCTATTCAGTGACTTAAAAATTTAAATTTGTTTACTAATCAGGAAGAGTGTGGTGGATAGGTAGTAATTTCTGAGATTTCTGCCCAGCCCCTCCATAGAAGAGGATGTCCACTTCTCCTGATCTGACTGAGACCAGAACTAATTCTGTTCAGTGATTTTACCTTTCAGCTCAGTTCTTCTAACTGCACTGTCTGAAGTTAGCAGCCTGTTTTCACAGTGTCTGCTTCTAGCAGTGGTAACACCCCATGTTTAGAGTTGATTTCTGCCCAGTGCTCTGAATGTCAAAGTGAAGAAATTCAATGAAGCGCGGGTAAACGGCGGGAGTAACTATGATTTTCTTAAGATGGGATCATAGTTGCTAAATGGGCTCTGATGCAGAAACCACACCTCCCCGTGGTTCTGCTGGATGCCCTTCAAGGGTAACCGAGTTGGTTTCTGCCCCAGTGACTTTGAGTCATAGTTGCTTCCTCCCTGTTGAATGGCCTCACCTACCATTCAATAGTAAAACCATGTGGTGATAGCATAAAATTGGCAATAACCAAAGTTATTGTCGCAGCCCTTGCCCACGGCGTGGAGGGTTGGGCACAGTCTTTTAGTCCATGGGAGGAGAACTTTTAGATTTAATGGCACCCCACCTTGACAATGACACTAGGTGCTGACAGACACGAACTTGCTTTGTGTCAACTGGCACCCAAACTAACCCATGTGACATACTTAAACAAGCATCAAGTTACTATAGACCTGGGAGCTAGGTTTGACTTGGATGTTGGACTCGAAGGCTTGGAGTTTATAAACTCTGAGATTGATAATATTGAAAGTTTACAGCTGTCCACCAAGTTTCCCCAATTAGCCTCATTACCCGAGGTATATGAGATAACATCTTCTCTCACTCCTGATGGCAAAAAGACCAGCCAGGCTTTGGGGGTGGCCTCACAAGAGGAGTGCAGAGAACTCATGTACGAGAACGATGAGGCCGATCTATCCATTCTGTCCTTGTCGCCTAATCTAGATATTAGAAGGGATCTGCCACTTAATGAAACACTTGTGTTTAAGATCCCGGACAACAACACATCTTGTCTCATTTATAATACTAGATTAGGTAAAGTCTCCAGCCTGGTTATCCATCTTAAGAGAGTGCATGGAGCTAAGAAAATGTTATTTGAATGCTCCTGCTGTGGAAGGCAGAATGAAAAACATCGGAGTATTGCTTGCCACATTCCAAAGTGCAAGGGAACGGCAGAGCATGCCATAGTTCAAAACAAGAATGATTTAATGTGCACTGAATGTAATAAAGGATTTACAGGTAAAATTGGCCTTGGGCAAGATAAAAGACTGGTCCACCCAACCGTAAGGAATTTGGAACATATAGCTAAAACACGCCCTAAAGAGAATTCCATGAGAGGTATGCATAAATCCCAAGGGACTGCAGATGAGGTTGAAACCCTACAAATTCTAATGCAAAAATAGGAGGGCCAGAGAAACATTCATCAATTAATTTCTCAGCACCTCCCCAACAAAACTGCTAAACAAATTAGTGACAAAAGGAGACTTTTCATTTCTAAACCCCCCAAAAAATGAAAGACAAAGATTTTATACAAAATGAATTGGGATTGTTGACAGAAGACCAAATTGATAACATAGGAATTGAAAAAAAAGGAGAGCTGAGTAACTTCTATTAGGAAAAAATTAACGATTGGATGCTAGCTAAGAAATTACCCACCCTTAGAAAAACATTTGAAATGGTAATTAACGGTGAGGGAGACCGCCTTATGTAATCAAACTGAGGGGAAAGGGGGGGTAAATTAGTTCTGGGGAGAAAAGGCCCAAAGCGGGGGGGTTTTCTCCTCAGGGAAAATGGCGGGAAACAGCCTCAGGACGCCAAATTTAACCAAACTGAGGGGAAAATGGGGGCAAATTAGTTCTGGGGAGAAAAGCCCCAAATCGGGTGATTTTTCCCCTCAGGGAAAATGGCGGGAAACAGCCTCCCGAAGCCAAATTTAACCAAATTGAGAGGAAAACGGGGGCAAATTAGTTCTGGGGAGAAATGCCCCAGATCGGGTGATTTTTCCCCTCAGGGAAAATGGCGGGAAACATTCTTAGGAAGCCAAATTTAACCAAACTAGTGGGAAATGAGAAAAAAAATAGGGCTAAATTGCCACTCGTGAGAAAAACCCCAAAACAGGCACCTTTTCCCCTCAGGGAAAATGGCGGGAAACGTTCTCAGGAGGCCAAATTTAACCAAACGGGGGGGAAATGAGCAAAAAAATGGGGGTAAATTGGCACTGGTGAGAAAAGGCCCAAATCAGGCACTTTTTCCCCTCACAGAAAATGGGAGGAAACAGCCTCACAAAGCCAAATTTAACCAAATTGAGAGGAAAATGGGGGTAAATCGGCACTGGGGAGAAGAGACCCAAATTCGGTGCTTTTTCCCTCAAGGAAAATGGTGGGAAACAGCCTCACAAAGCCAAATTTAACCAAATTAAGAGGAAAATGGGAGTAAATCAGCACTGGTGAGAAAAGGCCCAAATCAGGCACTTTTTCCCCTCACAGAAAATGGGAGGAAACAGCCTCAGGAAGCCAAATTTAACCAAACTGAGAGGAAAATGGGGGTAAATTACTTCTGGCGAGAAAAGCCCCAAATTGGGCACTTTTTCCCCTCAGGGAAAATGGCGGGAAACATTCCTAGGAAGCCAAATTTAACCAAACTAGGGGGAAACGAGCAAAAAATATAGGGCTAAATTGGCAGTGGTGAGAAAAGGCCCAAATCAGGCACTTTTTCCCTCACAGAAAATGGCGGCAAACGTTCTCACGAAGCCAAATTTAACCAAAGTGAGAGAAAAGGGGGGTAAATTGGCACTGGGGAGAAGAGGCCCACGTCGGGTGCTTTTTCCCCCCCTCAAGGAAAATGGCGGGAAACAGCCTCACAAAGCCAAATTTAACCAAACTGAGAGGAAAATGAGGGGAAAATGGGGTAATCGGTGCTGGTGAGAAAAGCCCCAAATCAACCACTTTTTCCCCTCAGGGAAAATGGCAGGAAACATTCTCAGGAAACCAAATTTAACCACACTAAGGGGAAGTGAGCAAAAAAGATGGGGGTAAATGGGCACTGGTGAGAAAAAACCCAAGTTGGCACTTTTCCCCCTCAGGGAAAATGGTGGGAAACAGCCTCGCAAAGGCAAATTTAACCAAACTGGCGGGAAAAAAGCAGAAAGATGGGGGTAAATGGGCACTGGTGAGAAAAAACCCAAGTTGGCACTTTTCCCCCTCAGGGAAAATGGTGGGAAACCCTCGGGACACGAGGGTGTGTCAGGAACTCACATCTGGCAGTCGTGGAACCCCAACCACTTATGTAGCAGTTGGTCAGGTCCATGACGTGCAGCGAGGCGTCAGGCACGCAGGCCAGCTGGATGGAGTTGCCGCACTGGACGGGCTGGTCCAGCTCCAGCAGCGCGATGTCATTCAACTCGGAGCCACTGACGTAGTGCTCATGCACAATTAGCCGCTTGATCTGGCGCACTTGGGCCTCAGGGCCCAGCCGGGCCAGGTCGGTGGCCCCAGCCACCACGCGCCACATTGTGATGTGCCTGCAAGGAGCAGATGGAGAGAGGGCTCGGCGGGGGCAGAGCCACGTGCGGCAGCAGCCCAGCGGTGCCCGGCCTTCCGCTTCCCCAGTGCGAGGGGAGCAGCGCTGCGGAGGCTGCGACTGCCCTGGCAGGGCTCGGGCACTGGCGATGCCAAGCTGCAGGCTGCCAGGGAGAGGCAGCCCAAGAACAGCCTGCTCCTCCCAGCTGGGCCCGGCGGTGCCCAGGCCCTGGGTGCACGGCAAGGAAATGGGACGGGAGCAGCCCGGGGTGCTGGGGACAGGGCAGCTGCCAGTGCTGTGGGGACATCCCCTGCCCTGCTCCTCCTTACCTGGCCTTGACAAAGCAGTGGGCTGCTGTCAGCACCCACTGGGAACTGATCAGAGACCCCCCACAGATGTGTCCTGTGCCTGCTCTCCATGGGTCCTGGATGCTAACAATCCAGGGCCAGGCCCCTGGTTGGGCATCGGTGCCACCGACGATTCGCGAGGTGCCGAAGCCAGACATCATAGGCTGGAGCCCGCAGGTCCCTCTGGAACCAGAGACTCATGAGTGTCCTGCTCAAGGGCTGCTGCTGCCCAGGCTAGAGGTGGCCCCTCTGCCCACCCCACACAGCATGGCAGGGCCAGCAGGACCAGGAACCCCACAGGGCAAGCGTCCACCCAGTTCTGCTTCAGCCTTGCGGACGAGTTGTGCCGCAGGCTGGGTGCTGGCCGGGAGCTGAGGCTCCGCCATGGGGCTTGGGGAGTGGTGGTGTGGCCAAGGGGACAAGGGGGCACCCTCCAGTGACCCCGACCAGGGCTGCCCACACTCCCTCCTGGAGCCCCATCCCACATACCCGCAGTTGTCCCAGGTTCCGAGTGCTGGCCAGCACAGGACCAGCAGGACCAGGATGGGGAGCAAAGTCATGACTTCCAAAGGTTCGAGGCAGTGCAAGAACCGAAGGATCGATGCCACCAACACAGCTGCCAACGCAGTGCCCACAGCACTCACACTGCACAGTGCCCTGGGCACTGATGTCACAGAGTTGCTGGTTCCGGTTGCTGGGCACAGAGGCCTCTTCAGGTGGGGGGCAACAGAGAATCATAGAATCACAGGCTGGTTTGGGTGGGAAGGGACCTTGCAAGGTCATCTCATCCAACCCCCCCTGCACTCAGCAGGGCCATCTGCAACTAGAGCAGGGTGCTCAGAGCCCCGGCCAACCTCCCCTGCAATGGTGTGGTAGGGGTTGGAAGGGACCAACCAGAGCAGGAAAAAACTAGGGCAGATCACACAGAAGTGCATCCAGACAGGTCTTGAAAGTCTCCAGAGAAGGAGACTCCACAACCTCTCTGGGGAGTCTATTCCAATGTCCTACAACTCTTACAGTAAATAAGTTCTTCCTCATGTTGAGGTGGAACTTCCTGTACTCTAGCTTGAATCCATTGTTCCTCATCCTATCACAATGCACAAGTGAAAAGAGGTTGTCCTTGCCTTCTTGATGCCCAGCCCTTATGTATTTATAGACATTAATGAGATCCCCTCTCAGTCTTCTCCTCTCCAGACTAAAAAGCCCCAGGTCTCTCAGCTTTTCCTCATAAGGCAGGTGTTCCATCCCCTTAATTATCCTCATAGCCCTCCATTAGACTCTCTCAAGTAGATCTCTGTCCCTCTTTAGCTGGAGAGCCCAGATCTGGATGCAATACTCCAGGTGAGATCTCACTAGGGCAGAGTAGAGGGGGAGAAGAACCTCCCTTGATCTGCTGGACACACTCTTCTTAATGCACCCCAGAAGTAGCAGTGCAACTTCTAGTATTTTTCATCTATTCATTGCTATCCTGAATGGTTCAAAAACCTGCAACTGTAGATGTGTGCAACCCTAAACAAAAGCCAGGATAGGATAAAAAAAGTGTAAGCATCTGATGCATGCCTGATAATTATCAGTTTTTATTTATGATAGACAGATGCAAGTAAATTATTTTATTTGCTCTTTCATTGTGGGCAACTTTCTGTTCTTATACATAGGATGTGTCCTCTGTATTATTTTGGGGTTTTTTTCAGAAAATACTGAGAGTTATGTTTTCATTCTTTGCTAGAACATCCACTTTTTGTCTAAAATAAGTTTTCTATTGAACTCTTCTGGCAAGAGAAAGGGGAAACAGTGTTGGCTATGTAGAACTTAAAGTGAAAGTAGGAACTAGGTTTGATTGTTAAAATTCAGCTAGAAGTAGCAAAGAAATATGAAGAATAAGTTCTTTCATATGAACATGTATATGCACTGGGGGAATTCAATTAATTTACACAATATCTAAATATCTCTGAATTTAAAGCCTACATGGACTACTGTGATTATAATCATAGTGATATTGGAGTGAAACTTGTGTACAATGATCCAAGATGCTGCTGTATTAGAATCTTGTCCTGAATTAATATTATGAGATTATAATAGTGTCTTGAATTGTGATAAATGGTTTTTTTAATTATTTTTTTTCATTTTAAAAGCTTTTGTTCAGTTGAATTCCTTAATAATAATTTCATTACAGTAGCTTTGGATGCAAATTTTCAGTCAGTTCTAACTTCAGTTATAACTATTTAGATTCAAGTGAGAATTTACAAGGATCCAGAACTTGGATTTAGTATATCGGGAGGAGTTGGTGGTAGAGGGAATCCATTCAGACCTGAAGATGATGTGAGTATTTTATACTAATGCATCTTAAAATAATTTTGATTTTTTAATTTTTTTTTTACCAAATTAAAAAGAAAAGAAAAGAAAAGAAAAGAAAAGAAAAGAAAAGAAAAGAAAAGAAAAGAAAAGAAAAGAAAAGAAAGGAGAAAAGAGAAAAGAGAAAAGAGAAAAAAGAGGAAAGAGAAAAGAATAAAGAATAAAGAGAAAAGAGAAAAGACCATTTCAGGACTGACCACAAACTAAAGCATGTTATTAAGGGCATTTTCCAAATGCCTCTGAAACACCATCAGACACGGGGAGTTGATCATCTCTCTCAAACCTATGTTTGTGTGTCTGTGTATATATGTATGTAGCTATTTCTATATAGTAAGCCCAGAGTATACAGATGATATGTGTGGAGCTGCTGGCTTTGCTCTGTGCTTGCAGTTGGGACTGAATGCAGGAACACACAGACTGGGATCAAGGGCAGAACAGACAAGAGTCCTCCTCGGATGTTCCAAGGAAGAAACCAGAAGAGGACCTGAGCCAAGCCAAGCAAATGTGGCAAAGAGACAGGAGGGCAAAGAGAGGGACAAGACCCTCGTGATCCCTCAGCTTTATACCGAATAGGCCGTATCTGGGCTGGGATCCCTGGCTGGTCAGTTTGGGGTCACCTGTCCTGGCCACCCCTCCCTGCAGGTGCTGCCTTTTCCTTTCTGCACCCCCAACGTGGTGCACGAGATCCAGCAGTGGCCTTGGGCTGCACCTCAACCCTTGGTACCAACTCTAACCATGGGGGTTATCCCTGCTAGCAGCAGACGCTGCTGTGAGAACAGGCTGCTGGCTTCAGACAGGGCAGTGAGTTAGCAGAGCTGAGCTGAAAAGTGCCATCACTGAACTGAATTAGTTCTGTTCTCACTCAAACCAGGAAAGGTGGTGGTGCCTCTGGGAAACATATTTAATACAGGAAAACAACACTGCCTGGCAGCAGGGAGTGAGGAAAAAAAGAGTGAGAAACAACCCTGCAACATCACAGTAAGTGAAGACTCCCCCACAGCCCATGGAGAAGACCATGGTGATGCAGATTGTCCTCTGAAGGTCGAGGAACATGATGGTGGATACCATGGAGCACCATGGAGATATCCACTCTGCAGCCTGTGACGGATCCCATGTCAGAATGGGTGGATGTCTCAGGAAGGACTGTAGCCCTTGCATAGCCCACACTGGAGCAGGCATGTCCTGAAGGACTACAGCCCATGGGAGAGACCCCCACGGGAGCAGGGGAAAAGCATGAAGAGGAAGGAGTGGCAGGGACAAGATGTTATGGACAGCTTGCAATCCCTATTCCCCCTCTCCCTGCATCGCCTGCGGGGAGGAGGAAGAGGAATTGCAAACGAAGGAGTGAAGGTGAGCCTGGGAAGAAGCAGTGGTGGAATTTTGTCTACGTGTCTATGCACAAATCCCCCCAGACTCCGGTTGTCTTCAGATCTGAGGTTTTGGCATTAAGAATTCCTAGTACTTAGGAATAAGCGGTACAAAAAATAAAAGACAATGGCAACGTTGTGGTTGCAGTGAGTTAATGCACCATGTGCAATTGCATTAAATAAAAGAGAGAGGAAAAAGAGAAGGAGAAAAAAGAGAGAGGAAAAAGAGAAGGAGAAAAAAGAGAGAGGAAAAAGAGACGGGGAAAAAAAAGAGAGAGGAAAAAGAGACGGGGAAAAAAAAGAGAGAGGAAAAAGAGACAGGAAAAAAAGAGAGGAAAACGGGATGGAAAAAAAGAGAGAGGAAAAAGAGAGGGGTAAAAAGAGAGGAAAAAGACGGGGAAAAAAAGAGAGAGGAAAAAGAGACAGGGAAAAAAGAAAGAAGAAAAGATAGGAAAAAAAGAGGAGAAGAAAAGATAGGAAAAGAGAGGAAAAAGGGAGGAGGAAAATAAGAAAGGAGAAAAAAAAGACGGGAAAAAAAAAGGAGGAGAAAAGAGGAAAAAAAGAAAGGAGAAGAAAAAAATAGGAAAAAAGAGAGAGGGAAAAGAGTGGGGAGGGGGAAGAAAGGAGAAGAAAAGATAGGAAAAAAGAGAGAGGAAAAAGGGGAGGAAGAAGAAAAAGAGAAAAACGAGAAAAAAGAGTTAAAAAAAGGAGGAAAAAAAGAGTTGAAAAAAGAGAAGAAGAAAAAAGAGGAAATAAAAGAGGAAAAAAGAATTAAAGAGAGGAAAAAAGGAGAGAAAAGAGAGGAAGAGAAAAGAGATAAAAAAGGAAGAGAAAAGAGAGGGGAAAGAAAAAGAGAGGGGAAAGAAAAAGATGGGAAAGAGAGAGAAAAAAAGGTGTAAAAAAGAGAAAGTATTTTAAAAGAGAAAGTGGGGCAGAAGAGAGGAAAAAGAGGGGGAAATAGAGGAAAAGGAGAATTAATAGAGGAGGAAGAATGAGCAGAAAAGAGGAAGAAAGGCGAGGGGAGGAAAGGGGAGAGGGACAAAATAGAGGGGGAATGAGGGAGAAAAATGAGACAAAAGGGTGGGGAAGGAGAGGGGAAAAAAGGAGAGGAAAACCAGGAAAAATAGAAAGAGGAAAAAGGAGAGGAAAAAAGAGAAAAACAAAGGGAGCAAAAGGGAGAAAAAGAGAAGGGGAAAAAGACAAAAAGAGAGAAGAGAGAAGGAGGAAAAAAAAGAAAAATAAATAGAAAAAAAGAGGGGGGGGAAGGGAGAAAGATGAGGGGAAAAAGAGGAAAAGAAAAGATTTTAAAAGGAGGGGAAAGAGGAAAAAAAAGAAGGAGAGAAAAATAGAGGGGAAAAGAGGAGAGAGAAAAAGGGGGAAGAGAGGGAAGGAGAGAGGAAAAAAAGATGAGGAAAAAGAAGTAAAGAAAAGAAGACAAAGAGCAAATAAAGAGGGGGAAAGAGAGGAGAAAAGCATCAAGGGAGAAGATGGAGGAGAGAAAAAATGGTGTGGGGGGAAAAGAGGGGGGAAGAGAATAGGGGGAAAGGAGAGAAAACACAGGAGGAAAGAAAAGAGGAAGGGGAAAAGAAAGAGAGGAAGGGAGAAAGAGAGAGGGGGGGGGAGGGGAAAAGGGGAGGGGGGGAAGGGGAGGAGCACGGGGGGGGGAGAGGAGGACGGGGGGGCGAGAGCACGAACGGCCCTAACCCTAACCCTAACCCTAACCCTAACCCTAACCCTAACCCTAACCCTAACCCTAACCCTAACCCTAACCCTACCCCTAACCTAACCCTAACCCTAACCCTAACCCTAACCCTAACCCTAACCCTAACCCTAACCCTAACCCTAACCCTAGCCGCAATTCCTTAACGACTGAAAACTGAAGCCCTTCTCAACATGGGGGCTGCCCAGGGTCCTAGTGCACTGGGGCAAAAATTTTTTGTGCCACCTCCAGATCCCCTTCTGCCATGGCTTCCTGATGCACTGTAATGAAGAAAATTAGATGATTCATGTCAATAAGATGTGGCAACAGGATGTCGCATTTAAAAGGGAACTGGTAAATCAATTGCTTAAGCTGGCTTGCTCTAATAAAAACACCAAATAAAGTATGGAAATGTACTAAATGTTGTTGTGTAAGCAAAACCATATCATGCACGCGTGCCTTAAGGACAGAGGAAGACTCTGGGACCTTCATCCATGACCACCAGAGGGACATCTAAAGACCCCATTACATGAGGCGGATGCTCAAATACGACAGAGCGTTGTCATATCAGAGAAACGAAAGTGGGAGGGGTCTTCCCCAAAGTGATGAGGTGGCTTAATTCCATACGTATGAGTATAATGCATATATACCCCCATTTTTGTAACCCAGCTGTGCGTGTTGGTGGAGCGCAGACTCCCCGCGCACCCAGCGCTGCTTGCTCATTCCCCACCACAAATAAAATTTTCGCTTTCTTGATTTAAAGACAGTCTTGGTCTCATTTATAACAGCACTCGTTCCCAATTGTCCAGGGGGTATAGATCGGGCTCCTTTTGCAGATCGACTGTCCCCGAGTCAAAAGGATTGTCATCCGAATCCTCCTCCCCCCTGCTTCTTCCTGCTGTGAAAGCCTGTTTCTTGTGTGCAACTGGGGGAGGGCTAGGCCTGGGGAGATGACGGCAGGGGGGGAGGGTGGTGGGGGAGCAGATGGCTTGGCACAAGCCTGTTTCTTGCGAGTGACCAGGGTGGGCCGGGGAGGCTGATGCTGGCAGAGCAGACAGCAGGGGAGCGGACGGCAGGGGAGGGGATGGTGGGGGAGTGGACTGCTCGGCACTTGGAGAAGCAGAGCAGTCTCCCTGCGCAGCAGCTCACCTCTCTCGTGTTTTCATAACCTCTAAAATAGTTCTCCAAGGAGTTAATAGTTCAGCCGCCACTCTATCCGCCTTTGTTGCTCTATCCCACAATTTAATACCCACCTCATTCCAGGTACTCACATTAAAAATTGTAGCGGCAGTAAACTCAGGCAGCTCAACAGATACCCACTTCAAAATGTGCCTAAGATCATGCGAATTAATGGGCGCATTGTTCTTCTGTAAGAGTTTTTCCATAAGTCCAAGCACCAATCGTTCCTCCAAGGACATCCCAGCCCCCATCGTCCCTGCAGCTCACCTCGCTCACTCCACGAAGGTGATTGCTGTCGACTCCTGCTTCCTTTCAGCAGCGTTTACGTTCTGCAGGTCCGTAATTTACAAGTTATTGAAGTACTACTCACAAAGGATTTCCTACGTAGGCAGACTGTAAAAATCTTAGTACATGAAGCTTACCACTCACTGTGAGTCAGTCTTTCAGAATGATGACCTCAAGTATTGCCTTTAGTTCTTCAAAACAAAGAGGGGGAAGAATAAACTATGCAATTTCATTCTCCAGTTCTCCTTATGATCTTTCTATAGGAACACAGATCTCATCCACTAAGTGCTCGTTATTTTCCTCAAACCGTTTTCAGAAGGTTACTGCCCCAGAGAAATTCATCCTCTGGGTGCTCTCAAAAAACAGAATAGGGAGATGGATCCTTTTACGCAGAGATTTATTCCACCTAACCCAGCTGTCATTTGCAGGAAATTCTTTGCTCCCCTTTTGACAAAGAAGGACCCTTGAAGTAGGGCCTGTAGTGATGGGACAAAGAGTAGTGGTTTTAAACTAAAAGAAGATAGATTTAGACTAGAAATAAGGAGTATAGACATATGTATTTATTTATTTTTTTTTACAATTAGTGTGGTGAAACACTGGGACAGGTTGCCCAGAGAAGTGGTAGATGCCTCATCCCTGAAAGATTCCAGGTGAGGTTGAACAGGGCTCTGAGCAACCTGCTCTCCTTGCAGATGTCCCTGCTCAGTGCAGGAGGGTTGGACTAGGTGATCTTTAAAGGTCCCTTCCAACCCAAAACTTTCTATGATTCTATGATGTCAATTCTAGCTATAGATGGCTGACACCATGTAAGAATTACATGACTTTAACAGCTGGAAGAGGGATTACAAATGCACCTCTGAAAAACTCGTCAACAGGTCCATTCTGCTGTTCACAATACTTAAAAACTAAGTAATAGGACAGAAAAAGAAAGCATTAGGTTTAGTACATGTTGTAAGGACATCAAACGAGACAGGACTAGAACTGACCCCTTGAAGAGTGTGGTGCAGCCACATGACTTTCCCCTCATGTGAAAATAACCCAAATGATGGTACCAAATGGAGTGGGCAAGTGGACACTTGAAAAGGGAGTGCCACCATGCAGGAACACTGGATAGTCTGGAAGAGCAAGCTAACAAGAACCTTAAGAAATTCATCAAGAACAAGGTCTTGCATCTAGAAAAACATAATCCAGGAGTGTATCAGAGGCTGGGATGTAGCTGGCTGGGGAGCAGCTCTGTGGAAAGGGACCTGGGGGTAACAGTGAATAGAGAGCTCGATATGAGTGAACAGTGTGGTGCTGCTGTGGGAAAGAAAGCCAACAGGATGCATCTACAAGGGCATCACCAGCAGACCTAGAGCCATTATTCCACTCTGCTCTGTACTTCTCAGGCCACATCTGGTCTACTGTGTTTGGTTTTGGTCCCTACTATACAAAAATGATGTGGACAGGATGGAGAGGGTCCAAAGAAGAGTATTGGACTGTCATAAACTTAAGAAACACTTTAGAATCCACTTATCTGATTGTCTAGAGACATTGCCTGTCAGACCTTGGAGGAGTCACAAGTATGAAGTGCGCATGGACAGACTCTGGGTTTGAGTGTGGGGCCAATTAGAAGTGACCTGGGTGCGTGATCAGTGTTGTCTTGTATATAAATATAGCCTGTTGCACTTAATAAAGCGACTTCTGATTACAACCATATTGGATGTGCTGTCGGAGTCCGTCCCTGCACGCTACATATCTCCATCCCTGAAAGTTGATGGAATGGCTCATTCTGGCATCATCTCAAAGCATGTGGAGGAAAAGAAGGTTGTCAAGAGTAGTCAGCATAGATTAACCAAGGGGAAGTCATGTCCGACTAATCTGATAGCCTTCTATGATGGCATAACTGGATGACGGGAGGGCAGTGGATGTTGTTTACCTTGACTTCAGGAAGGCTTTCGACGCCGTCTCAGACAGAATCCTCATAGGGAAGCTTAGGAAGTGGGGATTAGATGAATGGACAATGAGGTGGATGGAAAACTTGTGATTAGGGGCACAGTCTAGTTGGAGGCCTGTTGCTAGTGGTGTTACCCAGGGGTCAGTACTGGGTCCAGTCCTGTTCAATATATTAATCAATGACCTGGATGAAGGGATAGAGTGTACCCTCAGAAAGTTTGCTGATGACACAAAAGTGGAAGGGGGGGGGCTTACACACCAGAAGGCTGTGCTTCCATTCAGCAGGATCTGGATAGTCTGGAGAGTTGGGCGGAGAGAAACTTTATGAAATTCAACAACGGCAAGTGTAGGGTACTGCACTTAGGGATGAATAACCCCATGTACCAGTACTTGTTAGGGGCTGACCTGCTGGCAAGCAGCTCTGTGGAAAAAGACCTGGGAGTCCCGGTGGACAACAGGATGACCAAGAGCCAGCAATGTGCCCTTGTGGCCAAGAAGGCCATTGGCATCCTGAGGTGCATCAAGAAGAGTGCGGCAAGCAGGTCAAGGGAGGTTCTCCTCCCCCTCTCCTCTGCCCTGGTGAGGCCGCATCTGTAGTACTGTGTCCAGTTCTGGACACAGGGAACTGCTGGAGAGGGTACAGCAAAGGGCTACAAAGATGATTAGGGGAGTAGAACATCTCTCTTATGAGAAAAGGCTGAGGGACTTGGGTCTTTTAAGTCTGGAGAAGAGAAGACTGAGGGGGGATTTTATCAGTGCTTATAAATACTTATAGGGTGGGTGTCAGGAGGATGGGGCCAGATTCTTTTCAGTGGTGCCCAGTGACAGGACAAGAGGTAATGGGCACAAACTTGTACATAGGAAGTTCCATCTAAACATGAGGAAGAACTTCTTTACTTTGAAGGTAGCAGATCACTGAAATGGGCTGCCCAGAGAGGTGGTGGAGTCTCTGTCTCTGGAGAAATTCAAAACCTGCATGGATCTGCTTTAGGTGAACATGCTCTGGCAGGAGGGGTTGGACTAGATGATCTACTGAGGTCCCTTCCAACCCCTATCATTCTGTAATTCTGTGATTGTAGTGGGTCTGGCTGAGCTGCTTTTCCCCATCCAGCCCTCATGCTGCAGTACTGGGAGCTGGAGGGTGTTGAACTTGCAGTAGGTTCTGCACAATACTTCTGAGGCAGGGAGAAAGAAGTCTTACCTCCCTAAAAACACATTTGGTGCTCCCCCTTTTTGTTGTTGTAGCATGCGCTTCAAGGTGCCATGTGAGCGTTCAACAATGGCCTGGACCGTAGGGGAGTGCGGGATGCCCGTAATATGGCGGACACCCCAATCCTGAAAAAATTTCCACGTATTTTGTGCAGTATACGCTGGACCATTATCTGTTTTGATCTTTGCCAGCACCCCCACTGTTGCAAAGGCCAACAAAAAATGCTTTATGACATCCCTGGATTTTTCACCAGCGTGACAGGAGGCAAAAAGGGCACCGGAAAAGGTATCTACTGACACATGGACATATTTTAAGCGACCAAATTCCGTAACATGCGTCACATCTGTCTGTCACAATTCCAGAGACGTCAGGCCTCAGGGATTGACCCCAGCCATAGGCGTTCCAGGTGGTCAGGCCTGACAGTCTGGACAGGCGGTAATGATAGCCCGCGCTTGTAGCGGGGTGATAGAAAACATTTTTTGTAAAGCCTTAGCATTTTGATGATAAAAGTTATGTGAGATGCGCGCCTGTTCAAAACAATTGGGGACCACCTGTGTGACTAAGGTCAGAGCGTCCGCACGCCTGTTCCCTTCCACCAAGGGACCCGGTAAGGTGGTATGGGAGCAAATGTGAACAATAAAATATGGATTCTGTCTGTGGTTAAGGAGATACAACAGTTCTCGTAACAAATTAAACAGTTGTGGGTTAGGTACTTCTCGGAGATATGTGGCTTCTAAGCGGCCTACAAGGCCTGCCACATATGCCGAGTCAGTGACGACACTGATAGAGTCTGACCATTTGTGAAACACGCGGACGACTGCAGACAGCTCGACAACCTGTGGAGACTTGTGCAATATCTGATTCCCAACATCCAGAATGCGGGTCACGCCAAACAATCACTGAGCGTCCTGTTTGTCCAGACTCATCTGTAAAGACTGTAAGAGCATTAAGAGACATACGGCTACGTTTAGGGATTTCATACAAGCAGAATTCATCCTGAAATAACTTATGACTCGGAGGGTGAATGCCCACCTGTCCTGCATAATCTGGGTAGATACTGGAAAGATAACATGATCTGGGTCTTTCCCAGCTAGCAATACCAGGCGTTGTCGCCCCTTCAAAATTAGGGTTGCAAACATTTCGGGCCTTGTGGCTACACTTTTTGGTAGCTGATGGGGCAAGAAAATCCACTCAATAATTAAAAGTGGGTCCCTTAGCGCAGTGTCCCATTGAAAAAGCAAGGCGTGGGGTTGATATGCCCTATTAAAAATAATAAGAAGAAATGGCAGCTCTGGAGCATATCGTGCTGCCTGCCTTATAGTGATGGCACGGGATACTTTATTTAACGCTTCTTGGGCCTCAAAGGTTATTACTCTAGGTGATGACAAGTTTGGGTCTCCCTTTAGAAGGGAGAATAAAGGATGTAAGTCTTGGTTTGAGACCCCCAGTAAGGGCTTTTTAATTATTAAACTGTTTTTATCTCAATTCATGAGTTTCTTTCTCGCTTTTACCCTTCTGATTCTCCCCCCATCCCACTGGGAGAGGGAAAATGAGCAAGCTCGGCTGTGTGGTGCTTAGTTGCCAGCCAGGGTTAAACCACGACACTACCTCAGAACAACTCAAAAGCTGAGATCTAGAAAGCTAATCGATATGACTAAGCATGCATTTAAGACCATACCAATGATACTACATTCATTTTCAGCTTGGACACACAACTTTGAAGGCTTTTATTTGTACAAATTGGACTACCTTCAATTTCCACCAAGGGCTCCTGGGTGAAATCTTGGAAGAATTTGTAGAAGAACTGGCTACAGGCAGCAAGAACAGCTTTATGAGCTTTGAAATGGTGACCTACAAAGAGTGACAAAAATTTTGGTTTAAGATAACATTTTCCTTACTTATAGTGCAGAATAAATACAGATGCAGAGAAGAGAATGGCTGCAGAACCACACAGTCTACAAATCTATTCCGGCAGCATATAGTCACTTAGTATGTCTCCTTGTAATGTGGGATATCACTGCAGCTATCCTGGCCATTTTATGCAGACCCTTGCTGACATTGCTGACCTTGTTGAAGCTCTGCAACTCAATCAGCTGAAGGACTCACTCCAGAGTGTTTCTCTTTTCAGATATTTAAGTTATGGCAAATTCCTGTGCAAACTTTTTCCTGTATGTCTTGGGCTCAGCTCTCAGGTTTTACCCAGGCTTTCCTTGGTTTTTGCTGCTCTTACATACAGATGTATTTTATCATCACTTTTGCCAGCATAAAGACCCCTGCAGAACAGAAGTAGTTCTGCTCTGTTCTTCCTGTTTTCCAGACTGTGTATTCCCCATCACTGTATTGTTTTCTCCCTGGTGCAGGCATGAACATTCATAAGGCTCCACTGGACAGAGGTAAGAGAAGCAACATGGATTAGAACTACACAGCTGCACAAGAAAACAGTTTTGAGCTCAACATGTGGATTTGGTAATACTAGAGCAGGAACAAACATTCAGGCTAAGTTTTGTGCATGCATTTTCAGTGAAACTACACTGATTTCAGAAGAGTATTTTTTTTCTTCTTCATTTGCTTACTTTTTTTTTTTTTTTTCTAATTCAGGCTCTGTAGGACCTGTTTCCTTCAAGCGAGTTCTTGCTATCCTTTTAAGGATCAGGTGGTACTCCTTTAGCTAAGTCTGTCCTAGTGGACAATGCCTATCTTCCTTGAAGTGCTCATTCAAAGACATGTTTGGGATGAGAAGCAATATTAGGTGATCTATCAGACACCACCTTTTCTAATGAGATAATAAGCACTTATATTTCTGTCTTCCTTTTAAATTAATACTTATCTCTTTATAACACGTAGAAAAAGAAAAGTGAGTTGATCTACCCGGCTTTAACTATATATTAAAATAGTAGGCAGATACCTGAGAAGCAAGAAGGCCGCCTTATTTCAAGCTGTTGGGTTTTTGTGTGTGTGTGTGCTTTTTTTTTAAACAAATATGGAAAAATTCCCCAGGAAAACAAAAGAACTCCCAAAACCCCAACAGAGGGAACAAAATGTTTGAAAATTCCCTGTGAAATATCTAATATAAAAGACCCCCTTATAAATATGGGGGTCTCTTGCTAGGCCAATTAGATAGGATCTCCACATTTTTCTTACAGAGATTGTGGTTTCATTGTGAAAGGGATAGTGGCATCGATGCTGAGAAAGTCCCGGACAATATTGTTCTGTCCACTTTCCTGATTCAGCCCTGATTATTCTGTCTGTTGCCCTGATCCTAGTATCAGGAAACTAATAGAGGAGCTTCTGACTTCTGCCCAGGGAGTTCCAATGACTTGTCCCAAGTCTCTGAAATTTCTTGGAATTAATATTAGTGAAAGCCCTAGTATATCTTCATTAGTAAATGATAAATATTCTGGTTATTTTCTCATTGAAATGGGAGCCTTGTATATCAATGATTAAAGCTGAAATGCCCCTGGATTAATAAAGAAAACTTGAGAAAGGATCTCTACAACAGGGATTATGGGGAAAACACAAGAGCTTCCTGTGCCAGGATAAAATTGATCTTGACCCATGGAAGAATACTAAGACTTATAGTGTCAGTAGGACCCTTAAGTATATTATGTATGAATATTAAAATCCCAGGATTCCTTTAGGAACTTGGGTGCCAAACCATCAAACTCAGAATTCTGTAATCTCTATGGATGAAATATAAATTGAAGGATCCACCACTTCTCTATTACAGGCTGCACTCAAATTAGTTAAAAGTGCCTTAACTCACGTATGACAATACTGTATTAGCCCTGAAGCTTTGCAAGGCATAACTGATCTTATTCAGGATTTAGAATTAAGGGGTATTCAGAAAAATCATTCCTTGTGTAACTCCTCCATGTGGCCTGTCTGGAAGCCTAAAGGAACCTGGTGTTTTACAGTAGATTATTGTAAATAGAATGAATATATTGGACCCTTATATGCTGCTGTCCATTTCATTACAAATCTTTTTTGTTTGTTTGTTTGTTTTAGAATAAGCTAAAGATGACTGCTTTGGATATAGATGATATGGTTTTCATGGTTCCATTACAACCTGAAGATCAAGAGATTTGCCTTTACCTGGGGTGGAATACAGTACACTTTCACATGTTTACCCCAAGGATTCAATATTCAAACATAGCCCTACATTGTTGCCCAAACATTGTTACTACAAACATTGTCGCTACAAACATTGTCCTACAATTCAGGTTTATCACAGAGCCATAGAATCATAGAATAGTTTGGATTGGAAGAGACCTTTAAAGGTCATCTAGTCCAACCCCCCCTGCAGTAAGCAACTAGATCAGGTCGCTCAGAGCCCCATCTAACCTGACCTTGAATGTTTCCAGGGATGGGGCTTCTACCACCTCTCTGGGCAATATGTTCCAGTGTTTCACCAACCTCATCGTAAAAAATGTCTTTCTTATATCTAGTCTGAATCTACCCTCTTTTCGTTTAGAACCATGACCCCTTGTCTTATGGACACAATATTCCAGATGCGGCCTCACCAGGGCAGAGTAGAGGGGGAGGAGAACCTCTTGCGACCTACTAACCACACTCCTTCTGATACACCCCAGGATGCCGTTGGCCTTTTTGGCCAAGAGGGTGCATTGCTGGCTCATGGTCATCCTGCTGTCCACCAGGACTCCCCCCGGGTCCCTTTCCCATATGCTACTCTCCAACAGGTCAGTCCCCAACATACTGGTACATGGGGTTGTTCTTGTCCAGATGCAAGACTCTACACTTGCCCTTGTTTAGTACTGTTAATTAATACTGTTGGCACATTGCGGGTTGTGTGGAGCCTGGTCTCATCTTGGTGTCAGAGAAGACAACTTCTGGGTGGGCCAACACCAAAATATACTGTGAGGCAGATTGTCCCTGGGTGGCAGGGTGTGTGGAAGGATATGGACAGATTCCTAGGATGGTTATCACCTCCCATAACCTGGGACTTTACACTTCAACAGGCAAGCAACCCTGTCAAATTGACACACCACCTAATAGAAGGCTACTTTGCTTACCCCAGTGAAAACCAGCAGCTTCTAGTATTGTACTGGGGCCTGGCCTGTGCCTATCGAGCCACAGTTTAGCACTCTCAGAGGACTGTAGTTGAGGTAGGGACCCAAACTGTCTCAGAGGACACACTGGTTGAGAGAGGGACCCAAATAACAAGAACAACAACTACAGTAATTGCCCTGGTAGTGAAAAAGAAACAGTGGACCAAGAGAACAACGAGCCCATACGCTCTATTAACAAGGGAGGTAGAAGAAGAGGAAAAGCTTGATCAAGAAGCTGGCTCTTCAACAAAGAGATTGAAGGAGGGAATAAGAGAATTCAAATAGGAAACTACAAAGGCCCTGAGCTTGTCAGAACTTTGAGATGAGCGGAAGGACTACTGCTGCCAGTCAGGTGAGCAAATTGCTCCCTGGCTGCTTCGATAATGGAATAACACGGCTGGAACTCACCAACTGGAAGGTAAGGAAGCCCAACAGCTGGGATCCCTTGCTCAAGATCAGGGAATTGAGAGGGGAATTTGAAAAGAGGCATCAATTTGCAGTCTCTGGAGATGACTCCTTTCCACTGTGAAGGCAAGATGGAAGAAAAGAAGGTTATCAACAGTAGCCAACACGTATTTACTAACAGGAAGTCATGTCTGACTAATCTGATAGCCTTCTAGGATGGTGTGATTGAATGGATAGATGCAAGGAGTGCAGTGGATGTTGTCTACCTTGCCTAAATCCTCCAAGGGAAAAACAGCAGCTGAACTGCTAAGAAGAATGTGTAGTTTATCACTGTGGTTATTTTACAGGAGGATTAGCTGCTGGCTGCTATTCAGTCTGGTTATAAAATAAATTCTGATTATTAATATATTCATTAAAAAGATAGCTAAATAAAACAACCTGATAAGCATGTCACAGTACTATGTCAGGAAGCCAAAAGATGCTTTCACTTCTACTTTTCTCACTGTCTTGTATTGTATACAACAAGGCCTTGACTGAGACGGCTGCGCCTCAAATTGCGTCGCCACAGACGGCTGCCTTGCTACCCCTTGCGCAACCGATTGCAGTCTCCACCGCCGTATCGCCCCACCCCACCTCCATCGTTCGTGCTGGGGTCCTCAGGGAAACCACTGTCTGACGACTCGGGCAGTGATACAGAGTGAGCACTTGCCCCAGGGCAGAAGGCTACGCTAGCCGGGCGGTGGAAGAAGCAATTGCTGCAGGTCAATCCTTTGACACTCCCAGACTGTACC